>BMAW01047620.1:0-73014 GCA_019974015.1 Nephila pilipes
AGAAACGCGGTGATTACCAGCTCTATGACAAGTTATGTGGGTTTATGGGTTCCGAATTTCACCCCCCCCATATATATATATATATATATATATATATATATATATATATATATATATATATATGTGTGTGTATATAACCTTGAACCTTCGTGTTATTCCTAAGTGCAACGTTAATAAATAATCAACCAATATGAATGGTGATTTTTACTACACACGATTAAAAGTAATTTTCCGTAACAAGCGCGGTTACTTTTTGAAATATGTGAGAATAAAATAATACAGTAAAAGACAGATTCATTCAGTGATTAATAGGTCTTGTTCAATCTGGGAGTCTAGACATCAATGTTAATTTAAACTGCATAGCGTTACTAGAAAGGCAAAGTGATTTATAAAATAATTTATCGGATCGTTTCTATGACTCTCTGCAAATTCAATGAACCAATTCATTCTATTTCTACTAAGTCACGCTCTCGAATGAGACCGACTGCACTAGCGAGACAGCTTTTGGAGTGAACGAAAGTTGTGGATAAGCACCACTCTCTATAACGCTTATTTGCACCCGTATTTTCTTTTATGTGAAATCGAATTATTTTGCTATTCCCTACTTTTCCACTAAATTTGAGCGAATAGCTGTGGTATACCCTGTAGAATGGGCTCTGCTCCATTTAGAAGTTAATATATATCTCGCAATTATAGGTGTGCATTAAGCACTTACTAGTTTATGAAACATGATTATCTACATGCGCAAAATATATTAGAAATATCTCCCTGTATAACATTCAAATTCCTTGAACATGTCGTAGCGTATAATAATTATTGGATATACGTTGTTATCTAATTTAAAAGCCTTTTAATTGCAAGTAAAAAATAGACACACAATCACCCAATTAACTCAAGCATTAAATGCTTATCTTCCAAAAATTTTGAAATTCCCCAATTTTAAAACTGAAATAATAGATAGATACTATAATTAGAATACTCACAATGACTTTCTTTTTAATTAAATGAATGAATTAATTTGTGTAGCCTTAAAGATCTGCGAAAACAAATCATACTCAATGAATCTCATCAAGTTTATTTTGATAGGTTCTTATAGTCTAAGTAAAGAGCTTTTATTACTTTCAATTCAGGGTTTATTACATTCTGTGGGATTTAGCGCAACAAAAGCTATTATATCTCTATTCGGCATTTTTAAACAATGATACTGTATTGTTTCTGCTGGTTTTAATAAGATAGAACAATAAAGTATTCATATATATTCCTGACGAATATATTCACCAAATCAGATAAATGTCGCCAAGCGATGCGATATTATGCTAAAAAGAAAAGTTGTCGTTAAATAATGAGCGATAATCCGATCATTGAGGAAAGTGGGAAATCGAACAGGTTTCCCGCCTATTTTGCTATTTTCCGAGTATTTTTTCTGACCTTTTATAGTCCTAGTTTAAGCAATAGTTTTCACGCGGTAACCAAGTGGATGTGACAGTGGACTCGTGGCCGGCGGTTTTCGTCGAATGTAGATTCAAGCCTTGATGTCATTAAAGACCCGTCGTGTGCCCAGGATTGATGCACATTAAAACTATCTGGACCCAAAGTCCTCCCTTTGGCCTGGTATGGTAGTTAGTAGAGGTAGTGCCTGCTCAGATGTCGTCCTCGTCATTTGACCGAGGTTCAAAATTACGGAGTCTGTCGCCAATAGCCCACGTTGCTCCTAATGCGACTTTAATAAAGCCAAAACAAACAAAGCAGGAGTTCTAATTACCCATTATCATTTAAATATTTCGAAATTGACTTCTGTCACAACTTGTGGATCCAAAGACATGTAATGTGTGCATACAATGTTGAAAAGCTGTGGGGATCAGCCCGTGAGTTTAATAAAAATAATATTTATAGATTCATAGAAAGATAAATTTATGTGGTATCGTATGCACAATGGAGATGATCCATTCGTTGCTATCTTGAAAGGAATTAGGTATTTTGAGTCGTCGAAATGATCGGTATATACTCGGTTGAAATTGCCTCAACTTTCCGGATCGATGGGAAATTATACCAATTTTCATGTTCGGCAGGATTTTGAACAAGGTCAACGAAATAAATGTTTCTCAAAAATCATCTGGATTAATGTATTTGGAAAGTGGGATGCCAATTCAGGTGCCGTTCTCGTCACTTTATTGTGATTGAAAACGACAAGATCCGTCTTAAATAGCCTTCGTGTTGCTTTTAAATGCGACGTACAAAACAATCAGTTAATCAATACAGGCTACAACCTCTAAACTGACCCAGTTGTAAGATTGTTGTGCTGCATGAGGAATTCAACTCGCGAGTTTTACCTCGAAAGAGCTGATCTGTATTTACTGTATTGTTGTTTTATTATTATGAAATAAAATTATTTTTTAAAAAATTTAGTTAAAGTATTCTTATTTTTCTTTGATTTTCAGTTTTGGGAAGTCAACAAAGGCAGTGTCTTCTACATTTCCTTGTTCGAAAAAGAGTATACGATTGTTTTAGATTCCAGCACTCCAAGTCAATAAAAGGCGTCTGAGTGCAAAATAAGCTTAAACTCCTCAAGGGGTGCAGAACGGAATGTTGTTCGTGTGGTTTAGGTTTAAATATTATTCATGCCATATGAATGTATTCAAGACTTATGAGAAATCCTGTTCTGTAACTCTAGCGTAATATTAATCCTATTAAACAAATAATCTTCAGATACTTCTAATATTCACCATTCACTTTTACTTAACAGAGAGCTGCTCTTTTAGGGGCTATTGTATTTTTAATTGTTACCGGGAGGGGATTGAACAACCCACTGTTACACGACACAATTATTAAGAGAAGAGAGAAAGTGATCAGCGTTCCGGATAACTTGTGGGTTCTCCATGAAAGATTTACGATAAAAGGATCCCGTCATTTACCATTAGGAGGGCACTCTGCGAGTCAATATCTTATTGAGTAGAAGGCTGAGAGGATTAGCGGTTGATCCAGAGGCACTGAGTGCTCAAGAAATAGGGGGTTGCCCTCCCTTGATCGATACAATATGGTAGACAAGAAAGAATTACGACTACCAAATGTATCAGTCGAGTGCTTATTTCAGGTCGCAATCGATCTCTTTAATGCATGCGTCGCGTACTATTTTTTATTAAAAGAACGAAATGTTTGTCTCTCGTTACATATTTATTTCTCCCGGTTTCCTTAGATTTTTGAATATGGATTTGTGCGTGCACACGATGGCATTTAATTGGTATTCGTAAAAAAATGCATTAAGGAAAGAGGCCACCGCTGTAATCGAGTAGTTATGAGAGCTAGCTCGAAACTGATAGCTTGAACCCAGATTCCACCAAAACATCTATCGTGTAGGAGAGTTGATGCACGTTAAATCTATCGGGTGCCATAACTTCACTGTGGTGCTGAGTGGATGTGGAGAGTGGGTTCCAACTCTGGTACCAACCGTCTTATCTGACTGTGGTTTAAAATTAAGTACTGGCTGTAGTTATTTGACATATGTTTTGGCAGAAATAAGCAGTCGGGAAACGTTTAAACGAGATATAGTTAACACATCGTCTACTATCATCCGATGAGTAACACTTAAGAAATAAGAATTGAAAAATATTTAATTGGGATTTGGGTACTGTAGTAAAATTTCCATCGACCCTTTTCGCCAAACCAGAAAACGACGCGATATTCCTCCAACAATGAAAACTCGAAAATCATCCTATTTTGCTGCTTGTCGTCGAAACGTCAAATATATTATTTACTCAGTCTTGTTTAGCAACTGTTGCGAGGTAGCCTAGTGGTCATGGCTTCGGATTCGTGGCCGGCGTTACCGTTCAATCGCGGGTTCTATCCTTGACCGCTAAGGACCCGTCGTGTAGCCGGGGTGATGCACTTCAAATCAATCGAGGCCCAAAGTCGTCGTTCTCGTCACTTGACCGAGGTTCGAAATTACGAGGTCCGTCGCCAATAGCCTCGCGTTGCTTCTAGTGCGAGGTTAATAAAAAAAACTTTACTAAACTAAATTGTTTAGCAACTATTTTAAACTATAGTCCTACTTGCAGTTATCATTAAATGTTTAGTTTTAGTTTAGTTTTTATTAACGTCGCACTAGAAGCAACACGAGGGCTATTGGCGACGGACCTCGTAATTTTGAACCACGGTCAAGTGACGAGGACGACACCTGAGCTGGCACCCCCCTCTCCTAACATCCCCACCACGCCAACGGGAGGACTTTGGGCCCCGAACAGATTTAACGTGCATCAGCCCCGGCTACACGGCGGGTCTTTGGTGGCCAAGGATCGAACCCGCGACTGAACGAAAACCGCCAGCCGCTATCCACGACCTTGACCACTAGGCTACCGCGGCCCCCTATCATTAAATGTAGTGGCCATGTTAGCCCACTGGTCACTGCGTTGATTCGTCGAATAGAGAGTTCGAGGCCCGATACCACTAAAGACTTGTCATGTAGAGGGTCTGATGTACGTTACATCTAGTTGAGGTCACAAGTCCATCCTTAGGTTTGTTGTGGAAGTTTCGAGAGGGAAGTGTCAGCTCAAGTTTCATTCTCGTCGCTTGACCGAGACTTAAAATTATGAGGTTTGTTGCCTGTAGCCTTCGTGTAGCTTCTCAGCGCGACGTTAATAAGCAATCACATATCATTAGGTTCTATTTCTTTATTTTTCATTAAAGGTTTTGTGAGAAAAATGGCAAAAAATTGGAATATATTTACTACAGAACAATGTGCTGTTAATAGTTTATAGGATCTTGGCATGAAAGTAATGAAACAGGTTGAATGAGACATTATACTAGAAAACAGACAAGTATTATTGCATTTGTAATGAGTGGCCGCGGTAGCTTAGTGGTTAGGGCAGCGGACTTGCGGCCGGCGGTTTTCGTTAAGTCGTGTACTCGAGCCTTGATACCCCAAATTGCCTGCCCTGTAGCCGGGGCTGTGTCACGCTAAATCTGTTGGAGGCCAAAGTCTTCCCGTTGGCGTGGTGTGGAAATTAAGAGAAGTGGTGCCAGTTCAGGTGTCGTCCTCGTTATTTGACCAAGGCTCAAAATTACGAAGTCTGTTGCCAATAGCCTTCGTGTTGCTTCTAGTGCGACGTTAATAAAATCAAACCAAACCAAAAGCATCTTTAATAAAACTGTGATATTCAATTTTCATTTAATTCTAGCATAATATATAAACCGAAAGTATCATAAATTGTTATGTTGTTTTTTAAAGGAAAGTTCGACAGATACTAAGAGCGAAGCTTTAAATAGATCATAACATTTCTGATTACATAGAATAGTTGTCATTTTTCACGGTACAGCCAGATTCGCATCAAACACACCTTGATGATATAAATCGAGATTTCAATTTTTGTAAATTCTTCTTTCCCACTGTTATCGTGCATAAAATATTTGAGACATTAAGAATTTTCAAATTTAAAGAAAAGTTTCTTTATGTTGTTTACATTACACTCGTAAATTCCTTTCTCCTACTTTTGTTATATCAATAGAAATGAATTTGCTTCAGAAATAACAGGACTTCTGTTAATCAACTCTTCAAATTTTCTTCTTTAAAATATTTATTTCTTAAAATTTCATGTCTCGCCTTCGTAAATGTCATCAAGATCGCTGTCTACATTCAATTTTTGTTTCCACTCTTTTGATGTTCCTTTTAAATCAAATTAAAATATCTGAAAGTAGTCATTCGCGAATGTAAAATCAACAAGAAATTTCTTTTTCCGTTCAATCTTTAATTGAGAGGATATCAAACACAGAAATGGGGCAGATAGTAGAAATTGAAATTTCATATTAAGACATAAAGATAACGCTTGTTTGCGCTAATGATGAAAAAAAATCCCTTTCAGCTAATTTTACAGAAGAAAATTTTTCGTGCCAATGAATTTCTACTTACGTAAAATAAAAAACCTCGTCCTCTTGAGAAAATGCATCGTGATTTTTCCACATTTTCCAAGTTTTCCACTTGACAATGTCTTTCGAACGCAGTAATGAAAGGAAATCGGTTATGATTACGCTAATTACTTTCATAGATTTCACTGTATTTCTGCTGACGGCTTATGTTTCACTTATTGTAGAAAATATTTTAATAGCTCATTAAACATAATTAGGAAATTCTTTAAATTCAGTTGAATGATGAAATCGATGCTTTTTTCCACTAAATATTAAAAACAAATTTATGAAGGAGAGAACGAGTTACTTTAAGTGGTTTGTAACACTCCGTTATTATACACGCCATCAAATAGAACAAAAAAAATTTTTCTTAGAATTTAACATTAAAAATTCGTCTCCATCTGTGTTCATATATAAATTTATTTAGTGCCGGCTTATAAAAATATATTCGTTTACAACTTGTGAAAAACGCATTCTAATTAAAATTTCTTCACATAGATAGAAATTTAATATATTTCAAGAAATCGTTTATTTATTGAGAAAAGAGATACAGCTCATACATAATATTTACTATTTATCGCTACGAGGGTTTCTAGCTCAGAGAATTGCCACCTTTTGGTTAGTTCGAGAATCATGATCCTGAGGCACCCTAGTGATCTTTTTCTTTCCTATGGGGTTTATTGTCTTTGGTAAACACGGGTGACGTACCCCCCGGATTACCCTAGCGATCCTTCTCTATTTTCGACCCTCATTCTTGTCAACCAATTTTTGTCTTTTTTTTCAGTTTTTTCACGTCTAGATCACAGTTAAATCCTTGTTCGGCGCAGCATAGTTACTCTTGGCTCTTGTGCCAATAATATTCACATTCAATCACTCGCATTGCGATGGTTTCATGACTAGAATTTGCACTTTGTCGCCTCAGGTGATGGAATAGTCATGGCCATCAGCTGATGGTCTGAGTAGTTTCCGTGTATTCGAGTCCTGATGAGCTTGGGGAATTTCCTTCTTTAAACAGGTGTGGAAATTATGATCTCAAAGTACCCTAGAGATATTTTCCATTATGAGGGGGGTTTAATGTCTATGTTAAACACGGGTGACTCTCTCCTGGGATACTTTAGCTTATCGTTCTAGTTCTTAGCTTTGGAAGTGAAGTATGGTTCTTATGTGTGCGCACACCATTCAACATCAATAACTCATTCGAGTCTTGATGCCACTAAAGACCCAGATTGATGCACGAGGAATTTAATGAAGCTAAATGTTTTCACGTTGGGATGGTGTGTAAATTTGGAGAGTTGGGTACCAGCTCAGGTGATGTCCTTGTCACTTAATCGAGACTCAGAATTTCGAAGTCCGACGCCAATAGCTTTCGTGTTTCTTCCAAGTGAGATATTAATTAACAGTCATTATTCAAGGGCAGAATCGATTATGAAAAGAAAAATAAGAGAACTTATAAATAACGTTATTGTGTTCGAGCATGCGATGGAGCATTTTTTTCGCTTTTGGCTGTGTATGCAAGGCATTTGATGACGTTTTTTGATTTGTCTAAAACATTCAACGGGCTAATTCGTAAACTTGTTTTGTTTGGTGCAACTAACTTTGGCGCATATATGCACAAAACTGAGGACATAATATTTAATTTGCAAATAAACTATTTATTGTAAATAAACAGGCTCACGTATACGAAATTGTGTTTATGCCACGTACTCTATAAATAACTATCGCAAAAATAAAAATAAAAAGTATTTGAAAGACTGACGCGACTATAGAAATATCGTAGAATCCCGCTTCCACAAATATATCAAGGTCGATTTTCCTTCGCATTGAGCACTCTTCTTACTTTATTGCTTGACCTGAGATTGCTCCGGAGTGCTTTCTTCTTGTATTGTTCAATGCAACCTACATCATTGACCTGCTACATTCATCAACCTACATTGACTGTCCAATTTTCAATAATCATCCTCCCGCCACTTTTCAATTCATTTATTTTAAACTTCTTGGGACTTAGTGGCGAAAACCTCCATCGCAACATATTCACTTGTTTACGTAAAATTGGCTTTTTATATCATATTTACGATTTTAATCCTAACATATTATTTTATTTTGTATGCATCGTTTTACTTCATTTATCATTGTTTCATTTTATTACCTTTATTTTGTATGCATCGTTTTACTTCTTTTATCATTGTTTCATTTTATTATCTTCATGAGTTTATAAAAATAGTCGTATTTAGAACAAAGATTCAGTCATGTTTGCCTTTTTGCGTCATAAAATAGAACTTCATAACTCACATTATAACTCAATCACTTGATTTCACATTTTTTTAATTTAAATTCCCATTTAAACATGCCGAAGCTTGAACAACATTTAATTTACTTGGGGAACAATAAATATCACTGCATCTGATTTAGTATTTTTGAGGAGATTAAACATGGTATACTACATAATACAGCACTTTACACGTTTCACGAAAGAAACGAAGATAAAGAAAATCCATTCGATGAGTCTTTTACCTTCATGATACATTTAAATATGTTTAAAAAAAGCTATAACCTCATTCCTTAATTTATTTTTAAGACATTCTTATTGAACTAAAAACATAATACATTTTTTTTAAAAAAAATTATAATTTTATCTAAAGGTCTTCTGAGGAATCTTCGCTCATCAAAATATTTTCTATAAAATTGCCGAAAGGAAAAAAGATAAAATCTATTCAGCATAAAAATCTTTTCAAAACTTACCTCTGAAAGAAAAAAAAATTCATTTACCAAGAAAATAGATTTTGAAAACATCTGTGAAAGAAATCTAAATTGAAGTGAAAGCATTGTGTTGTTCATCTTTTCCAATAACAAGCTGAAACCATAGTACAGCTTTCTTCTGGGAAATCGAAAGGTTTCTGATGAAATTGCTCCAGTATGATGCTGAAGTAAATTTTAGCTCAACAAAAGCACTGATGTCTTTTCAATAGGGCTTACGTGGCCTTCGAAAGCTCTCAAAGCATATATCTCTTTTAAAATATAGTTAATGTAGCATCTAATTTTTTCGTATGAAAATGAGTTTTGAATAATTTTCTAGTAAAAAAAATAGGAAGCGTTTTTAGAGAACGAGTATGCTTTCAGTAGACTTAGTCTCTGACTTCCTTAGTTTGATATAATGCTTTTGCATTCAACTAGATAAATTCAGTAACAATAAAATGGATCTGTAATTTCTGAATTTGTTATTTTAAATAGTTAAAGGCCCAAAGGGTCACAATTAATTCATAATGGCAGAGAAAAGAAACTAAAAAAAGAGGAATCTTTAGCGTAATGTTCTATTTTAGACTATGAAGCCCGCTGAAAAAATACCCGTTTCAGAAAGAGGTAACTCAATAACTCTTTTCTTAACAAGTATAAGAGCATGACGCCATTCATTTTCCAAACAATCGTACCCATTAAAGTTTCATCTTCTTTGAAGCACATTCTTGCTTCGTTTCGAGTGTAAAATGATTAATCTAGTCTCAACGATAATGTCAACTTTTTGCGGGGATATTCAAACCTAATATATGGATCAACGTCAAATTTGTTTTGTATCCACATGGTACCCATCAACACATGTTAATCACACAATGGTAGTACCAACAGGCCTTAGTAATACCCTTTGTCTTCAAAATTGGATACTTTTTGAACACTTATCGTACAAGAAATACAAAAAAAGTTCTATTCAGTTTCGTGGGCTTTGTTACTAAGCCTAATCGGACGAAAAAAGTATTTGCATTTCCTTTGGGAAACGTCTGGTGTGGTGTCAATTTTATCTTCAACAATGGAGATTTCTTCTAAGATTTTCCATGGGAATCGTGGCCACGGTAGCCCTAGTGGTCATGGGTTCGGATTCGCTGCCGGCGGTTTTCGTTCAGTCTCAGATTCGATCCTTGCCGTCAAAGACTCACCACGTTGCCAGTGCTGATGCACGTTAAATCTATCGGGCCCCAAAGTCCTCCCATTGGCGTGGTGAAAATTTTAGGAGAGGGGGTGCCAGCTCAGGTGTCGTCCTCGTCACTTGACCGTGGTTCAAAATTACGAGGTCCTTCGCCAATAGCCCTCGTATTGCTTCTAGTGCGATGTTAATAAAAAACTAAACTAATCTAAAAACTTCCATGGGAATCACAATCACCAGTTATACCAACTACTTCATGTGTCTAATGAATTCAAGTCATAAGTCCAACTCCTGAAATCCACAATTAAAGATTCACCAAGCTTAAGACGTGCAGGAGAATTCCATTTATTTGAAGAATGAAGAGATTCCTGAAATAAATGGAAGGTTCTCTACTGAATACTTACCTCGTCAATGGGCTTTTATCAGTTGCCTCTCAGGGGCTTACCATCTTTAGGTAAATACACGAACTGGAATCACGAGATTCCCTACTGATTTATTTTCTTTCTCATGAGATTTACTGTCTTTGGTAAACAAAGGTACGTGACCTCATGATACTTTTGCGATTCTTCACTTTTTCATCTCCCTCAGGGTACTGTGGATTTCAGGGTCCCTTCTTTAGGCAAGTACGGGCATCACAACCCTGCGACATCCTATTGGTTTTCTTTCTCAATGAGGTTTACTGTATTTGGGTAATGCATCCAAGGGATATCCTGGCAATACATCTATATTTTTGATTCTCCTACTTGTCAATGAAGTTTTACATATTTTCTATTTTTACATGTTTACTTTTTCAAACGTTTAGATTACAGCTTTACCTTATTTGGCTGAGCACATTATTATCTGATTTTTGTGCCATGAAACTTCACCATTGCTTATTGTTTTAGAACTTTCTTGTCAACAGTTTTCTTTCTCTTTTTTTTTATTCCTAATGTCTAGATTACAGACTGTGGTGCAGCAAAGTCAGATTTGATTCTATAACGCAATAAACTGACTTTCATTTGTATAATCACATCTGAACGAATGATCCACTTTTTATGTCATATTTCTGCCACTATCAATATATTGGTCTAATTTTTGGAGGGGAATGGGTTTTTTTTATCAGTGTGTTCCATTAATCCTGCATTTTCTTGAATGAATCCCTGTATTTCTCCAAATATTTTTCACATATTTTGTTAAATACTTTAGGTTATAAAGAGATTAGATGCCTTAGTAGCTTGAGTAATTGTCTTGTAACCAATGGTAAGCAGATTTGTGTCTCACACTTCCAAAAACCACCGTAACGCTAGCAAATTAGCTTTAAATCCTTCGTTAGTTCTGAATGTGAGATTCCAGCTGAGGTGTCACCCACGTTAGTAAATTGGTGTGCAAAATATCACCAAAAAAATCTCATGTTGTTTCTAATGCTATGCTATTTCCCACTAAAGAACCAACTTTGTAAGTTGTCTCTATCTTTACTGAAAAAAATAAAATACGTATGAGACTAACGACTGCTTTTAATGAATTAATTCAATACTAGTATTGCATGAAACATCCACAAACCATGACCAAAATATACAACTGCCTATTATTAAGCCATTCTTTTCCAGAAATTTCTACTTTTAATATCTAGAACATAATTTTGACAATGTACCGTAATGGGGAATAGAGCAAACTATTTAATAATTAAATCAACTTTAATCATGGAATTATTTTATCCCCACTTACTCGCTATTTTTTCAGCTCCCAGAATCAGCGAGTCATTCAAGATTTTCCCGGTTATCGAAAGAAGCCAAAATTATAACATATATTTGACCTCCCATGTTTTCGGTCCTGTCTCAACTATTCAGGGTATGAAAAATGTGCCCATAAATTGTTTCGTTTTCCTAAATCCCTCGCTCTGAGCGAAGCTATTTAATCGTCTTTCTCATACCAATAGTTTCATTTTGCCATTCATCCGAAAGGAGGAGGATCGCGTTTTCTCTCTCGGGAGGCCGTTGTCTTGGATACGAGTAATCCCTCCTCCCCTTGCTAGACCCTAAATAAAATTACTCAAGTTTCTCAAACAAGCTAATAGTGACGTGTCAGGCAATAAGCAATGGAGGCGTTGATCCGCTCCTGCTCGAGCTTTCTGATCCCTTTTGGTTGCCCCCCCCTCCCTATCCTTTTCGATATTTTAGTAAAGCCTCGGGAAAACTTACAAGGGAATATGTGTAATATTGGGCCAGAAATAAGGCCAGTCATCTTCAGGACAATGGCATTCCCGTCATGGATGTGTAGATGCAAGATTTTAGGTAAAAAGGAAGAAAAAAATGAATTGTAAGTTTGTGGAAATAAGAAAGAGTCGATACATAAATGTACAGAACTTTATAATCCTATTGCGTAAAGGACAATAAATAAAGTTTAAAATAATATGCAATTGATCTAAAAATTATGTTGCACACCTTCAAGAATTTTAACTTGCTTGGATCTAATTTATGCGATTTAACTGTCAAGTATTGTGTTTTTTACAGCTTTATTCATTTCCTACTTTTACATTTTCTGATACATTTCAAAGAGTTCAAAGTCAGCTTCATCTACGAAGACAACCTGTTATTAAATACACGTCTATTTTTGCTAGAGCTAGTTAATTAATTTAAACAGAAACATGAACAAAAAATGAGTCTGCACTCAATAGATACTTCTGAGCATTTTCTTTTTGTTTTGGAAAATCCCCGTTTAAAAGTAACTTTTGTTTGGACGTTATTGTACCTTTCTAATAAAAAGATTGAGTATTTTAATCAAATGTTTGACGCGGTATAGCCCAATTTGGCTCTTGTTCCATGAAATCCAACTTTCAGCTTTTCACGCACCCTGTTTGAAGTAATTTCCTAATATTAATCATAAATTCTGTGGAGATTGGCATCGGTATGTTGTAAAGAACCAAGCTCATTTATAGTGGAAAAATAGTTTATTAAATGATGAAAAATTAAACAAAAGACGAATCATTTCTGCGTGCTTACACCTCGAGATCTAACCTACTAATCTGCGTTGAAAGTGGCTCTGCTGTAGCACAGCAGGACAATTTCCATAATTCCATTACTTATGATCAGCAATAAGGTTTTCAAATTATTATTTCTACTGATACTGGATATGATACTTCGTTCATTCAATTTATAGAAAACAAAATATTCGATTTGTTTTGAAGATGTTTTTACTGAAAGAGCTCACAGTTTTGTGTCCATATACACAGAACAATATGTAATCTTTTGAAAAGATACAAAACATGCGATATAACAACAACAATGCTTCAATTGTTGAAAACACTTTTGCATATGAGCCTTCATCAATAAGAAAACAGTACCAAACGTTTTAAACAAACAGTTTATATAACATTACTATGTATTTGTTTTTGAAAATTAGAGAAAATCTTGTTTTTGAAACACATTCAATGCGTTTAGTCAACGTTAGCAAATTAATTTTCTCTTCAGACTGAAGAATAACTATTTTTGTATTTCAAGCTTTTGAAATGAATATATTTTCCCCATTCTTGCAGCACTTTTTTCCGGTAGACAAGAGAGTCTGGAATGACTTTCTTCCCCAAAGGATAATTGATTTTCATTTCTATTACAGAGACTAGTAAATCAGGCGTTTTCTTCCTTTTATGTATTCAATTATCAGTTCCCTTCTAACATTCTACGATGCTATAAGTTCCATGAGCTAAGATTTAAAAGTGGAATCCAAAATCGATCGAATTTTCTCTGGAAGAGAGCGCTCGACTCGAAATTCGAAGATAATGTGATTGCAATCGCATGATAATAATGAAATGATAATAAGAATATATGAGATCATTTTCACAGACGAAATATTCTATTCAACGTTGGTAACACACATCCTTTTCGACAAAAGTCTTTATATCCGAGTTGTCTTATCTAAAGAGTTTGACAGAAGTATTTTCAGTTATACGTGTAAAGTAAATATTCGAATAATTCAAAGCTGTGTTTTTTATTATGAAATAATTATATTCTGTGATCTAAATTTTTGTGATTCATTTTTATATCTGCGGTAAGCTAA
Source organism: Nephila pilipes (assembly GCA_019974015.1). Lineage (NCBI taxonomy): Eukaryota > Metazoa > Arthropoda > Arachnida > Araneae > Nephilidae > Nephila > Nephila pilipes. The sequence goes on from BMAW01047620.1 coordinate 13,835, forward strand.
TTCCATTGTGTTATACCTTCATTCTCACGTGAGTCCAATAGGGTTACTGGAATTGGATTCAATAAAGATGGGAAAATTGGGTCATTTAAGTTATTGCAACAGTTCAGATACTTTTTGAGGGTTTATATTTTCATTAATTTCCAAAATCTGGTTTGAAATTATATGGATGGCTCATTGTTTATATGTGTAGGGTTTCAGAACAAGAGATGATCCTAGAACAAAGGTTTTGTATTAATATAGTTGGATTCTGTTTAAAACATATTTCAGTAATACGCGAACATGCTTTACAAGTGGTTCAACAGTTTCCTTCGTATGCAATCGTTTGTGATATTTTTCCTAGATATTGTGAAATTCATAATTCTTATGAAATTCAAATTAATATTTTGTTCGGATGATGTCACAATTCCCTATTAAAAGCAAATATAAATGCATTTTTCAATCTGCTTCACATATTTGAATCACCATTTGTCATAAAGTGAAATGTTCCATTTTGGATAATTTCTTTTGTAAGATTATTATCAAAATCTCACTGTGTGTGGTACTAGTGTACGATCAACATTTTTACATTCGTCAAATTTGAAGAATTATAAAGATCTTTTCTTGCGTATATGATTGACGTAATAATGAAAGACTAAATGGAGAAAGAGTGTAAACGTCAACAAAAGCATTATACGATAGAAGGAAAACGATGCTACGAAACGAATTTGAAAAGGGATAAGACAAAAGCAGAAATTGACAGAGAACTTAAGGCTCCCGTCTACCCGCCATTTTGATTTCATCAGCTTAATGTTAATCCTATGGAATTTCGACTATAATCCTCACATCTTTAATATTTGATCTATTTGAATGCAATAAAGTGCATTTGAAAGAGCGAGAAATAATGAATGTTTTTGTGGAATTAATTTTTTCCTGCGATTTTTAAAAATATGTAAAATATTTTTAATAACCAGTAAACTCGCAAACGAATCATTAAAATAGGAGTAAAAATATTTGTAAGAATTTGCGTGTGTGAGAAAGAAAAGTAATTCCACAGAAGCATTTACTATTTTCTGTTCTTTCAGATGCATTTCAATACATTCATATAGATCAAATAGTAAAGATGAGAAAATTAAAGTCGAAATTCTCCATAGGAATAACATTACGTCCACCAAATCAAAATGGTGGGTAGACAGGGGAGCCTTAAGGCTGATTTCGCGTAATACTAAAGAATAGAACCCGATATTAGAATATTTTTTTTCCGATTAAGAAGTGCTCAAACGTTTATCTGCCCTTTAAAAAGAGCATATTTAATAACACTATACATTTCTAACTGAATAAATTCTTTTTATTTTTTGGTGAAAAATGCGTTCCTTACTTCGTTTCCTATACTCTAATGTTATACGTATCCACATGAAAATTGATGCATTTTTGAATTATTAAGAATGCTGCATCATAAACGGATGCATGGGTTACAATGTCAAAAACTTATATGAAAACGGGAAAGATGTGGAAATTAGCTCGAAATTTCGATCAGGTTCTTCGACATTAGGCAAAGATAAACTTAACCTATTTGGAGTCGACACTATGTGGAAGATTAAAAAAATGAGAATACGTTTAGTCTGTTTATTGATAACTTTAATAATGACAAAGGAAAGGTCCGAATAAGGAGTAGGACAGAAGGAAACCCCAGTCTTGACAATGCCTGTTTTATATTTTGATTTTTCGCTCAATTTATATTAACACTATAACTCGCGCTTCAGTTGTCACATGGATTCCGACTACCGCATGTTAAAGGGGTCAAATAGAAAAAAACAAATGGTCAAATTAAATTTGATAAGGCAGAGCATACCATTTGTAGACGAGTTGACACACCTTTCTCAGTTCATTTCAAATGCAGACCCGTGTGGTGACCGGAAATGACAGAATAGTCCCAATGTAGCTCATGCATGTCGTAAAAGGCGACTAAAATGGGATCCCAGCGTCTGGGGGTATAGCCAAGCACCCTTCCCCTGGGGATCATATCAGGGAACCTCAGGGATTTATCTTCTTCAGGTAAACACGGGCATCAGGACTCCGAGGCCCCCTAGTGATCTTTTCCCCCCCAATGGAGTTTACTGTCTTCGGTAAACACGGGTTACGTAACCCATGTTTACATAACAACCCGTGTCTTTGTTTCCCTCGGGTTATAATGCAATTCTCTTCCAGGATACCCTAGCGATCCTACTCTATTTTCGACCCTCCTTCTCGTCAACCAGCTTTTATCTTCATTTTTTTCACGTGTAGACTACATTAAATCTATATTTTCGCAGCATAGCCACACTTGACTCTTGCGCCAATAACCATTACATTCACTCCCTCCCTCTCTCGTTTCAAAAGCATAAAGAGAAATAATTTTAATCTTAATCCTTAGAAGTGATTTGTTTTGAGGATCTGCTTACAGGACAAAATTCATTAGTAATAATGTGTAATTTATATATGTACGAGAGTATGTCATAAAGTACTGTTTTAAGCGATGGAGGGCATTGCTGATACATGATTGAGTAACCATAGCTGCTGCTGTTCATTACATGGCGATAAAAAAAATGTGACACTGATTCATGGGTTAGTTATCATTTGACATCCATTTTTTGCCAAATCAAAATTTGAATGCTGCTACGTCAAATCGTTATCATTATAAGTTGAGTTGTTGTCATGTGTGAGACCTGAATTCCTCAATATACTCTAAAAACAAGCAACAATCAAAATAATGGATTGATTCCGGTGAATCTTTTACAAAAGAGGCGAAGATGGTCTCATCCGTTGGAAAAGTTATGATGACGAATTTTGGGGATACGAAGAACGTCATACTCATTAATTTCTGAGAAGAAAAAATGATCACAGGAAAATTCAGCGTTTTACCCCATTTTCCATCTATAAAATGGATGCTTTTTAAACCACCTTCAAAGTAAAATGGCAAAAATAAAATTGCTGAAATTTTCACTATAGAAAGTTTCCGTAAATCTGTACAGAAGGATTACCAACAATTCTCTCTTCTGCAACAGTGTTCATTTAAATGTTTAAAAAGTGTAAGGCACAAACGGAGATTGTTACGTCTGGCAGTCTCATAACAAAGAAATTAAAACATTTTTCTTGAAACTTTGTTTTAATTCGCTGTAGGAAAAGATTACTGTTTACTTCTTTGATATAATTAAAAAAACCCAAAAAACTACAGTCTCAACATCTAGTGAATTTAAGAAGAATTAAAACATAAATTGCTCATATATTAGATTTCTGAAAGAAAATCCCGCTTAAATGATATAAACTTAAATGCATAATGCGAGTTTTCAATTAAGATCCAAGATTCATATATGTTGAACGAATTTTTCTTAACTGCAAACAGTTTTATTCACCGTGAATCCATTCACTCAAAATTAATTCAATATCATTATCAGAAACGATAGAGAAAAAGACACACTTTAATTTGAAATTACTTTTACGTGAATGAATAATTTCATCTCGAATCGAGCATAACAGTAAAATATCTATAGATATGTCCAATTTTTATTATGTAATTCTTTGTTTTAGTTGGCAGTAAAAAATAAAATTTAAGTACCAGGGCAATAAGATATGAAATAATATCATTACCATTCATCCAATCCTCTAAATACAGAAAAGATATTATCACTTTTTTTATTCTAAGCTTAATAAAACCCATTTTCAAAATTAAAAAGTAGTTTTAATAATCCAAATATAAGAAAAAGGAAGTAAAATATAATAATAAAGCAGAAAAACGTCTTTAAATGAATGCTTAGAGGAATAAAATGAAAAAAAGAGAATTCTGAAATTAAATTTTTCGAGTATGTTACATTCCCTAAAATTATTTTAATTTATTCTAAAAGTAAGTTTTTAGAAAACTCTTTTTTTGTTAAGAAACTTATCGTAAATCGACTAACATTTTATTACAGATTGCACTTTTTGTAAAATAATCATATCCTTTATTACAACTTATACGTAAGATTTTAAGTTAGATATTTCGTATTTGAACCGAGGAATTATTTGGGAAATTATGGAACCCACGTCATTATTGATTTGATTGTTAATTATATTAAGCTTTTTAAGTAAATTAATTCAAGAATAATTACTTTTTTTTTCTCACGAATCACTTGTTCATATTTACGGAATAAAAATAAATTGAATTCAAATACTCAGATCTTGAACTTTCTATAAAAATCAAATTTTTCTTCAAAAGTTTCTCAAATAGTGATTTTGAAACTTAGTTTCGGTGAATCCTTTTGAAGGCAATATCCACCTGATTAAAGAATACCGATATTTTGATTATAAGCATAAAACCAAACAATGTATCACACTGTGAAAATATAATATTGGTATTGATTTCTTTCGAGCAATCAACTCAAAAAGCGAACCATTATCTAGCAACTGGAAACATTTAAGCATAGCAGGAAATGCCTTATGCTTGCTGTGAATAGTTGAAAAGCAGAAGAAAAAGTAAGCCCTGAGAGAAATGGAACCCACCTAGATAATTTATGAGCGTCTTTGGTATTTGAAAGGTTTGGCATTGATTGATAGGTTTTATTAACGTTACACTAGAAGCATCACGAGACTGTTGGAGACAGACCTAGGACGAGGACGACACCTGAGTTGGCACCTCCCTCTCCTAACTTCCACGCCATATCAATGGGAGAACATTGAGTCTCGACAAATTTAATACGCATCAGCAACAGCTACACCGCTGGACTTTAGTGGCATCAAGGCTCGAACCCACGACTCTACGAAAACCGCCAACCGCGAATATGACCACTAGGTTACCGCGATCACCTCAGGTAGTGCATTGAAAATGTTATTTTGAGTAAAAAGTATGTCACTAAGGGTAGTGCTATATTCTGATTGATTATGAATCTGATTCATAACTGATGAGTTAAGGGTTCGTGATTCGGTAATGAATAAAAAAAAAATCATTTTTCTAAAGATGTTGATGTAAGCTAATATATCACGCTCCATAAAACCATTGGGATCGAATTGAGAATGTGGTGAGATGCCAGCTCTAGTGCGAACCCAGTCATCTAGTATGGTTCAAAATGCGACGCATATTGAATATGAATCTGGTTGAAAAAACAATCAGAAGAGTGTCATTAACTTGGTCAATAAAAAAGTACTTTGTGCAGAACGTTTCAGGAAGAATTCAACTATCGGTAACTTTAAGATTAAAGTTCTTGGAGATATGGGGCGTAACAAAAAAGGAAGTGTAGTGTATCAATAAAATCAAAGGTCTCGGAATGAAGTTTCGAAGACGAAGCATCATCTGAAATGACTTCCGAAAGACTCTGATTAGATGGACTAAAGCCAGAAATGGCGACAAAGATTTCAAAGGATTTCAGTGACAACCCAGACTCCGAATAATGGGAGGGATGAAAGAGGAGAATCGGAAGACATTCTGTAAGGGATAGAATCCCCTTCCTTCGAGAAGATAATCATCGGAATCGTATAAAGGCTGTTTAGTTAAGATAATGGGAGGTCGAATTTTACCGCTTAATTTGCGAACGATTTGATTCTACGACATGTGATGTAGGAAAGCAAGTTACTATAAAAGCCTCTAATATATTCTTGATAATCAAATAATTATTGTGAGTTGCTTGATGATAATGAGAATATTTTGATGGATGAGCGTATTTTAAATGAAATACACACACACACATTTTGTGCGAGGTTTTAGAAACAAGTAGTGATGCTCAAAATGTTGTAAAGTTGTAGTTTGTTACGAATTTATGGATATTATTTTATAAAATTGTTTGATTATTGATTACAAACACTCTTATTTCTAAAACTTGAAGGGGATTATTCATCATCATATAAAACTGAACATCGAATGATGAAATAAAAAAAATAGATGTTGCTATAATAATAAAATCTATAGATTAATAATGAAGTTGAAGCCATATGTGCTGAATGTGTGTTGTTTACAATGACCGTGGTAGTTTAGTGGTTGTGGCAGTGGACTCGTAGCTTGAGGTTTTCATCCAGTTGTAGATTCGGGCCTTGATGCTACTTTAGATTCATTGAGTATCTGGGGACGATGCAAATCAATTTGTCGTGACCCAAATTCCTCCCGTTGGCACGGTGTGAAAGTTAAGAGAGGGGAATGCCTCCTCAGGTGTCGTCTTCGTCACTTAACCAAGACTTAAAATTACGAGGTCCGTCGCCCATATTTCTCGTACTGTTTCTAGTGTAACATGAATAAAACCAACCAATTTATCATTGAATAACAATGTAATTTAAGGCCAACTAAATTTGATTTATCCACACGAAGTTTTTGCAAAAGGTTTAATTAGTTGACTAGACTCTCTTTACTGTATGACTTTATTTTATATAAGTGTCCAAACAAATCTTTTTCGTGTGTTATTTACATATGTTTCGAAAATGTTTACATTTGCTTAATGGCTGTAGTATTCTATATTGATAAATAATTTCGTATTATATAAGATTATAATACGAAATTCTAAGCTTTCTCCAATTTTACAGGTGATGACGTCCCAAGTTATGTGTCGTGGTTCAACCAAAGATCATATATACCGTTCGGAATAAGCGTGGTTTTTGTACTTTAAATAGAATTCGTATCCTCACGATCTACACAAAGAGTGAAACGTAAGTTCGGGTGTTGAAGTTTGAAATTACGATGTCTGGTACCAGGTAGCACTCACGTATATTCTAACAACAGGAAAAATCAACCAGTTATTAAATTTTTAGCGAGTCGGGCCTGAAGGGTTTCTTAATAATATTTTAATTTAAATAAATCTAACAACACCTCAATATATTCATAAGTAAGCACGAAAATTTTTGAAAGAATTTACATAAAAGCAACTGGAGTGTGGAAGTAACAGTAACTTAACAGATATAAAATGTGCTGTCATAGAAAATGAAATAACATTAACTTTCGCGTATTTCTCATAGGCTTTCTAACTGGCAATCTAAAAAATTAGTATATTTCTTAATGGGTCAAATTTTACGAAGCTACGAATGTTACAGAATAATTTTAATTAACATAAAAATAATTAACTTCTTCAGAGAGAAATTGAGCGATAACTTGTATAATAGCACATTATCGGTGGTTTCTCTTGTATCTATTTTTTCACCCCAAAATTAGTAGATTTTTTCTTTTCATACAAATCTGCTTGAAAGTTTGACTCATATGAAGGTACTGAAAATGGTTTTCTTAATGTTGAATGTCTCAAGAAAATCGGACGATATAAAATCTTCTGTTTAACATTTTTCAAATATTTCTAAACCAAATGAAAATATTGTTTCACAACTGTAAATTAAAAAGAGAGAAACAGAAACATTAAAAATATAAATTATTAAATATAGCTAAAAAGAAAGGTTAATAACTATATTACCATTCTTAAAAATATTTCGATTATTTATGTCATGATATCTATACAATTTCGTACAAATTCTTAGAAAAGAATTCAATAATATTATTATAAGCAGAATTTTAAGGGACCGTACACTAGTTGATAGTATTTAATTATTTTATTTATCATGTGGTGTTAAAAATACATTGAAACGTTTACAAACTGCGTTTGCATGATTTTTTCCCTGATATATGTTTTCATGGCGTCTGGTCAGATTTGAATGAAATCCGGAACATAGACAATTTAAATTATTATTATCTAATTCTGCACAAGAAAAAGCATTCTCTCCCTGTTAAAGAAAATTTATATTTTAGAAGTTAATTAATTATGTTAATGAAGTTAATTAATCAATGCGTAGTACCATAATTTATTTCCCTTTGAGCCATTAGCATTTACATAAAACTCGTCTTGATGTAATGAGCAATGCAAAAATTACTAAGATTGCTTTATTTTTTGGGGTGTGTGAATAATCTAAGATATTTTTTTTTATCTTGGTAATCATTGAAATCAAACAGTTCATTGACTTTTTCCAAGCTTTAAATGTGAAAGATACCTCATTTCCTATTGTCTCTTTTGTATCTTTCTCTCAATGTATGACGTATGCGGTTGATGGCTATTCGCATTTACAATCACAAAAAAATTAATAAATAAAAAGTAGTTTTTAGTGATTGTAATTTTTTTTTGCATAAAATGTATTCTGTTGCATGTATTATATTTTTCAAATTATCTACAATAATTATACAAATATAGATCAGAAATTTCTACTTTAACCGGTTGGAGTGGATGTAGTGTTGAAAAATATGGATTGGAACTCAATCGTACGTCACTACCACTCCATATAAATAATACAACCTTGCGTGTACCATCTTTTATGTAAGCTATAGAACTTGCCTTTATGAACAGGCTTTGTTCATGGAATACACCGCGGACTTGAAGTTTCTCAGACTTCATAAAAATAAAACACGTCACTAGCGACAAGCTAATATCAAATATAAAAGCTGGATTGTTGAGCTTTTGATGAAGCAAGGAAGTCGAGTGTTAGTTAAGAGAGAGTATTAAGGAAACATTTAAAAGTTCCTTCCCTGCTCGACATTACTTCGCCGTAAAATTACGTGTCTACAGGAGTTTCATTCAAAACATTAAGGAAATGCCGCGGCGTCAGAGGGTGCTACTTAATTGGAAAATTCCCGAGTTAAAATTCCTGTTTCTTAAGAATTTTCTCTCAACTTTAGAATGTGTTTCAAATGAAGACACGGAATAATTAACGTATAATATATCTACGCACACACTGTTTAATACTTTCTTTCACTGTTCAACACTTACCAACAAAAAATTGGTATTACATATTTATACACCTGGTTATAAATTTAAAATTTTACTGTAATTCCTACTTTCATATTTTATGATACGCTTCTTAATATTATTTATGCTGGCGTAATGTTTGGCTTTAATAATTAGTTAATAATTACGTTTAGCATATGTTTTGTAAAGTTATAAGTTATAAATACTGTAATGAGATAAATTTTACTTGATATAATTATTAAAATAATACATGGCGTTATTTGGGAATAAGATTATTTATAAGCAATTGAAATAATTTGGGAATAAATAAATTTGACAGTATATCAGACAATTTAAATGAATTAATTTAAATGGTTAATTTTTTTTTTCTTGAGGGAGTGCAATTATATGTAGTTTCAATAATTTTCAGATAAATGAACTTCTAAGAATTTGAAGTAATTCAGAAATAAGACTAAGTATTGAGATAATCTAATTTAAAATAAGTTTTTGAGATAATCTAGGTACATGATTATAAGTATTAGAGATAATTTAACTTACTGGTATTTGAGATAATTTAGAAATATTAGTTTAAGTGTATCAGATAATTTAAACAAAAATAATTTATATGTAATAGATATAATGCAGAAATAATTTGTAAATACGAAATTCTGGATGTTTGTGTTTAATATATATATTTCTTACAATGATACGAAACATTCAATCAATCGTATTATATATTTTACTAATTACACTATAGTTTCAATCTTCACGGATTATAAATTTATGCTTCAAATAACTGGATTAGAGATTAATAATCGAATTTTTATTGTTTACGCAAGGATAAAAGAACATATTTGTGATAATAAAGTCCAGCCTTCCTTCAAAAAAGAGCAGGAATATATACATTGATTTGAAACAAATACAGATAATTGTTGACTATCTCATCCCACTGTTATGTAGGAAGGAGTAAGAAATTTGATACATTGTCCATTATATAAATTTCATTTTCGAAAGAGATGTTGTTCCTGATGAAAAGAAAAAAAATGTAACTCAAATGTTTTCTAAAATTGGATTTGCAAAATGTACCTCTGATCGTCGTCCAAGAAAGGAAAAACGAAAGCAAACCAGGGAATTGTTTGATCTCTGTACAGCGAAGCAGAAGTTTCGAGTGCAAATAGGAAAAGAAAGTCGTGTGCTGTCATGGACACGAGCAGTGTTCATTGTTTTTTTTTTTTCGACAACGTATTGTTTGTACAAATGACAGAAGTGAAAGAGAGAAAAAAAGTGAGACACGCGTTGTCCTCTCTTCTCCCATGCGTTTTTCCGTAGAAGACCGCCCACACACTCCTTTCGTCGTCATGGAAACGACGTTTGCAACTGGTGACACCCTACTCTATGGCATCCAAATGAAAACGAATTGTTATTCTGACAGAGACAATATGAGGGTTATTTGGAAGAACAGGAACAAAGCATTTCATGAACGAATGCCTGGCTGTCATGCTTCACCCTTTTTTTGTTCTGCCGACAAAGAGACAGCGCCAAGTCTGAGGTACCTGAAGATCTTCCTTAGAAGATTGAATGTAGTTTAGGAGACAATATTACGATTTTATTATCTCGTTTGAATGTGATAAAAGTATTTATTAGGCAGAGAAAATATGTCGATGAAAAAAGAATGACAATTAAAGAGGACAGAGATGAAAAGAGGTTTTGAGAATTATTTAAAAAATTATTAGGTCTCTTACTGTTAATTTTATCTATTTTTAATAATCAAAATTAGATGCATGTTTTCTGTAGAATTCGAATAAATTGTATATTTTACAGCAAAATATTTATTTAATGAAATATAAATATTCTATGAATATGTTGAATTTCTTTATTCAGAAGCATTTCAGGGTCATAACATAGAGTAGGCAAACTAATCTAAGAGTAGGGCAAAATTTGAAAACGTTCAATTATTTTCTCTGAAAATACATCAACACTACCAGGTGAAATACCAGAAAGTGCCATGTGTATAAGAAACTCTCGGAGCTTGCGAAATAACCCCCTCCCATCTGATATTGTTCCAAAAAAGTTATCCTACTATTAATTCAGTTTCAACTGCTTTAAATACATTCCAAGTTTCATAAAATAAGTACAATTGAAATACAAAATGATTTGGAATGCATTTTAAATAGATGAAGCTCAATTGAAGGTAGGATAATTCTTTTCAAATGCTTCAGAAAGGCTTAAAAACTCAATTACTATATTAACGGGTCTCTCTCTTATAACTATATAAACTCTATCACTGCGGTATAAAAATGATTAAAATGTTAAAAAACTATTCGCATTTTACTTTTATGACACCATTTAGAAATAAAAAAAATGTTTTAAAAGTTTCAATTAGGTTACTATTTTCGTTTTTGTTAGATTTCTCTTTTTGTTGTTCGGTTGTTTAACCAGTCATCTGGCTTTAGCGTTTATGAGAAAATATTGCAGAATGCTATGTTTTAGCTATATATATTACATAAAAGATAATGAATTTCTATTTATTTATTTATTCATATTTCTTTTCTTTTGTTTCTTTCTGTCATGTTTTTTTGCCCAGGTAAAAAAAAAAAAAAAAAAATTGGGAAATTTGGCTCACGATACAAAACTAGTTTAAATCTAATATCTGGTCTAATTTGATATAGAAAATGCTATGGTGTCCATTTTGGATATATTTTGTACCTATTATGTCATATTTTAAACATCTTATATTACAAAATTATTAACTTATATATCGTGTTTAATATAAATGAATATGCAGATATACATGTGTAGATTTTTTTGTTGCTTTTACTTTAAAGTAGTATCATTATAGTAGAAAGTGTTTTTTTTCATGTACGGAGGGAAACTATTTCGGACTATAGCAATACTATGTATAATACGTTAGCTATTATTAAGGTATTTTAGAATGGCTAGGTATTACCTGGTTTATTAATAAACTAAATCTTTTGGTCATTAAAAATGTGAATATATGCTGTGTAATAGGTTATTTTATGGAAGTTTAATTAAAATTATGATGGCATTCAGATAATGTTATTTTCGAAAATTATTTTGAAAGTAGTGTCCTACACTTGAATTCTGTATTCTTATTCTATAGAATCATAATATCCACGATTTTTTATTGCAAAATAATTTGCTTAATGAAGTGGTTTGGACTGATAAAGAATGTTTAACCCCTCATTTTTGTCCAAAGCAAAAAACAGCATTTTAAATTATTTTATCTCCATTTTGAAATTTTAGTCTAAATAGCTTTCTTAATATTTTCAGAATATATATAATGTCTTGTGTGTGTTTGTGTGTGTGTATTATGTATGTATGTGCATTTATGTAAATGTAAGAATAATTAACTATAACTTAACCTTTTCTGCCTTTCATTTTTGCATATTTTTTCAGTAAAGGTCACCTAACCTTAAGATTCTAACTCTATTTCATTTCCTGTTATGATCATAACCCGAACTATTTAATGCGTTACCCTCCAATCGAAACTTAAAATAAGGAAAGCTGAATTAGCAAGAATTAGAATTACATATAATCCAACCCAAAATTAAATAAATCTGGCATTGACTTCCACTGTTGGATAGACCTATGGTTGCAGGTTCCTTGATCTGAAGACGAACAAAAGAGACCCTGGTGCCTGAAAAGTTTGCTTGCTTCTTCCGAATCGTTATGAATAAAGTATTTTAATAGCGATCAAATTAATTTTAAAGTAACTTTTGTGGGGATGATTTGGATCATCAAAACAGTGTTTATCTCTATTTTCAACCAAAAGGTGGAGAAAGGAATTTTTAATTAATCTTCCTCATTTTGTATCTTTATCTTGTTTACTGATATTAATTTAAAAAAAAACTTTTATTGTTTCTTTTGCATTGATTCTCTTATGTTTATTGCTCATTTTGTATCTGTATTCTTATAATTTTATATTATTTCGATAGCAATTATTCAATGAGGTTATAATTTTTACTCTCTCTCTCTCTCTCTCTCTATATATATATATTCAATGTTTTGTAGTATGCTGAATATTTGTGACAAAATTTGCTTTGTTACATTGTGTTCACGATAAAAAGTCTTTCAAGTTATGTTTCTAAATCAACGATTCAACATGGATCGCTAGAGCGAATGGTGTTTTAAAGATCACGTAACACAAATGTACGTGGCGTCACATTGAATCTCGAAAAGTCAAAGAAGTCATTGAAAAAATAACCCCCCTCTGATGCTGTCAGATTTTTCGAATCCTCGAAGGTCAACGTGACAAACGCCATCTGAGATATTCTGGGTCACTGATGAGACCGTCATCTCGTATTTACGTCAAAAATGAGAAAAATTGCGTGGGAGCGCTGTATGTGGGTTCTTCGCGATTTGATAGCTAGCAACAAAATTTTGACCGGTTGGCCATTTGCTCTTATCCACGTTAAAATGCGACATATCTGTGATTTCTTTTTGACTTGTATGAAACAATAAATGTAGAATAAAACCGACATATCATTATTTGATATCAAAATAAATTGCTTAAATTCCGGGAATGCTTATAAGTTTTTTTTCCCTGTGAAAGCTGTATCCTCCCAATGTTAAAGAATCGAGCCCTTAATGAGAAGAACTTTTCAGATGTAGAAACAGACATTAATCTTAATATTATAATATTATTTCACCTTCACTTCGAAATCAGAAATTGTTATCATATTTTTCTGCCAGAAGTTGGCTGAATTTTTCTTGTATTTCATATGTTTCACCAATACGAGTTCCGTCGCCAATAGCCCTCGTGTTGCTTCTAGTGCGACGTTAATAAAAACTTAACTAACTTAACTTCACCAATACGAGTGTTCTAAATGTGGCAGAACTTTCAGATTAGTTTCGAAAAAGAGAATTTGCCTAATCCGAATCAAAACACATTATACGACAAAAACAAAGGCCTAATTTTCAAATGAATTGGAGAACAAAAATTTTCAAATGAATTGGAATGACATTGGAGATCATATATTCATTTACTACATAGAGTCGTATATTTAATAAAAAAATTCCATAAATAATCATTTTTACTCTTTATTATGTAAATTGTATAACTATATCAAGATTATAGATGAGGATACTGAATATGGAGCACTTTCCTACAAGAAAAAATGAATTGACTCTAAAAAGAATTAGTATGTGAGGACCTTCTTCCCAACCAAAAAAATTACTGCTGTATTGGTAGGAATCTAAAGCTTCCGGAACTAATACTTATTATGCAATGCAATACACATTTCATGTTAACTGATTGGTTGTTTATTATTGTATTACATAGAACAACACGAAAGCTATTGGCGATAAACCTGGTTATTTTAAACATCAAGCCATTTTGAGCAAGCAGTCGATTCTCCTAAATTTCACAAAATCTCATCGCGAGTATATAAAGTTAAGGTAGACTGTACATCAAATGCTCTACACAACGGGATTTTAGAGGAGAGATAAGTTTAGAATGAACTATTTTTTCTTTGAACTAATTATCTAAAAGAGCAAGAGAACCCGACTCAGTGGTCCGCCTGAAACCTGTTCTGTGCTGCTTAGATATTTGTTTTACTCAGTCCTTCGCAAAATGACTTTTCTAAAAGGATGCAAAACTAAAGTAATGGTGCTTCGTAACTAATAAACATTCAAACTGTGTGTCAGTATAAATACCATTTTCCGTATTACGACAGAGTAATTCGTAAATACTGAGGTTATTTATCTCACGGAAAACACGCACGAACCATATGTCTCGTCACTTTCTCTCGAATGCGTAGTAAGCCACAACAAAAACTGTATCCTTTACATTGCGATGCTTACAAGCGGCTGCCGTAACCTTGCAATCAAGGCTTCATTGGCATTGTTTACGTCGAGTCATATGGTTTGAGCCCCGATATCATGAAAAATAAGGTAATAAGGCCGTTAACGTGTAATAAGGCCTTTGAATCTATCCAGATCCTAAGTCCTCTCATTGGTTTGGTGGGGAAGTTTGGAGAAGTTGCCAACTCTGGTGTCATTCTCGTCACTTGACTGGAGCTTATAATAAGGTGGTCCGTCACCCATAGCCCTCGCAATGCCTCTAGTGCGACGTTAAGAAAAACTAAAACTAAAAACTAAAATCCCTGATAAATTGTTTTTTACATTTAACTTTTTGTATTAAAATTTTCTCATTTTCTTTGAAATTTGATTTCTTCTTTTCCTTTTCAAAATTTTGTCCACATATTCAAATCTCAATCATTGATTTTATATGGATTTTAATTTTTCAGCATGGTTTCTGTCATTCTAACTAGGATTTATTTGCAGTAGTTTATTTTTTGGATGTTTGTTATATTTTCTACTTTTCTACCTGTTTTCTGTTATCTCCTTAATTCTCGTCATTTTTATTCTTCTGTTTCTTTCTTCTTCTTTTCCTTATTTTTTGTTTCCTTTTCTAGACTTTCATTTTTTTCACTTTCTTTTTCAGTAGAGATTTCTGGCCCGGGTTGTCTAGAGGTCATGGTCTCTGACTCGCGGCTGGTCGTATTTGTCGAGTTACGGGTTCTAGCCTTGATGCCACTAAAGATCAGCCGTGTAGTCGGGACTGAAGTACGTTAAATCTGTCGAGGCACAAAGCCATCCTATTTGCGTGATGTGGAATTTAGGAGAGGAAGACTCTCATTCAGTTGTTGTTCCCGAAACTTGACGGAGGTTCAAAGTATGAGATCGTGGCAAATGCCCTCTTGTTGCTTCTAGCGCGACGTTAATAAAACCAAATTGAGTAGAGATTCTTTTGGACGTTCAATCTCCATGTCTTTCTTTTTCTTCCTTTTACCATTTATATCCACTAAGTTGCATCTCAGTGCGACGGTTATAAGCAACGAAAACCTTTTTTAAAACGTTTTTACGTATTTCACTTGATGTGTGTGTATCAGTGTGTCATCAAATTTTCGATCGTTAATGCAACCAACTTCTATCAAGCTAGAGCTCTGAAACTTTGGTAATCATTCTTACTCACCTAACAATGCAGTATTTAGACATTTCAATATTTTTTTAAAAAATGCAGTTTAGCCCAACCACTTGGCGCGATTTCAGAAACTGCCAAACATAGCGATTTTTTTTGGCTGAACGTTAAGTCCGCGAAGCGGTCCAGGTTAGCCACTTTTGGCAAAAAATTTTTCATTAAACTTTTCCAACATATGAAAACGTTGTTTTTAAAAACAAGTTAGTTTTATCTCGAATTGTTCTCTATTTGTACTTTCATCCTCTTTTATTTTTTTTTTTCTCTTCACGCTTCTCTACTTCTAAATACTTCAATTATTCGGCTTTTCCCTTCTTTTCTTTCCTCAGTTGTCTTTTTTAGATTAGATCTTTTCTTAGTGATCTTTTCTTTTGCGTGGAATATACTGTCTGAACAGGGGTCTCGCTCCCCTGGGATACCCTAACGATCCTTATCTGTATTTTCGACCTTTTTGCCAACCAATTTCCCCCTTTTATTCTTCGTTTTTCTCAAGACTAGAACACAGTTACACCTTGTTTGCAGTAGCGTAGCCACAATGGCTCTTCGGCGTTTTTAACTCAACTGTCACTCACTCATAGTTTCTTTTCTCTTCTCTGGCTTTCTTCTTTTTTTCCAGCTCTTTTTAACTCAGTACTTCTTTTCGGTGTTCAATCTTAAACTGTTTATTTTTTCATTTTTATTTTTGTCTGCATTTCTTTTCTTTTTCTTTGCCGATCGTTCTTGAACACTTTTTCTTTTACTCTCTTCATTTGTATTTTCTCCTGCATTTCCTCTCTTCTTCCTCTTAAGCTCAATTTCCGCTTTAGCTAACACCTCATTATCTATGCGTCCTCTGATTAGAATGTCTAATATTCCTCTTACGAAATCTTCTTCATCATCGTTCGATTTTGTTATCATTTTCTACAGATCGATTACTTTATAATCTGTTGGACAATTTCTTCCATTTCGGCAGTCAAATTTGTGCCGGTTCTCACGCATAATTATTTTTAACTAATCTCTGAGGTTACTTTAATACGATGTTTGGTATAAGAACCTCTCCTTTTGAAAGAAACATGATAAATGTGAATGAAGGAATGAAGAAAATCGTGGAACTAGAAGGGTTGTTATGAAGATAGAGGCTAGAGTAATTGATATTCAGATCACAGCTATTTAATCATATCCTATGGTTATTAGTTTATTGCTTAGGTTCATAAGATATCTTTATTATGATATTTTCTCATTCATTATAGTTAACCACTCCATGCCTTTAATTTATTTTGATATTTATTGTTCATAGATTTCTATAAATTGGTTAAATAATTTCCTTAATCACTAGAGATTAGATAATTGTTACTTTTTTTTATTCCCATCGAAATGAATTCGTCGCAAATTCATGATATCAGTTGTTTTTTCTCTGAAAGAATAGTGAACTTTAAAATTGGCAAAAAACAGCCAAAATGTGAAAAATTGTTTTTGCTTGTAAAGATTTAACTCATTATACTTTACCATAAAGATGAAATCCCATTTCCTTATGTTAATTTCTTAAAACTTTATAAGCATTTAGTCAAATTAAGAAGACGTAGAGAAATGTAATCAAAAATGTGTCATAATTTGTTTATATATTTTTAAAGTTTAGAATTAATATTTTTACGTTTTAGCCACAGCGCATTTTAATTGTAAGGTTTCATTGATTGTCATATGCACCGTTATTTCTACCATATGTTTCCAAAATAAATAAAAAATAAATATTGTATTTTTTTTTTACTATTATCCAATTAATGCTATTGCATACTTCCTGGAATTATTTATTGCCACTACAGATTTTTTGTGAGCATGAAAACTTCATGAATAAAAAATATCTACAATTTTTTTTTTTGATTTTTAATGATGGATTTATTTTTCTGTTGGATCATCAGTAAATTTTTTATTTTTTTGCAAAATAGGAAAATGGGTAATGAAATAAAGAGACTAATGCTACATTCGCAGAAGTACGGGTGCGTCAAATGCTGTCAAGAATTATTTGTTTAGCGTGAAGCCTTCTCTTTTGAATGATGTGCCTCTCATTTTTGTAAGCAAATCCGTATACCTTCAGTGAGAAACGAATTATTGTGAAATTTCACATGAAACACGGAAAAAAACGCTACTGAAATTTATAATTTACTGAAAGAAATGTATGTCAATGAATGTGTATCACGTGCATATGTTTTTGAGAATTTTAAGCATTTTCAAAATGGCTGAGAAGACGTTGAATATGATTCCCTTCCGCGTCTGCCTTTCCACGTCAGAAACGGATGACAATATTGAAAAAATCGGTTATCTGGTTTGATTTGACCGTCGTTTAAGTATTTGTGCGATTGTTGAGACTGTAAGAATTGACAAATAATCTGTGCGGCAAATGTATCCTCCAACACAATACACTGGCTCATTGCATATTGTCTCTCAATAGATTTCTAGCCACGTATGGCATCCCAGTATTAGACAATTCACTTTATTTGCCGGATCTTGAACAATGTGATTTAACTGTTTTCTAAGTGAAATCTGCATTAAAAGGAGCAAGATTTTATTCTCTGAAGCTGTGAAAATGAAAGTGACATGTGTCCTGAATGAACGGAAAGAAGATTTCTAGCACTGTTTCGAACAATGGAAGAATCTCATGCAGCGATGTAGGGACAGAGAAGGGGTGTAATATTGAAGGTGTTAATAAGTAAATATATATCAAATCTGGATAAATGTTTTACAGCGTTAGTCTCGTTATTTAATAGACCCGTGTGGTGACCGGGAATGATAGAATAGTCCCACTGTAGGTCATGCATGTCGTAAGTGGAGACTAAAAGGGGTACCCAGCGTCTGGGAGTATAGCCGGACATCCTGCCCCTGGGGATTATATCAGAGGACCTCAGGGACTTACCTTCTGTGAGTAAATAAGAGCATCATGGCCCCGAGGCACCCAGTGATCTTTTTCTTTCCTACGGGGTTTACTGTCTTTGGTAAACACGGGTGAAGCTCTTCCGGGATACCCTAGCGTTCATTCTCTGTTTTTGACTCTCCTTGTCAACCAATTTTTGTCTTTTCTTCAATTTCTTCACGCCTAGACCACAGTTAAATCTTGTTTGGCACAGCATTGCCACATCTGGCTCTTGCGCCAATAACATTTAAACTCGCTCACTCACTCACGCATTCATTTACACTAGCTATTTTATAGCCACATCGTGTAGTAGAGGTTAAAATTTAATTCTATATTTGCTTTTGCCTACTTTTGTAGCGTAGCGTATTTAAAGCTAAAATTGTCGATATTAAAATTTTGCAACATATTATTTCAGTTCGCCAATGTGCCTCCTTTGAATTTGGATGAGAAATGACATGTATGCTAAAAACAGAAAAATTTTAAATTACGTTTTTAAAATTTAAGTTTTATACTATGTTAAATTTTCGCTATTTGAAGCTGTAATGTTCGTCAAAAATATTTTCAATACGTCTGCAATTCCCTCACTTGGACGGAATGTATTTATTTCACATGTACAATTAGGAAAAAGTTCCGAAACACACGTACAAAATTTAACAATTCGCATATCACGATAAGTGGAGTAGTAAATATTTTGTCTGTTTTTATAGATCATTAAAATTTTTGTTCTCCGCGAACATGTTAACATTCATAATTTTAACTTTCTAAGAGAAAATTAACCATGAAAAAATATATAAATGGAACATTGATAAGTTTCTTTGTCACTCATTCGATTAATAAGGACATAAAAAATGGAAGGGTTCATTCGATTCATATGTACAAGAAAAAAAAATATGTGAACGAAAATACTTTTAAGAGTGATCGTAACCGCGCGCTAATTGGTAGAACATAAAGCGATTTTTTTCCCCGAGGAAAAAAAATTGTCCAGATAATTGAAAGGCAAAAAAAGAAAAAAAACATACTTTTATGGTTTTATTTTTTTTTAATTTCTGAAGTGACAGAGAATGTGAAAATATATTCTTTTTTAATTGAATATCTAACTGATCTCGTTTATTTCTTCTTTTATTTCGGTTCAAAGGAGAAAATTGAAATGTTTCACATTAAAAGAATGTGAAAAAACTGTTGAAAGTTTCCATTAGACACTAAAAACTATTAGATTCAACTGCACGGCGTTAATTACCGGAAGTATCTTTTTTTCTATATCCAGAAAAATAATCATGGGATTTTAAACTAGCCTCACGTATTGTGTGATCAGTTTTATTAACGTTGCACTAGAAGCACCATGAGGGTTATTGGCAATGGTCCTCGTAATTTTGAGCCTCGGTCAAGTGACGAGGATGAGACCTAAACTGTCACCACCCTCTCCTACCTTCTACTCAAATGGGAGGAATTTGACCCCCTAGAGATTTAGCATGTATTATCCCAAGTTACATGGTGGGCCTTGAGTGGTATCAAGGGTCGAACACATGGCTCGATGCAAGCTGCCGGCTGTGATTCCGCCATTATGACCACTAAGCTACCGCGGCCACACCTCACATATAACGTAAGCGTCGGCAGAAAAAATAAAACTGCCTTTTCGGATAACTGAAATTTAACATCATCTCACCTAACAAAATTATTCAGATTTACAATTTGTGCTGCAGTTAGTATAATTTTGTTTTAGAAAAATAACTTTCTATTTTGTTTTTTTTTTCACGTGCCCGGAATCATAGGTAAATTTAATTCGATTATCTTTTCCATCAATCTCATTTTATTTGCGAGAGCTAGAGATTAAAGTTTTGAGAATTATGAAATAATGTTCGGACATTTTAAATAATAAGCAAAATATTTTAGCAACAGCTATGGTGAATCTGATTTTTTTTTTAAAATTATCGGTGATAATTTTTATACTGTTCAGAAATTCAATTTAAGTAGCAGATTGTTGAATATAGTGATCTTTTAGAAGTATCTCAGTTAAGGGCAATGTTTTTTTTTATCTTTGATGTTTTCTCTTAATAGTTTATTTTTCATTTTGATGGTGAAAATCATAGATAAATATTTAGAAATTATAGTTATTTAACATTATAGTTCTTTCATATAATTTAGGTACCTCTGTGGCTTTTAATATGCTTTAACGAATGCACAACTTTTTTTTCGTTTGTAGCTTAAAATGTTAATCAAATATCCATTTCACCTGGTGGCCATGTTTGTAGGCTAGTCATGGTTACCCATTTCATGGCCAATGTTTCAATCGGGTACTCGGTTCAAGTCCCGATTTTACTACAAACCCTCTATGTGTGTAGATATACCTTAAATCTTTCACTCACCAGCTCAGATGTCGACCTCGTCATCTGATCGAAATAACGAGGCGGAATTTGAGACTATACCAGGATAGCAATTATATTCCCTTGGTATTAACTTAATAGTCTATTTAACCCATACGTTATTCTATATTTAACGGAAATGACAGTTGTCACATGACTTGGGCGGGGCCGAAAGTTTATGATGATCGATATGTAATCCTTTTGTTGCCAAATATCATTATTACTAAGATCATAGCGAAAATTAAGATTTTTAAGCAAAAACAAATTTTTTAGAATAATTTTTCTGCATTCACTAAAAGTGTAAAGAGCTGCTGTAACAATATATAATGATGAAATATCCCCCAGATTTTCTATAACAAAGCTCATTCGAAACAAGAAATGTTGATTTTTTTTTTTTAATAAGTTGAATCATTTCTGTCCGTCTGAACCATAAAAATCCTCAGAACAGAAAAGAATTGTTCTGTTCTATTTTTATACATTTTCAAATTTACTATTTATGTCACATTTGCGCCGCAGTATTAAATCATCAATGAGTTTGAGAACGGATATAATTAAAGCACCATCTGTCACTTAAAGTGCTTCAAATAAAGACATTCCGGGGAACGTTTATTTCTTTTCCCCCCAAAAAAAGAATTTCGCAGACGTTTCACCACCCATCTCGCCGATATTGTTAGGAATACTGCTGAGACTATGCAATTATCATATAAAACTCAATTTATTATATCTTTCGAATTTCTTTTTCGAAAACGTCCGTCCAAAATGATGCAAAAAGATCTCTTGTAGTACGATTTCTCGTCACAAAAATGAACTCTTCAGAAAATGATTATAACCTTCCCGCTAATCGGCAGAGAAACCGCCGTTGTAATTATGTAATAATTGTAATTATCTCACGGCTCTAGACCACTCCCTGTAACCGTAGCTGTAAGGGAGACCCGGAAGAGTTTTATCTCTTGAGAAAAGCTGTCAGACTGGCAGTTCTAGGAAGAAAATGTCTCTTACAACTTAAGCCAGTTTTGACACAAGGTGCAAATGTGTCAAAGACTCTGTCTTATAGTATAATATGGATTAATTTTATCAAGGGATATTAAATTTCACGAATATGAGTATTTAAGAAGTTCGTTTTTACTAAACGTTTGTGTTCCATTGTGATATTGAATCAAATATTAGTAAAAATGTTACAAAATATATTATCTTTAACGGATATGTTTATGGTTTTGTTTAGTCACTGAAATTCTTCTTACGGATTAAGACAGAAATTGAGACATTGTTTCTAGCAAAAAAATACTTTAGGGTTGATGTAAACCCGGAAAAAAAAAACCATCCGTATTACACTTTCAACGTTTTTTTACGATATTGAATGCTGGATTCACATATCTACATATGAATAAAAACATTTTTTTTCCATACAGCAAAAATAAATGATCCAATATTAAAGAGTGGAAAGCGTTGGCTCAACAATAATGAATCTCTAAGCTAAAATATTTTCGGTAGATACTTTGAGGATAAAATTGACAATTATTTAAGATTTACATAACAAGATTTTAAGTAATGTGGTAACTTATGGTGGTATATGTGGTAACATATGGTAGTTTATGTGACAGCGTGTTAAAACATAGTTGATTATAATAATGTATACCACATTTGTAAGTTGAAGAAATTTAGTTATGCTATTAATTTTGAAACGATTTCCTACTTAAAAAGGAATTTTTAATTATGTTCTATTTCCTAACACTAGGCCAAAAGGTGTTAAAAGGCTTGACGAGCGATTTTAGATATCAGCAATTGTACTTTAATATTTTAATAAATATATTTAACGTCATTTAAACAAAAAGCATTGTCATTAAAAGCAAATTACCAGGAATCAATACAAATGTCTACCACAAAATGTAGACGAGTTATATAATCTGAATGAAAATGATAAATTTAAAAATCCCATTTTTTTAAAAACCTTATTCAGCAGTTGAAAGAAAAATAAAATTATATTACTTAAAAAAATGTTGTTCAAATTTGTATTCAAATAAGTTACTCTTTATACCCTTCAGATTCCTTCATTAATTATTCTTATTTTATTTTGAAATATTTAAAATAAATTTATTAAATCATCGGGGTAAAATTATTTTTGTCGTTAAAAGTTGGTTTTACTGAACAGCGTACTGCTTGAATGATTACGTTATAGAATTTATTATCTTCGGAGAAAAAGTTGCTTCAAAACATAAAGAAAAGACGCAGCTGGTTATTCATTCGGATTATGATGAATTTATCATCGTCTAAGTATAAAATTTTTAATTTCATTATAAATAGGAAAATGCTTCGTAGTAAAATCATTCTGGGAATTTGACGTAGATGCTTCAATGGGAATACATACAACTACGCTCGAATTTAAAGTGATAAAAAAAATTTTGAGTATAACTTAATAAAACCTTTAAAGGATTGGAAAAATGAAATTATTTTACTTTTTGTATAGGTTTTATTGCTTTAAACTGAAAAAGAAATGTTTGACAAAATGTATTAATGCATAGTTTAAAAACTGATTAATTATACCGAACGCTAAATTTTTTTCAAATCATCCAAAATCAAAGATTATTTCTCACAAAATAAAATTTTTATTCTTAAGTATCTGTAAACTGTTACATATTTAAACTAACCATAATTTAACATCTTCAAGAACATATTCACATCGAAGTTTTTCGGTATGGAAAAATTCAATGAATTTGCTTCGTGCATAAATTGTCGAACCTTTTTAAAAGTCATTTGGCTTTTTCTTTTATCAGTGCTGAATACTGAATTAGAACGTAAAACCTCTAGAGGCAAAAATTAGGGCTTTATTATAGTATTAGAAAAACATTTCCTCGAAATTGAAATCTTTGTAATTTGCAACACTTTATACAAGCCTCAGATCGATAATAATCTGCAGTGTATCGGGTGAGAGTGCTGAGGATAATGTAATGATTTCTACGATGAAGAAAATAATATATAATCTAAAAGAAAATACGATATAAGAAAATGTTTATACAATCTAAAAATATGAAAACTGTTTTCCAAATTTTCAGTCTAAAAATTCAGGGTGCTCCTTATAAACGTCAAAATACTGTAGATCTTTTTTTTTAATTTAACAAATTTATTTAAAAATCTCTCGAAATATGTGAGGTCCTTTCCACAGTGAATATTAGCTGGTAGTTGGGGAGAAACCAATGCACTGTATAAGAACCCTGAAGAAGTAATCTAATAAAAGAGAAATCGCGTCCGTCTGTTTCAGTTGCGTGAAGAAGCACAGGAGATCTAGGAGGAAGAATCGCTGTTTGCCAGCTTCTCTTTTTCTTCAGTTTTCGTTTCTCTAACTGTTCAAATGGTCAGCTGATATTTAACTTTTCCTTAATTCAAATTTCTTTTAAATATTTTATTAAAACTATTATCATTAACATGTGCGGTAGCTGAACTTTGAAACTTCTGATATAGTAGAGTAGATAAATTCAAAAGTCAGTTGAATGAAGTGACTTCCACAGTTGTAACTAAAAATGCATCTTCTCATAGAAAATATTATAGAAACGAAGGAAATGTGATGAAAGATCTGTTAGATAAATGTGACTTCTTTATCTATACACGTCTATTAATTAAAATGAAGAAAGGTATTTTCAATTCGCTGCATAAGCTCAACTGATAATTTATTTCAATCTCTGCTCCCGATTGCTTTTGAAGCAAATCGTATATGCAGAAAATAAAATATGCAATTCATTCATTCTTAATCTTCTTGCGTGAGCGGATTTCAGAGTGTGAACTTGGGATTACCGGTAGAAATAGAATCAATAGAATAGAAGTACTGTAAAGGACGCGTAATAAAAATAATAACTATCCATTGCATTATTCTACACGCGACACAATCGAAATTTTATTTGATATTAATATTTCAGTAAGAATATTTTAATACATGAATACATCAGGCACTGGCTTGCTTAAAGATGTTCTTAACTTTTCCAATTGTCAAGTTTCCGTCATTTTTTTCATGTATACCATATACTAAAATTTCCGAACATAAGCCGATTTTTCTTCAGCCAAAATAAACGCGTTTTTTTTTTCCTTTCAAAAACTTATCCAAAATTCCAAATTCCTGTATACAATTTAAAATAAGAAAAAAAAATGCATTGACTTTAAGCATACATGTGACTTTTTTTTTTTTTGTCTAAGCAAATATTGCATTCAAAATACTCAAAAATGTAACTTAGCAGATTAAAGTAATATTCCTCATCCAATGTTATTTTTAAGTGTGAACATCATATCTGCGGTATTTTCTTATTTCAAGTATACAATTCGGTACTTTAACGTTTGAAGGCTGCTGTCCCAAATCAATTATATAAATACTTTCGAAAATAAAACAACTCGTTTTCACGGGAAAAAAAAAAGAAAGAATGATTGTTTCGTATATAATTATTTTCCTCCTAAACATAGAATATACACTAAAGAGATGAAAATGTTCTGTATTTGGCGATTTATCACTTCTGTGCGGCTAATGGGAAATACCTGTACTTTTTTGAACTAAGGTAATAAGCCGATACCCATAATTTAGCTTTAAAAAATTCCGAAAATTATCTGCTTATACACGAAAATATATGATACTTAAATTGCTTTTCGTGATTTAAAAATGTAAATAATGATTTCGAAAAACTTCTAGTCACATTATTGCTTAAATAACGTAAAAGTAGGATTTTGCATTGCTTTATCAATGCAGGAGAAGAAAAAAAATTAAAAATTTTGGTGGTGAAATTTTTTTCCTAAAAAATATTTCGAACAATTTTTCGGTTGAGAGGTTTTTAAACAATAAAATAAAAACCGCGTTTTTTTAAATACATTAAACAAAATTCCCGAACATTGTAGCTCTTATTTTTGACACTCGAATCGTAAGGAAATTTTTAACAAGAAATTTTATTTTGAGATAAGTGAAAGTAATCTAAACGAACTCTCATTAGGAAAAGAGTACCGATTCTGCATCAAGTATCAACTAATGATATTAAAAGGGTGAAATAAAATCCATTAAATTTGACCATAAATATACAAAGTATTGGACCATAATAATAAATATACAAAGTAGTTCGTTTAAATATTGCTGTCCCAAACCTTATGTTAGGCATTTCTGAGCCCTATTAAAATATACGATGATAGAATATACTTTCCTATTTAGAAAGAGCGTTCTCAAAATATCGCATTCTTTCTGCATTCCAGAGCAATCCTTCTCTGTCATTCCCTAATTTGGGTGAGACTCAAAGAATGCTAGGAAAGAAAAACACATTGGACTCGCAAGCTATGGTGTTATTTTAAGATTCTCTAAGTAATGAATTAAGGCTTACATGCGTGGCATAGTATGAGATAATTTACAGAAGCAGGTGTCCCCTCAACTCGATGTGACTACAGCTTGAAGTAATTAATTTAGATAACCGCTGCATATTAGGCAACTGCTGAAGTTGGTTTTAATCAGAGAGGTTACTCGTTATCTGGGACCAAATGTTGGTACACCTGGCTTATGAGAGCTAAAAGGTGAAAATTAGTTACTACGGCTCTTTACTTTTTATAATTCATCTTAATTGAAAACAGGATAGTAAAGAATGATGATAGCGCTTTATTTAATAATGTGAGATAATTTTGATATTTCGTATTAAATGAATGTATAAATAGCGAAATATTTAAGATATCGAGGGGATTTGCTTACTCATCTTAATATAGTCTATATATGTGCGTCGTATACGTCAACTTTTAATACAAATCGTATTTAAAGTGGTGCAACATTTCTAAATAGATAATTTTTTAAATGAAGTTTCATTAGAATAATACTATGGAAGTAATCAAGAAAATAATCAAAACACCTTACTTTTGCAGTGATTGCAGTACTTTCTTACAAAATCCTTAGGTGAAAATTCGGTTCAGACCCACGACTTGGCTCGATTATAAAAATAACCCAATTGTAAATCTTACGGGAATGATGTAGACCAGAGTTTCTCAAACTTTTTTGTCTCACGGACCGATACAATTTTCTAACAAACTTTACTAGGTACTTAAATTAATTGTAAACGTAAATAAACATTTGATAAGAGTTATAGATAATTATAAAAAAATCACAAAATCATTATATACAGAAACAAAACAAAAACACGTCCTCGAATAACTACAAAATTAAATATCTGTAACTTTTGTTTATTGGTATATAATGTTTATGGGAAGACTACTGCTGCTTCTTAATTAATTTTTCAATTATGAGTTCAAAATCAGTCAATCTATATCAGAGTGGTGTGACAACCCAAAACTGATTTCTATATTTATTTTTTACTACCGTTATAGATGAAAATCCCGTTTTCACATTAATATGCTATTGCGAAGGAGACAAACATTTCCATTGCCTTCTCGTACAGAGTGGGATATCAATTTTTCATTTTGATCCAAATTTAACCAATAGACATTGTTGAAAAACTAATTTTTAACATAATATCTGGACAAATTTTAAGGAAGGATTTATATTCATGCTATTTTTATACTACTATCATGTATTTTGAAAGGGTTTATTATGTACAAATACTTTTCATATGTGGATTTTCTCAGATGGGAAATATCTTTCGAAACTATTATATATTTAAAAGATTATAAGCGTAGACCAATGATTATATTTTATTTTGATAAATTTAAATATTGCTGTGAATCATCACAATTAAAATAATTATTAAATATATTATTATTATTATTTTTATTTACACACCTCGGTAGCCTTTAGGTCATAGCTGATGCAAGTTAAATCTAGCTGAGATTTCAAAGTCCTTTTATTGATGGAGTGTTGAAGTTTGGAGAGAGATGTTCCATCTCAGGTGTCATTATAGTCACTTGACCACGGTTCATAGCCAATAATCCCCGTATTGCTTCTCAGAGCGACGTTAATAGACGTAAACAATCAAGATCACTTATTATTTACTTCATTCGACCAAAAATTAATTTTTTATTAAACCCTTCAATTTTGTTCAATAAACTAATAGCTTTTTTTGAAGTTCCTGGTAAACGCAAGTATAAATCATTGATATACGAAAAAATAATCACTTACATGTGCTGATTTTTCAACTCATTCTACTTGAGACCAAATGAATTCTTAATGATTATTTTTTCTGTTAAAATATTTTCCTTTTTAATAATTGTATCCTCTTGAGAGTCATCTAACATCTGCACTCAGTAATAATTTTTCATGTTCTGCATCAACTACCTGACAAAATACTACAAAAAACATATTGTTGAAATCATTATTTTTTTTTTATAAAATTGATAATTTTGATATATTCTGCTAAAACGTCATTTATTTCTATGGATAGACTCAGATACAAAAAGAAAGTGCTGATGCAATATATGCTCCAAAGGGAGTCATTTTCTTTTGGCGATGATACTTTTAACACTAAATTTGTGCATGGTAACTGCCATGTTATGCCTAAATGACATTTATATAGTTGGCGAAAATAACCGTAGGGGTGTATACTACATCTAGAACTAAAACTAAAAAAATGAAATTTTACCCGTATAATAAATTTCAATTTATTCAGGGGGGGAAATCACAAATACCAAGATGTAAGGAAACAGTATCGAGAGCCAAGTGTTGTCCAAACAATTTTTCGATCTTTTTTTTTCTTTTTCTTTTTCATGAGTAATTTTTGAATTAAAAAAGACCTTCAGTAATGAATGTGTAACGTGTTTCAGTTAGTTTATAAAATCAAAATAAAATTTTCATGATCGTAAATAAAGTTTCATACATAAAGAGAACATTGCCATATCAGATAAATTAATCATTTTCTTCTGCGTGTAATTATAACTTAACTTTATTAATGCATATATTTCAGATAGCTGGAATTTATTTAAACAAACTAAAGGATTAAATTTAGACTTCACGGTACAAGCAATTCCGAAGAATTTTTGAATTTTGATAGTAAGATCAATACTTCTTGAAATTAAATTAGAGATATTTGGTAAGGAAATTTTATGAAATTCATACATTTGGATTTAAAAATAAGTTTGAACAAATATCTGACAAAGCAAAGAGTTCATTAATGGAGAGTCAATGTGAAATACAACGTAATAAATGCAAAATATTTTTAATGTTTGCGTATTGCAAAACAAAATATATATCCAAGAATAAAGTACATGTAAAGTCATTTTGTGTTATGTAAGTCTACATAATTACTTACTAATCTCAGGGCTTACTTTCATCAGGTAATACATAATTTTCGGGAAAAAAAGGCGACCAAAGTACACGAAAGATCTCCCCTTTGGAGTTAATATACAGATAATCCAAAACTAATAATCTTTCGTACTTTTACGTTTAAATTCGTTGTTTAACATCTTTTTGAGCAGCAATCTGAGAATTCTATGTGAGTCGAGACTAGTAATTTTGAGACTCGGCCAAGTGACCCGACCTGGTACTTCACTCTTCTAATATCCACAGCTCTCCAACGTGCGCACTTTGAGCTCCTTGATATAACGTACCACACGACGCTCACAATACAAAGGGACTTTTGTGGTATCAAGATTCGAATCCATGACTTGACTGAAACAACCCTAGTTTCTATTAGGCTACAATAGCCTTTAACTTATGTCTAGACCAAAGACTACGAAAGCATTTGGAACAATTACATGATACTCTGGGTTTGATACATTCCAACCAAAATAAAGCTGTAACATAGAATATCCGCAAAGATCTGATTTTGTGAGGCTTTTACAACAGGAAATTTATGCTTTTGGTTTAAGGATACAATTATACCTTCATATAAATTTTTTTTTGTATCAATGTAACGATTGTTTCTTTATTGACTTCATTGATCAATAATTCTCCTGTTAACCAAACAAATTGCTTATAAAATTGTGTATTGCTTATATATTTGTATAATTAGTAAATGTATTTTGTGTATAGTGTAGTTAGTTTATCAAGTCAGTTTACGGTATAGTATGAGACCCCAACAAATATTAACAATTAACGCTGCGTTAATATTCTCATCTTTTGAGTTCCTTTAAACAAATCGGGAATTGAAGTTAAAGATATTAATACATGTGGTATGGATAATATGTACTAATTATATGTATATGTGATATAAATGTATATCATATTCAAAATTATTCATGTAATTCAAAGGTTGAAACAAAGTGCTCGAGCTCTATAAATTTAGGTTTCCAGATTCTGTTAATACACTCAGTTATGTTTATGAAGAATCATCCATCATTTCAAAGTGATTGCACAACAGCGATAGACGAGACAAAAGCAATAAAGAGGGACCAAGAACTGCTGCAATAAAATTTGTCGCCCTTGTGTTATTTCTTGTTATACTTTTTCCAGGGCATGAGTTTCTATGGTCCCCAAAGGGTTTTTCTTATGCATGTTTTCCCATATGGGGTATCTTTCTACAATGTTGTACTTTCCTATGTAGAGTGCTCGTTCCAGTTTACAATCTTACGATCTTATGACAAACAAGTTCGGCAATTTATAGACATTTCGGCAGTTAGGAATAAATTAAATCATTCCAGATAATGGATCTCAACATAGTATAATTCAAATTCTAGGAAATCATCATTACTTTCATTTGTTATGAAGAAATTAAAATTGAGTCTCGGGGATTAAGTTAGTTGAATTAGTGATTCGTAACATTTCTATTATTCTATATTTAACGGAATTTCACTGAATCGTATATTATGGATGTTTCTATTAATCAATATTTTAACGCACCTTCATTCTGAATCACTGAACTACCAATAAGTCACGTTTCATTTGTAGGGAGAGGTACAGATTGTAACATGAAGTAGAGATTGTATTCGCAAAATTTCTCTTGACTAACATCTGGTAATATGGACTAAACATCTGGATTATTTTTATTTAAATTTCCAGCTCCTTTCTAACCAAATAAAATGTGGTTAAGCATACTAGGTTAATTTAGAAGTGTAGTGAATAGGTTAATTAAGTTGTATAACATTAATAAAGAATTTAATTTGATGTAGAAAGATTGCTACAGGTGGAAATTATCTCAAGTGAGATGAATTTGAATAGTACACTAGAATTACTAGCGTGCCTGTGTGATCTAAGGAATAGGATCAGACGCCGCTTGGTCAAAGTTTCTCTAGTGTGGATTTACTCGCATCGTATCCCAGTTAGAGTAATTCTTATGTTTTATGGATGTTCTTAGTACCCGAATTACGGGGACTGTGGAGTAGTAGAGAGCTTCCTCTTCTTAGAGAATCAGTAAGTAATGAGACTTTAAAAAATAATAGGTTACTTTCTTGGACTGTATTTTTGTTCCTATTTTAATGATTTCATTGATGTTTGGAATTAAGCTGGACTTTAGAACTGTGAGTGGACTAAATATAAGTTGGTAAATAAGTTGAGTAATAGAGATACCCCACAAAGCTTTTGAGTCAGCCTAACTGGCATACCAACCGATAAATCAGTTATACATTGTATCATAAATAGTTTCTTTATTTCTGTAGTATTTTCAAATGCAAGTGATGATGTTTTATTAAGTCAGGTATCTGAAGTGGGGGTGCCACTTCAGGTGTCGACCTCACCACTTGACCGTGCGCAGATTGCCCCCGTGTTACTTCCAAGGGTGATGTTAACAAATAATTAACCACAGTGGTTTGCAGAACATATGTGGGGAAAGAATGTACACTTGGAAAACAATAAATTAAATATAGTATGCATAGTTTTCTGTAAAATATTTAATATTGTTTTATACAAATGAATCTTTTAATGTGAATTGATAAAAACTAATATAAAATACGAGCAGTTTCATGTATGTTTTGTACATAAAAATTTTATATCATTCCCGTCAAAATGCAGACATCAACCCACGCCCATCAAAAGCTTTATCAAAACAATCAGTCTCAGAGGTAATTGAAGTAGTCAGCAATTAATAAAAGATGAAAATACGCGGGGTGTTTGATATTTTTCCAACGTTCACTCATTTAATTGAGTTCTCTGAAACTTCTCTAAATACTGGAATAAAAATGAATCCATATGAGCGCAACGCTGCCACGATCCTTTGTTCTTGCCTAAATTCGATTCCAATTAGTCGCGGATTGGAAGGTTTCCATTCTGACGTTCGCTGTCGTCGAACGCCATCAACGTCATTTGAGTACAAGCGCCCCCGTAATGACATTCAAAGGTCAAACACTCGAAATTATTCATCCAAAGCTTGAATATTATTTTTGTCAGAATGTCATGGTCAATCAGCAGAGTGTGGTACATACAGCTTATAGATTGATAAAGAAAGTTCTTAAAAACACTTGTTGAAAATGAATAAAACTTGCGAGATACGTGGTAAATTGTTTTCGAGCGTGTCCGACGTGTTCTATGGAATTATCATAGAGATGATTTTGCTTCCATTTTAAGATAGACTTTTGGTAATTTTAAAGGAAATGAATCAAGTTCGGGAATAATTTTTAAAGGTAGAAAAGTGCTGAAATATTAGTGTCATATTTTCACTACATATAGTAGAATATTTAATGATATTATCTTTTTCTCTTTTTCTTGAATAAAACCATTTTTTTTCTGGTTTAAAATATTTAATATTCTACCTTTTATACCATAATGTTAAAGAAGTTTTTAGCATTACATATTAAGGATCGTATAAACTTGTGCACGTTCTAATGGTGCCACCCAAATTTATACTGCTATTTGCGCTCCTCAAAACCCCGACAGAAAAGGAACAATCTTTGACGAAGTGTAAGTTGAATGAGACCTCGTCGAAATTATTTCCCAAAGAAACAGCAGAGATCCATGGAAAAGTATCAATCATTCGCGATCCTCAAACGTCACAATATAAAATTGACAATGCTGTCTGGATGCTTGCAAGCAAAAAGAAAACCAACGTCACAATTTGAGCAGTGAATTTACTTTGTGCTCGCCGGAGAAGTTGACAGGAATTGAATCGTCACTAGATCGAGGCTATTCTTTTGAAGCATATACATCTGCGGGTTGAATTTATATATTCAACAGTATCCATCTTTTCTAATTCAAATGTAGAAATTTAACAGTTTATGAAAACAATGAACACTTACCTATATAAGTAGTTTGAATCGCTCTAGAAATATAAGACTAATGCTCGTAGACAAACGCACGAGTGATTTGCCCTCATGGTCTCGAGGCACGAAAATGAGTTTTCTGTTCTGTTCTCGATTAATTTTATTGACGTAATATACTCATTTTATTAATAATTTGCGCCATTCATTGAACTTCGGTAATAGCTTTGATATAGTATGAAGATTCGTATTTAAATGCCACCTTCGGACCGCTACAGTTTTAATTTGATTTTTCTGTGTAAAAGGGTGCATCTTAGGGTCAAAAAATTGCGATGAATGAAATGGGTATTATTTATTTTGTAAACATTAATTAACAATCATTTCTAGCAATTGAAATTCTGTTATGTGTGAAAAAAAGATTTTCAGTTATAATATTTAGAGTAATTACAACACACACACACACCAGCTTTATTTTTTATAAAAACTTCTTTTATTATTCTATATAATACTGTTCCTTTTAACTCAGGGTATTTTCACATGTTTGAATTTTCTTCTATTTATACCAATAAATTCTAAATTGTTTTGTTTCTCTTGGGATTAAGCACTGCAGATCTGAATCACTTGCTTTATTGGAAGTTATATCTGGTATTTAATGTATATTTTACTAATGCATATTCGCTAAAACATGTATAACGGTGTAGCTATTATAGAAAAATACAATTGTTAAATTGTCTACTTAATAGCGCAATCATCAAATTGAAATATTTTCTTTTCCAACCTAATTAAACAAATGAATATTTGTTCTCCTGGACTTTATTTCGCTGCGACAATAAAAAAAAAAAAAAAAAAGTGGTAGCTGAAACAATTTTATTTTCAAACCTAACTTTTCCCATTAAGATACATTAACAATTATTTCTGTAGCAATTTTTCAATACAACACAAAGAAGGAAAAAACCCAATTCGACAATATTCCTTTATTTGGATTTTTTTCATCATTTCTTCTTTTTTTCTTTGAAACATATGTAAATAAATTAAAAGTTAATAAAAGAAGGGTTCATTTGCACATTTATATAATATTCAGAAAGGTCATTCCTTCGATATAATTCCCCATT
Source organism: Nephila pilipes (assembly GCA_019974015.1). Lineage (NCBI taxonomy): Eukaryota > Metazoa > Arthropoda > Arachnida > Araneae > Nephilidae > Nephila > Nephila pilipes. The sequence continues at coordinate 47,872 of BMAW01047620.1, forward strand.
GCTTACCAGAAGAGAATATTTATTTTCACCTCTTCACTACATATTGATATAGAAGTATTTATATTGATTCAAGATGAATATTTTTTCTATCAAATTGTCAATCATTATAGTTTTATTTGTAATATTTATTATAATAATACTTAGAATTAAGTAGCATTTTGAGACAATAGCAATGTTTAAATTGAGTTGTGGAATGGCAGTAGTAATTTTGATTTAAGGAAGCTGGTACTTTATTTTTGTCTACTTTGATTTCGTATTTACTATATTTCATATGATTATTTAATCTACTTTATTGCTTATATAATATTTTACCACAGGTACAATCATATGCTATTATTTAAAGTAACCCCCTTATAACTTGGCCCTTCTATACGACGTTTTCACTATAATTCGATTTGAGAATAGCACAAATCCGTGGATAAATTTCTAAGAGCCGAATTCAAAAAATGAGGAAAGTCTCCATATACAGACCGAAATGTTTAAGTGCACGAGATATCTCAATGAAAATCTTTTATTTGAGCGAGTACAATGCATCATTTTTTTTTTTTTTTTTTTTTTTGTAAATTTATGCCTAGACATACCTGAACACATAATTGTAGTTATATTTCCTAAATGAAGAGGTAGTAATTGAGAAAGAAGAGTTAAGTTCTAAAGAGAATACCACAATTGATTAGAATTACAAAAAGAGAAATTTATAAATATATATAAATTAAATACAAATAATCTAAACTAACAAATACTTTTCAAAAAAAAAGTTTACAGCTGAAGAAAATTTAGATGATCAGGAGATATCGAAAAGAAATGCCCTCGTTTAAGTGTACTTATTGGTCAGATGACGATTAAAATTTAATTTTTTAAATTATATTATTGCAAATTTTGAAGTTTACCTGCAACAATTCTCTTGTAAGGGAAAAGAAACATTTACAGAAATTTTATCAGTCAGCCACGGAAAGTTTAAGCAGTGACCCTATAACTTTCATGGCCATTTTGTCGACTTGGAAAGAAACTTGAGACTTTGGACACAAAAAGATGATTCTAGAAAATGCTGGAATCTAGGCGATATTTCCAATGGGAAGAAAGTTACGGATGTTTCCTGAATTTTCTGTGTGACGTTACTCCAGACCAGTACATCTAAATACTTCGAGATCCTAAAACGAAGTAGTCTGCTTTTGGAAACCAACAGTAACGGGAAATTATCGGTAACGTAGCCGAGTGAATTTACAATAGCGGTCTGTATCTGCCGGATAACCTACCGGAAAAATTGGCGTGTGCCTTGAAAGTGCAGAGTATTAGTGCGGAAATTTGTCCGTTGTGCAAATTAATAAGCTGGTGAGTTGAATGTTGATCATACAATTGTGATTGTCATCACAAGTGCTGTTTTCGTTCCGTATCTATGACGCTAATCTGTACAATTCGTGTGATTGATGATTATGCTGTTACCGTCTAAATTCTGTTACTTGTGTGAGGTTTAAGATTTATGAATAAAGTGCCATTCTCCTCTGTGTTGGACTGATTTCACTCGTTACAACCTTACGAGATCTGAAGAATTTCTCTAAAAATATTAATGTGCAATACCTCTGAAGAAAATAGATTTATTAACTATATTTTTCCTAATTTAAAAATATAACGTAATGCTTATCCAACTTTTTGAACTTGATAGTTGTTTTCACTCTAGTTCTTTCGTACAGCAAAACAATTTTAGGAAAGAGCGACTGCGTCATATATGGGTTACCTTTGTTCTGTTTTCAAGTAGAAACTTACTTTTGTTATTACTCTCAGAGATGGAAAGTTAACACATTTAATCTGTAGAAGAATGATACTTTTATTTTGTTTGCTTGGGGTCTTCATGCAAAAGTGGATACAGACTTTCTTATACAAAATGGAAAATATTCTTTAAATACTGAAAAGCTACACATCATTTGCTAGAATATTTGAATTCATTCTCCTATCTAACTTCATGGAGTCGAAGACCGTAGATAACTAAACTGTGTTTTTGTAAAACTTTTTTTTCCTTAAGTTGATACCTATCAGTGTTGCCATAACGTGAATTGCTAACGCACGATCTTTTAATTCTTCTTACTCTGCATATTCTAATATTATCGGCCAGAGTAAACATTTTTTTTATCCTGAATGTTTTCGTGAAGTTTCGGCTTAGTTCCGGACAAGTTTCGTTCAAGAATTCAGTTATGTTTCTATTTTACATTTTAAGCTATTTTTCTCGGCAGAAATCCTTAAAAAGTATAAAAAAAAGATCTGATGTTCTTACAGAGAAATATCTCTAGAAAAAACGTTGTCCCGACTATATTCTCGTCACGGATTGAGAAATATATCAAAGTTCACAGTGGATTTTTTTTCGCAGCTCCTCGAGGGCATTTTTTACGATTCTCCAAGAATGAGAGCATACATCAAATATTTATTGTACTTCTTGCCGTCCTTTTGATTCCGAGCTTGATTCTTCTCCGAAAAATAAAAGAGAAAGCAAAAATCTCTCTCTAGACTTTGCTTTCCTACTTGACAGAGATGTTAAAGTTAAAATGAACAAGAAGCGAACGACAATATCTTATACCTAGTATTATATAGCTTTAGAACTACGATGGAGAACTATTCATTCAGTAAAATGTCGTATGTGCTATAGCTGCTGTCCAACCAATCATTCAAAACATTTCTATTTGTCACGTTTTTAAAGTGCATTAAATTGCAATTGCCTTGTTATAATTTCCTACTTGCCAGCGTTTATTTTTCAATTCTTTGTGACACCAAGGACTCGTGATGTATAGGAACTAAATCTGCTTTAGCTTCACGTTAGCTGTGAGTGGAAGTTTAGAGAAAAATGTGTCATCTGAAATATCTCCCTTGTTACTCGACGAGGTTGAAGATGATGAAGTCCTCGTGTTTGAGTGATGTTAATAATCTATGAAGACAGAATTAGAGTGCATTCAGTAATAAAAATGTAATCAGCATTAAAAGAAATTTCATCCAACTCATAGATTTAGGATGACTTAGAAGAGAGGCTAATTTGTTGAGTAAAATGTTTGATACTAACAATATGGCAAAAAATGAGGAACTTGTGGATTTTAGCTTGATTAATTGAATTTAGGTAAAGTAATTTTTTGCTTAGTTTAAACCTTTAATTTTTCATAAAATATTGTTTAATAACCGAGTGGTTTTGGCATGAGTTTACGGCCGGCGATATTTCAGTTGAGATGCGCGTTCGATTCCTGCTTCCACAAGAGTCGCGCTGAGTAGAAGGGCTGTCCTTGATTGATTATTTACTATAATAGCACTTAGAAACAACACGAGGGCTTTCAGTGACGGATTTATTCATTTGAACAATGGTCCAGCAACATGGACGACACTGAGCTGCTACCCCACTCTCCTAAATTCCACTCATCGATAACGTGAGGACTTTGAGTTCCGACGGATTCAACGCGCATCAGCCCCTCTAAATCGGGGGTATCTCGTGGTCTCTGGATTCGAACGTACAGTTCTACGGAAACTGGCCGACAATTAGCTCATGACTCTTCGGCTAACGTGGCTTCCTGAGTATCCTCGCATTCGAGTGAATACGGAGAGTGGGCTCAAGTGCCGACCTCATTACATGATGGTAGCTCAAATTGATGCGGTTTCTTGGCTATGTTAAGCGGATCTTTTGTATTGGTAGAAATAGACACATCCGGAAGAGATTATTACAGCAAACAATAAATGTACTAAAATTTTATTTTTTCTGTATGTTTCAAGAAACTCAGAATCTTTCAAAAGAGGCGACAGATAAGCATATATTAAATATTCAAATTACAGCGAGCAATAGTCTTACACTTTATTCTCTGACTCAAAATATGCACCTGACTTGCGAGATACATTGGGTTTGTTGAATTTACGTCCATCCGATCTAAAATGCGATTTCCCTTTGTGCTCCTCGAAAAACTGACAGAAGATTGATCAATGCGAACAGTGTTTTGACGCGTGTTTATCTGCGAGCTGAACTGCTTTTGAGCTGCTCAGTTAGCAAGCTTATACTCACATTAACATTTAATGCGTATTTCTTATCAAGAAACTCACTTTTTCACTTTTATATTTGATTACTCTTGCGAAAATGAACTGATAATTGTTTATTTAATCGGTAAATTCCATATTTATCTTGATAATTCAATTATTAATTGATTCAATATTTATTTGATATTTTTATACTCAATAGACAGATTTACATGAAATGGGAATGTTTAGTTTCGCTTGAACTTTAAAAAACAACAACAACCAAAAATCGCGTGTGCTAAAGAAAGCAACATTTGTCTTGTTATTGGTGCAGTTTAACTGTACGAAAATACACTTTTAATAATGAATTGTTACAATGTATTGTATACGTATTATGTATTATTAAATTCTGCGTAATTTACTACTTCACTTTTAATTATTGCTTGAGTAGTATTTTGTAATTTATAATGTATAGAACGCCTTCAAAATGATATTGAGACTTCCTGTTGAACAGAAACAAGTAAATTATGTATATTTTTATAAAATTTCCCCACGCATTCATTTTGAAAAGTTTAAATGCATGGAGAAAAATATTAGGCATTATTAAAAATACAATGATTGTAAAATACCTTTGAGGGGTGAAAATATAAAATTACAGGGTTAAAAAATAATATTTATTTATTTACTTAAATCAATATTTGGACATACTTTATAGCATTGTGCTTAATATGCTAAACCAATCTTCTTTGGTTATTTGATCTCTTTCTTGCTAAAGGACGTTTTTTAACGTCTCCTTTGTAGTAACTAGATATTCCTCTTTGTCTCTGAATCCCTTCATAGTTATAAGTAGAATTTCCTGTTGGAATTTGATCCCTCTAATGTTTTACTCTCAGAAATACTAAGAAAATGAGGATTGCAAGGTCGTTTCGATTACAATTGTATTCTGGTTTTAATTCGTTGTTCCCTCCCAGATAATTATTTCACCGAACTATCGACAACCAAGCATCCTTATAGATCATAGTACTGTTTCCACCGTGCTTGGTTATATACATTCCTGAAGGTATTCTGCACATGCCATCAGCCATACGTATGTCAAATGGCTAAATGTTCTAAGCATTTAAAATATTAAAATGACGGTAGTTTTGTAAAACTGTTATCGAATAATCCTTTTACATATTGAACACTCCGGTATCGTTTTCTAAATAAATATAAATTTATTTATAAATGCATACTTAAATTTCGATTCGTCAGACCAGAAAAAAAAAAAACATTGGACCTTTCACATTCTGTAAAATGTAGGTGTCGAAGAACCCGTGGAAACCATATCATTCTATTTTTTAAGGAGAATCATGATCTCTTTCTTGCTTTGCATCCTTTGACTCTAGCTTCGACAAGTCTTACTCTAGGGGTTCTAAGTGTGAATTGCTTTTCCTATCTTTACTAGTGAATCAGTAGGTAAATGAAATTTTTGTTTGCGATTGTTTAAAGCAGAGAAAGAACCCGTTTGAATAATCGGTCCTCTCTAAGCGTAATGAACCTTCTTTCTTTCTTTCTTTTTTTTTTGCTATTTAAATATGAAACAAAAATTTGACGACATTTGATTGTGTATCGAATATCATATCGGGGACATTTTATCAGATTTTGCAAACTTGCCCTGTTCCGTTAAAAATGTATTTGTAAACATTGTTTTTGTCAAAGTTGACAACTTTTCAGCGTTTTCGACAGTAAAAATGATGTTATATAAGGATTCGGTCAGATTAACAGTGACTGAGTGTATGAACACTATTTAGTGAGAGTTTACACTAAAAGCAACTAGAATAAAATAATACTCATTCCAAGAAAATTCGAGTTCTGCATTAGCGTCGTCTTAGTATTTTATTCCCTGAGCAAATGAAGTTTTTGTACGTAGTTGTCTAATGTTTTAATAAAAAAATTAAATATTTTCGAGTAACACTTTTGCAGTTAACATAAAAAAAAGACTGTCTCGTACTTTTGTCCATGATTGTATATACATAAATGGTTCATTTTAGCATTAAATAATATTCTGTCTCTCTCATTACGCCTTCTCTTATTTTCCTAAATATAACGAGTATGGGTTTTTCCAAATTATGGAACCTATTCTTAAAAAAGGTTTGTCCGTCTCGAAATATTCCGAAGCCTTCATTTACAGTTTATATTTCAATTCACACGATTATTCAATGTGAAAATGCGTTATTCACGGGGTTTTGTAATCAATAATAATGTTTTTCCTTAAATGAATTAGGCAATGAATATATTTTGTTAGAAAATAAAAATTATGAATGAGATTTTTGATAATATTATTCCACCACCAAGTGTATTCTTCCCTAGTTGCTATTTTCATAACACAAATCGAATTAAATTTTTGAAACATTGTATATCCCGACTATGCATTTGATTCGTCCTCGAAATATTATTTTCTTATCCAGCCACATAGAAATTTCCCGTTTCGACTGCTCCACATATTCGTTTTGATTTCCTTTTCCAGGCACAATTTGCATTCCATTAATATTTATTTCTCTGCCAACGCATTTCCATGTCTACAGGTACCGTTTCTTCGAGAGAAACATTCGATATCGGGTTTGGTTCGATGAAAGTAAGACAGAAGTAAATAATATATATAAATATATTTTTTTATCCCTCGACATTTTAGTTTTTCTACTCGAATTTTCTCCGAAGTTCTCTAGTAGGTAAACAGTTAAAAACTCGATTACTCCACTCCGTAGGCGGTTTGCTGTCGTCATGTTTATTGAAAAATCGAACTCGATGTAGAATTTTTTTTTTTGGATCTTGAAGTGGTAGTTAAACAGTCGAAAAATCATTATGTCTGATCCATTGAAGATAAAACACTCTTCAGGAGATTAAAAGATCCTACAGAATAAACGCTCCAGTTGTTCCATTAGGATCCTTGCCTTCCAGATGGTCAATTATGGGCTCTTTCCCTTGCACAAAACTCTTAAAGTGGTTACCCATTTTGGGTGCGGAAAAAAAGGCACAGATGGTTTTTCAAGTGTTATTTTCATCGAGTAACTCAAAAAATAAAATAATAAAGTTGTAAAAAAAAGGAAGAGGGAGGGGAAGATAATGCATTCCTAATTTAACCTTTCGAATATTTTTGCAGATACTTTTTTAAATATTTTTCGAGGTGTGATGATGTGTCGAAGATTTAGCATCAATATAAAAAGTGTGTGGTAATAATGGAACAAAACGCAAACACTTTATTTTATTCTTTCGAAACTTTAATCAGCGTATATCTTTGAGAACAGTTCTTCTTGATGTCTTCGAGTATTTTAGAGAATGGTATTTCTTAGACATGTACATACATGTGAATTTAACTAAAGATTTTAAAGGGAAAAATGAATTAATCGAATCACTACGAATGTAATTTTTTTGTTATACTTAATTATAAGCGAGATTTTACTGGAAATGATGCAGAGAATTTCTACATTTTTATTAAAGATAAACTGCATTGAAAATGAAGCATAATTTTAAAGTTTGGTTACTGAAAATAAAAGCTGTAAGTAGAAGTTCAAACTGAAAATATATAAATTATAAATGTTTGTTGGCAGAATGTATTAATGAAATGAATAATATGTGATCAGATTATGAAAGGTAAATTATTATGTTCATATTTTAAAAAGGAGACTTTAAATTTAAAAAAAAATGTCCAGAGTAACATAAGTTACTCCGAATAAACTACAAAAGGTGAAATACATACTCTTTTTCCTGTGTCTAAATCCGTAATAGTCTTTATATTAATGATCAAGCGTTATTAATATTTTACTGATAATCTTATTATATGTTATATTAAAAAGTATGTAATGACTGAAATCCTTATCGTGAAACTACTACAAATCTGGTACTTATCTTTTTTACGAGGATATGGTCATCATAAACCCGAGTTTAAACACGTGACCTTTTTCATTCCATGGAACTTATTGTTTTTATTAAGCATTGGTTATGCTTATCCAGGATATCCCATTGAACCATCTTTATTTTTCTGATCTTGATGGGCTTACTTTCTATATGTAAATAGGGACGCCGTTACCCCGAGGCAATCTGGTTATTTTTAGCTTTCTCGTGCGTAAACAGGAGTTAACATACCCTGGATAACCTAGCGAATTTTCTCTACTTTTGACTCTCCTGTCAACACTCTTTCACTTTATTTCGCCTTTTTTTCAAACGCCTGATCATAGTTGCATTTTATTTGACGCAGCATGGCTATACCTGGCTTTTGGGCCATTAAACACCACCATCACTCACTCTCCATTTCTGACCATTTTAGTCTATCAATTTACTTATTCTTCCTTTTTTTTTAACTGGTTTAAAATGTGTCAAACATTTGTTTAAATTGTATATTCAGAATTGCCTCTTGCGCCATAACATCATCATTTAGTCCCTGAGAAACTTTTGAATCCTACCTTTTTAAGAAAAAACTTTATCTCGCTTTCCATTCCGTATATTTTAAATAATTGTTGAATCTTAATATAAAACAGAATTTTAATTTTTTCGAGCTTCATAATAGATGTTTGAATTGGTTTCAATGATAATAGCATATGCATTATCGCGATATTGACAGAAAATATTTTTGCATTATATTTCAGATTTTATTTTTGTACAGACTATTTAAAATTTCGTAATTACTACATGTTTAATTATCGCTCCATTCCATTTATTTGCTATGTAAATAAAAACGAAAGAAAATGTTACAAGGTGTCCTCGATTTACGATCAGGTTCAGCTCCGATTTCGTAGTGCTCAAGTCGAACGGGCTGTTGAGTTAGTTTTATTTATATTTATGTACATGATTTATATTTTTCCACACAATTTTTATTGGTCCATAAAAATTGTACACAAAAAAAAGTTAGATCCAATATCGCTTAAGTTTTGTGTGTAATGTGAAAAACGCATTGTAAATGCTGCGAATTTCTCCAGCAATTAATAACGACAAGATTATAGGCCATGAAATATGTTGCAACAGGGAAAAAAATTTGTCTGACCCAGAAGATGAGGAATTTGAATCGTCCTGTCACCTAAAGTCAACCGACCTCCATCGAATTGGGGAGATAGCTGCTTCACCAAAGTGATTATGTAGTACTAGAACACTAGTTGGTAGTATGGCGCAGATTACAATTTTTAGGTCAATACACCTCCAATCCCATATGTGTACATCCCTCAATGTGTCTAATTAAAACATCCCAGTCATAAATCATGACTAGTGATTTAAATAGCTACGGTGCATGCATTAAATAGACCCGCCATCTCAACTAGACTCCCATTGATGCAATGGAAACATTCCAAAGCATATTTAACAAGCCAAGGAATGTGTATGAATTCAGTAGACTAGAAAAACAACTTCCTCTAAATATCGTTCAGAAAGTCTGTCAACTATCAAAAAGAAAATTCTACGTATGAATGGGAATAGGTAACTTTCTCCCGCAAGTTGCAACTTGCAACATTGCAAGTAAAAGTGTTCAATAAATGTCCCGGTAGGGAATTCTTTTCTAGCACGGCTATGAAAAACAATGCAAACACGCTCAAGAACAAGTTGTCAGCAGTTCCATTTAAGGCTAGCTTGTTTTCATCATCAAGGTCGACTGACGTCAGCCAAAATGTGAAAAAACACTAACACTGATTTTTTGCTCAGTAGCACTTATTATAGTAAACATTAATCTCCAAGGCTTACCTACTACAGGTAAGTAATAGCATTACTCACTTGAGGAAACCTAGTGATCTTTTTTCTCTTCCAATTGGGTAAATGTCTTTGGTAAATACGGGTAACACGCCCCGGGGGCAACCATGGAAATTCTTCATTTTCAATCTTCCTTCAAATCAAACTATTTTTATTTTTTTCCATTTTTTCAAATGTCTAGATCACAGTTACACCTTGTTTGGCGCAATGTAACCATATATAGCGTCATAAATTTCACAATGACACACCATTGAATATATTTTTGGCTACTAAAGCAGTTATCTTTCTTTACTTATTGTTTATTTTCTTGCGTGTGTGTTAAGAGCATTTGTTCATAAGTTAGTAGGAGAACTTTTAACATTTGTAATACCTGTCTTCACTTTTCTTTTAATTATCGAATAATTTCTCGATAACTCAGTGAGTCACACTATCACAATCAAACACCATTGTATATATTTTTGGCTACCAAAATAGTTATATTTCTTTACTTACTATTTAATTATTTTTTTTGTGTATAAAGTGCATTTGTTCGTAAGTTATTAGGAGAAATTTTAACATTTTTAATACCTGTGTTCATTTTTCTTTTAATTATCGAATAATTTCTCGATAACTCGAAAAAGAATAACCTAGTCTAATTGGAAGAGTAAAGAGCTTTTACTCCTTTTTTTTTCATTTTGAAGAATATTTGGGTCTAGCCCAAAACATATAATTATTTGGTTTACATCTTCTTTTCATCTCACTTTTATTACATTATATTTACGTGAAGAACTAGGAGCGTCATTTTTCCTAATGTTTGAGCAACCTAGTAATGTAATACATAATAATGACAAATAAATAATAACTCGAAATTAAGTGATCTAAAGTGAATAACCCTTTGTGTACATTTTAAAAACAAATAAATTCAAAAGGGATGGATCAATAAACCCAAGAATTCTTACATTATGTACCTTTTCCTCGCGAGCGTTAGAATTCACATCAAAATTCAATACTATATTATTTAATTCATATTTAACTATCCCAAATATAATATTTTTCCTAATTTAATAACTTTTATCATCTTTTACTGAAACAATTCAATTTATTTCTAAGGGATCCACTATATGTACGTAAAGTTAAGTAAATATTGTAGTTACTACACCTTAATTTTCTGCAGCTTCAAATTAATATTCCCACTGGAGTCTCGAGCAAACTCGTCTTTTCTTAAGACACACTTTAGCAAAAAAAGTTCTCAATTATGATGTCGTAATTAGTTACTTTGTTTCTTACCGACAATGCTAATTAAGCATCCCTTGCATGGAAAATCGAGTTCCATATAATTGAATTTTCGGATAATTTTTCCTGCTCATAAATTATGAGGTGAGAATTCAGTAATCAAAAGGTTTATTAGAACTGGATGTATCAACATTAAATTCAATGAAACACATTCTTTTGCTATTCGTACTTTCACAGCTCTTACAAAATTTATGTGACAGTTTCATATTTTTTTTTCTATACAGCAAAGCGTTATAGACTATATGACCTATATTTGATTTTTATGACATAATCAAGTTTGAAAGAAACTTTATTCAAATGCTTATTCCCCCTCTATATTAAACAAACTTTGAATAGCTGGAGTGTACTTATTTATATTTAAAATATCATAATATAACATTCGTACTCTTTGTAAAGACATTCACCATGCAAATTTATATTAACATATCATATTTTATAGAATTTCTGGTATACTTTTTAATGTCCTCATTTAAACTTTTTTTTTATTCTGAAATCATTTTTAATGTTGCCAATTAGAAATATTATGGTATTAAAATTGAATCATAAAAAATGATAATTTAAGCTCTTTTCTAATTAATGCAGCAAAAACCTTTCAAGTTATACCCAAATCAAAGTTTTAACTAATGAAATGTTTTTCCGTAAAAATGTAGATTTTTGTATGCCAATCATTTATTTTCTGCAACGAAGGTAAATTTTTGAAGAATTTTAAATGTTGAACATGCAAAACATATACAATGCTCACACATTGTCTTTGAAAAATTGATATATTCAAAGACAATGATGTGAACATTGTGTTCTGAAACGCTTGAAAAAAGTATTCGTAAGATAGCTACTCAAGATTAAGGAAAATGAAGGAGTTTGAATAGAAAGGTCTGAAATGCTGTGAGTTGCGTGTGTAGTTTTCGAAGTCGAATTTTTTATTCTATATGTTATTTTACATTTATGTATGACCCATAAACTAATGGGATTCATTCTTTGAACTACAATATTATTTTAAGAAATAGTTTGAAAAATCCTCTGCTGAATTTTTAATGGCAAAATAGTTTATTCTGGAGACAAGAAAACACTGTAAATACATGGATCTTCAGCTTTAAAAATTCTGTAATACTGAAAAAAAAAAATCGGAGTTTTATCGAAAAGTAAAAACATAAATGTTTGTCTAGTTTTCCCGTGTACTTTTTCTGTTATATTTCGTTTCACTTTTTTCTCCTGCCAAATCCTTTTATATCTAACATCACATGAAAGAAACGTAGAAAAAAAAAACAAGCAAGGATTACGTTTGTCGCAAAGTTCTGAAGATAGTGTTAGGTAATGGTATTATTTTCCAGGGCAGACACTTAATTTTACACTATAAATTTTGCTTCAAAACCTATACTTTAGAACAAATTGTAACAAAGAATAAATTCACTAATAACTATATTTTTATAGGATTCACAATTGTTTTTCGTTTTGTAAACGGATAAAATTAATAACAGATTTGAACTTATTTATCATTTATTGATCTTACACTAGCCGATTAGTAAAGCATATTTTTCTGGGTAAACAGTGGCTACATGTTTTAACTGGAAAATGTCTTACATTTCATATATTTTGCAATTTTATAAGGTTGTACTAAACTATCATTTATTTAATTAGACCACATTCAGGAAATGTATACTGTAAAAGAATAAAGTTATTTTGCGTATTATACAGCCGTTACATTCTTAAAAAGTAAAATGGTCGTTCAAAAATTACTTGTATTTTAAGACAGATGACATCATTAAATTTATTGTAATGGGTGATGTCAACTGTTAAATGGAGCCGAAACAAATTTGACATTGATTCATAAGTTAGTTTTGATTAATAGTCATTTTCTGCCAAATCGAAATTTGATTGCTGCGGAGTAGAGTTATCGACGTCATTTTGTATCGAGTAGTAACCATCGATGATTACTGGATTCATCGTTATACACCAAAAACCAAGAAACAATCAAAACATTGGGTCACTTCCCGTGAATATACTCCTAAGAAGGTGAGGATGATCTCATTTGAAAAAAAAAGTTATTACAAAGAATTTTTGAGGTACAAAAGGCGTCATGATCATGAGTACCAGTAACTGAGACTTAGACAGCTGTCTAGTGAGTTTTGATGCTACTTAAAACAAATCATTTTCGGTGCTACGAGCACCATCTCTTGGAATTTCTGAGGACTTTATGACTCTTGAATATGAAACAAATAACTATTGCAAAAGAAGGACATTACAAAGTAATTTTTTCGAAAGTGTAACAGATTAATATATGTATTAAATAATATTTCTTCGCCACTATTAGGACTGTTTTTATTTTGTTAATATTTGATCATCTTCTGAGCTTTCTTCAGAATCTACTTTTGTCTAGCGCTCTACTTTTAACAAAAATTGTTATTTTAGATAACTTGCATTTAACTGAGAGATCTTCATTGGGTGTACTTGGTTTGGTGTAGTTTGAGTAACACAAGGGCCATTTGCGACGGACCACATTATTTTGAACCTCAGTCAAGTGACGAGGACTACACCTGAGCTGGCACTCCCCTCTCTTAACTTCCACATCACGCCAACAGGAGGAGTTTGTGTCACGACAGATTTTAACGGGAATCAGCCCTCACTACACGGTGGATCTTTTGTGGCATCAAGGCCCAAGCGCCCGATTCGACGAAAACTGCTTGTCTCGAGTCCGCGACCATGACCACTTGCTTAGCGTGGTGCCTAATACTGCAAGCAAATCTTACATATTATACTCACTCAAATGAAAATATTTCCACAGCGCTACATCTTGCACACTTAAAATCTCTTATCTCATCCCAAATAACTTGGTAATTTCCCTAATTAATAATTTTGCTCTAAAAAGTTTTAAAATGTCGCATAGATATTTGTGCAACTCTCAAACCTTTTGTTAGGATATCGTATTGTACGAGGGATTTCACCACTTTTTCGAGCCGTGCTAAACAGAAATCGTACTACAGTAGTATCGCGTTCTACGGGAGTTGCCCGTTATTGGAATGAGAGATAAGATAAAAATATATTATTGGCATTTGACTATACCTGTTTTGAGATAAACTGTTTTTTATTTAACATCTTTTTTAAAAAAAATTTATCAAATATTTTTGATTAAAAAAGAAAAAAACAGTCATAAAAATAAGAATTACTCCTACCGTGGGATGTATTTGTTTCTATAAAAGTGAACAAATATTATTTTTTGTTTTCTTTTCTCTAGTAAGGTAAATGTTTTTTAGCTTTTTATTTATGTTATTTTGAAATCAACCAGTACATTTATGAGCGTATCATGTCTGAGAAACTTTGTATTTTGAAATAGAATGTATTCAAATAAATATGTATATAACAGTAGCTAGAAGTTACGGAGACTTTCAATTCTTTGATTTCTTTGTAATTTATTAAATCGTATGAATTTATGTATAATTGGAATGAGGTGAAAAATAAGGATGATACCTTTTCCCATAGAAAGTAAATGTCATTGTTGAGTTTGAAAGCAAAATATGTTTTTGTTACTTATTAATACAGTGTTACTATAAATGAATAAAGCGAATTTTTTAATTTTGATATTGTAAATATTTTTCAAACACCTTTATTTTTCATTATATATCTCATGTTCCTTCTTGTGAAATATATGAATTCATTATTTTCTTTTATTTTTGGAAATAATATTGGTAAGTTATTTTGCTGCAATTTATATAAATTCTCTGTCGCTATAATACTTGTTTAAAAAACGAAATGCAAAAATTTTCCAACATATCCAATTTAATCTAAACGAAAGGAAGATTTTATGATTTATTTTCATATGTATATAAGAACGAAAATGTTACGTAATATTGCATTTGAAACACGGAAAGCTTCGTGTAAGATTTAAATTGTGTGTATTTATATCTGAATAAAATATAAAATAAATTTAATAACTAGTTTAAACTTTCCATATTCTATTCTAAATCTTAACTTGATGAAACACTTTCATGATTTTTAAAGTTTTTATTAACTTTTTTTGCCATTATTTTTTATTGAAAGTAGCGTATTAACTTTAACTTTGATAACTATTTTGTAATTACACGCGATCAAACAGACAAATTACGTGTAATTAATTTTGTGTTATTTGATACTTTGCCCAATATGTAATGAACCAAATCGGTACGGAATTTTTAATAGACTAATAGTTTTGGGTGAGACAGATAGGGTAATAATTTTTAAATAAATAAATATTTACCAATCGTTTTATATCTATGAAATCTTTAAAAATGAAAAGAAATCATTCAGTATGTTTTTCATAATAAAGAAAAATGTACTTGCTATATATTGTTAAATGCTTATAAATTTTTCAAAAAAGTTTCAAATTCAGCCCACAATTCTTCAAAAAACGTACAGATGGGTAATCAATTACATCGAAAGAAATGTTTTATTGTGTACAATATCTTTAATAATAGTTAACAAAGACTTTCGTGAGTGAATAATTTCAAAAAGCATTTTTCTCTTTGTAACTGACACTACAAATTCCTGCGCCAGTGGTTACTGAATGTGATAAAACATGGAAGCCATTTTCTCATAACTTAATCAACACTACTGAATGAATTGTCTGGTAGATTTTCATATGATCGTTTCCTCGAGATGAATTTAATTTCTTGACCTCCAAAAAAGTAAAATAAGAAAAAATTTCATTCGGTAAAAATGAGTTTTGATGATACAAATATATTAATGTCGATAAAAAATTTTCTCGCAAAAGAAAGATGTTATTTTTATTTTTCTGTTAAACTTCATTCGCAATCAGTTTATATTAGAAGACATGAATTTTGTTTATCAGATCATCTCTCTCTCTCTGGACAGTGATCGAAAAATCTGGTAGAGCGGTAAAAATGATCAAAAATATGGTTATTAACTGTTATTAATTTTATTATTGTCTTTTGTTGGATTTGGAAGCACGGGTTTAAGTTTTTTTTTTTTTTTTTAATATAATTGTGATATATCAGAGTGTATTTTAGTAACAATGTCAAATAAATTTAATTTTAGTCGGAATATTCCTAGTAATACTTTTGAAACATCTAAACATCTTTGAGGTGATTAGTAAGTAATGTATTTTTCATTGTATGCTTCTTATTTCAGAAAAGATGAGTATTATATTTTTCATTTTTCTCAAACCTTTCAGTTTTAAGATATGCCACACAATTTTGGGTCATTACCCATAGGTTACGGTCAAACTCTAATAAGCCATTGGTACATTGACTTTTTTTTTTAATACATGTATGTAAGGGCATTGGGATAAAATAAAAAGAAGAAAAACATCAAATGCAGTTGTCTAGGAAAGGGAAAATAGTGTCCCTCACGCAATTTGGTACTAAATTGGGAATCGCCTGTATGGTGTCTGAATTGTGGCAGTTTAGATTGTTCTATCAAAACACGAAAAAATAATCGAAACTCGGGAAATCTGTTTTTGAAATTGACCACGCAGTATTCGTTTCTCATTTCCAGTCAATGGATTCGGGCACTGACCTATATCGTTCTAGAATATTCATAGGGCCAGCCATTTGACTTTAGTAATAAAGCCATAGGTTGAACTATTCTATTTTCAAAATTTAATGCAGGTTTTTGGAATGGAATATTCTTGAAGTATGCGAAAAAAGAAACTTGTTCATATCATCTATTTATGAAACTAAAATACGGCTATATGGATTTAAGGACATGAACCTACCGATCTGTACTGTATTTTTAAGTCTAATTTTTAATTTTGTCTAACTTTAAATGATAAACATTTAATTTTTTTAAAAAATAGCTTTAAATACACTGTCACATTTTATGTGCGATGTGAAAAAAAAAAGAATTCTAATGAAATTTATAATTTATTCTAAGTAATGAATTGCCTTTAATCTTTTTTGTAATATTCACATACTGTGACACGGATTCACATACAGTGACATACAATGCACAGCGAAATGGCGTTAAAATATAATGTCAAAATTATTTATTCGTAGAAGAAGAAATTTTGAATAAGTCTGTGGTATATCTAAAATCACTCTATGTGATGTGAATGATTATCAACGTCGCTCTGAGTAATAATACGAGGACTATTGGTGACGGACTTCATAATTTTGAATCATGGTCAAGAGACAAAGACGAACCTGAGCTGGAACCTCCAAATCCAAACTTCCCCTCCACGCCAGAGGGAGGATTTAATTGATGCAAAGTGCATCAGTCCCACTACACGGAGGGTTTTAGTGGCATCAAAACTCAAATGCACGACTTGACGAAAACAACACCAAATGCGGCTCCGAGACTATGATGACTAGGCAACCGCGGCCACAAAATCAATCTAATAAAACTTTTTGTAGGTTATTCTTAGTCTGAGATCAAAGGATACTCTATTGAAGGATTTTCTTAGACTGGAAAACTATTTATGTTTTTTTTTCCGATCACAAGACTCATTATTTTCCTGACATATGTTTCTGACAAAAAATTGAAACATAGTTTTCTCTAATGAAAATAAAGATAATTTTTCTCCGTGAATAAGAAATACAAACACAGGAAAATAAAATTTAATAACACAAGAAATTCTTTGGAAAATGTATTTAATACTTGAAGATTAAACTTATTTCAATGAATTTTCTTCAAATGAATTTTTGATTTGTAAACATATTGTTACTTTAATGCGTCTTGAAATATTATACGTCATTATTTAAGACAATATATTACGTTACATATATAAATATCATTTTATAAATATTTGTTGCCAAGTTTAATTGTCGAAATTTTTCTTTGTCTGTGAAACGTTCTGAGACATAACACATGAATTCATAAAATATCAAATTGAATAATTGGAAATTTACCATACATATAATTTAAATACGTATTCAACATCATTAAATGTTTTCGAAAGAATGGAAACATCATCGAAAAAACAAAAAATATATGTGTAACACTAATGAAAGTTAAATCAGCAGTCTTTATTCATCAATCATACTTAATATTTGGAATAAAATGGAATTCACAAAATAATAAACAACTCTACAAATTACATTTAAAAAAGAGAGAGAAAGGAAATAAAAACGCGTCCCTTTTGAGACTGATTCGAAAATTGCAGTCGAAATAGCTGTCGAGTCGAATAACCCAGGAGAAGTAGTAAGCCCCTTAGCAGCTAATGATAAGTGACAGTACAAAGGGAATAAAATAGGAACGGAGCACTTTTTCTCTACAGCGCAAACGACAAAATGGAATAGAAAAGATAGAGATACGCACCAGTGTGGAGAAGGTTCTTGTTCTCTTCGGTCGGCTTAAAGGAAGGCTCGCAGAAAACCGTTTGACACACGCGGCCCGAACAGCGAGCGCCCCGTTTTATAAGACCGCCCTCTCGCGCCCTGTTGCGGGGGAGCATGCGCCCCAGCGGGGAGGGTCGGGGGATCGATAACACCTTCTTCTTTTTAAAAAGTACGCCCTCGCACCTTCGCGCCAAGATGTTCGCTCTGACGGAAGATGTTTACATTGGGAATTTCACGCACCTGTGAGCGCCCCATGCCGCCCGGCTACAGGTGGGATCGAGGCGAACCGAGCCGAAATATTTATTCAGAAACGTATTTGCGCTCCGGGTTTGGTGAGGGCTGAGTAGCTAGAATCATAAGGGCATAATAAAAGAAGTCACGGAAGCGAAGATGTTTTATTTTATGTGAGGCGTATCATCCTTCATTTTTAAAGATCTCCAATGTGTATTTTGGGCGTATAACGTGTTATGTCATGGCTCAGGTACCTTAAGTCAGGCCTTTCCAGCCATCAGGCGGCGAACCGGAATCCATTGTGGGACCGGAAACCTTTCAGATTTCTTCTAGAACATCCGATTCCAGATATCGGAGATATTATGCTGCAAAAGAGCATTTAATTTCGGTGGTCTTTTTCACGTTGAGCATTTCAGTAGCAGGGGGATTATCGCATCGGCTCTTTAACAGGCGATGTTTCAGTCGAGCCAAGCGTTCGATTCCAGTTAGGCCCCGCTGTGTAGTAGAGCTGATATACGTTAAATCTGAGTAACCATTAAAAGTCTATACGTTTGCGGCGTAGATGTAGAGAGTGGAGTGGTAGCTCAGGTGATGACCTGGTCCTCTGACCGTAGTGGGGCAATTAAAAGGGGTGGGAGCCATCTCAGGTATCGTTCTCGTCACTTGACCGAGGTTCTAAATTTCGCGGTCAGTCGCCAATAGCTCTTGTGTTGATTCTAGTGCTACATTTAAAAAACCAAACAGAAATTTTGACTGGGGTTCAAAATTACAATACATATTTCACTACGGTTACCTGAAGTAGTGCTCCAAGCCTTAGTTCGAGAATGAAATCCGTTGGGTATAATAGAAAATTAAGACTGTCACCCTTATAAACGTTTTGTAATAAGTGCCTGTCCCTTATACTCATTATGTTTTGACACCTCCCCGCAGCATAATTAATTTATTTTGTTTAACAATATGTTAGTGACACAAATATAATGCATGTAGTATGAATGAAACTCTTCCTTTCAGACTGTTTAAAAATTGTTTCATGAAACCAATTCTCGGAAACAAAATGAACAGAATATCAGCTTTAAGTGTGAAAGAGATAAATTCTTTTCCAACGCAATTTGATTGAACAATATATTACTTGGACATGAAGGTACTTTTACGAGTTATAACACATTACATTTAGATGGAAATTAAATACAAAATCCAATTACAAAATTATTTTAAAGTATACAAAATCTTTTTTTACAAATAATAATAATCAATATTTTGGAAATATTTTATTAAAACATTTTGGGGAAAATATCCTTTGTTGCTCCGTATTTCATAAAACCATTCAATCAGTGTAGCTCTTTCTTCTGAGCGACGCAGGTGGGAGACTTATATTTGTAGGTTTTTGGAACATAAGTAAAGTGGTAAGAAACAATATTGATCCATATATGTTTCAGGCCTTTTCCTTTAAAGTGACATCCTGGCATGCATGTTTGTCATATTGCTTGTTTTTGAAAAAAGATACATTACTTTCTGTACTGTAGTACATTACTTTCTGTGCTACAGTACAGAAAGTAATGTATTTTTATATAATGTATCTGCAGTTGTAGGCAATGAGACTGCAGTCACATATGCTAAAAGGGGATCATGTGAGTTAATGGACTTATCGGTTTTACTGACGTTTGTCAAATTATGTTCCAGATCTAAATGTTAAGATAGAACCTTCCCCCTACACACAATGACATACTAGTTTTACTCGTCCTGGAAGTTCATTTGCCTTTCAGGGTAGCAAGAAATCAGTTTGATTCGATTTTCAGATCTTTAACATACTCCAATGAAACACGATGTTTTTCGATTTGCATTGAGTGTTGCAATGTCCTAGCCATCCCGGGACATATCCTTGATTGTCTCACGTTCTCTTAGTAAGATCTTCTTTACAATACGTTATTAGTTTTGGAATTTATTTGAATGTATAATATCAGGATTTTAGTCTAACCCTGCTGGTCTTTCAGGACTAGCTACATTAATAACTTTCCCTACTAATCAGCAGACTACAGCTGCGAATTGCGGCAACTCAACGTTCACTTAAGTTCGCCATAAAATTAGAGTTAATACCGTATTGAAAAATCGTAATATTTTGCATTTTAGATGGCTACGTCCAGTCCTTAAAGTACTTAGATCCGAAGAGCCTCATAAATGAATTTGTGAATTTATTCCAGTTAAGTAGGAAGCCATCCAATCGAACGGCTGATTCGTGACCAATTTGTCGGGTCTCAAAGTCTTCACCTAGCACAGTGTAGAAATAAGAAGATCCCAGTTCGGTAATATCCTTTGCATACTCCACTGTGATTGATAATTTCGAAGTTTCTTGCTATTGGTTCTCATATTTTTTTAAACTAGTTCGTTGCTAATAATTTCATTGAAGAAGAAAATCAAAAATTCAAAAACAAATATGAATAAATTGAGAAAATTTATAAAACCAAGATTTAAAAAAAAAAAAAAAAAAAAAATGGAAAATAACAAAGTTAATGATATGAACATGCTTCACAAATGTTCAGTTGGGTTGTTCTAGAATTATTGGTCAAATTATACTCAGCAACTCAATACATGAAATAGGTTATAAAATTGGAAATACGAACTGAAAAATGTGAAAGCTAAATTCTAAAAAGTGAATTAACAAAGAAACACACACAATTCATGCCAAAAACTCTTTAAGAAACAAAAGCTAAAATATCTGAAACAAAAAATTAATTAAAAATTCAAAAGATAAAGAAATATTATAATCTTACAAGAACAACATACCACGTTTATGGTAACTTCCAAACATCTCGTTAAAATTGAATACATATTTGGAACTTTACCTTTCAGAAACAATTCATATTTAGAACAAATATTTACTCATTTATAAAGAACCCATGAGAGCTACATTTCAAGTCATACAAAAATTTGAAAAAACTTTAAAAATGTTTTAAAACAGCCTTGAAGCCTTTATCATCATACAACCATGCCACGTGAAGAACAAAAATTTTTTTAACCGTTACCAGAAAGCCATCACTATATTCTAGAATGAACTCGCCAATTGTTTAAGGATTATGAAGAATTACATGTATAGAAAAAAATTTACCAGTAAAAAACGGAACCAAAAAATTATAAATAGACCCAGAATAAAAACTTGTAAAATCTGAACTTGATAAAAAGAAATTCAGAAAGATATAACAAACTAAGTACGAAATTTAAAAATGCAAGAAAATCAATATATGTCAATGTCATTTAGCAAAATAATTTGTAATTTCACACACAATTAATTTTTTTAATATTTTTGACCTATTATATCAATTGCAGTAACATAAACCACTTATAAGAATAAATATGTTTACAAAGACTTTCTTTTAAGAATTTATAGAAATAAGTATAAGAGCTTTTCATTATTTAATATACTCTTAATAATGAACAAAAAAAAACCCCTTTTTTTCCAGTTACTCGAATGAGTTGAGAGGTCAACGATTCTGAAAGTTATTTTCAGGTTTCTATGTTTTATTTTGTTCTAAGCTTGTATGATGAATAATACATGATCCTGTTCACGCTAATATTGAGTGCCATTTTAAAATTTTTTGCTCTAGGAGATCTTTTTCAGACCAGAACTCCTCTCCATCCATTCAAATTAATTAAATTAGCGCTTCAAAGTAGAGTTTTGAGCTATTAGAAACCTTTATGTTACCGTTATCCTATGGAAAAAAGAATAGTCTTCTGAAGTAAATAGTAGGCCTAACATATCAACATAATTGTCAGAATTGATTTTGTATTAGATAAAGATTATAGTTCTTGTTTCTTTTTCTGGAATAAAAATCCCCGTATAATTACTGTACCCTTACCGTATAAACATTAAAAATATCTTAGTTTTTAACTTATCTTAGTTTTTGTGTTATCATTTCCATAAAACCAATCTGGCTCATGAAGATTGAATAATATTTTCATCAGAACAAATTACATCAGTCTATTTTGAATCTAGAGATGTATAATTTTGTAACAGATTTGTAAGATACAGGCATGACTCGAACTTTTTTTTAACAAAACGAAACTGTCCGATTGGTAGGGAACAATCACACCACAACTTATTTGTTTATTAAAATTAAATGGACTTTATTCGCTACATTAAGAATTTTAATTCTATCAATTCTTTTTTTTTTTCAATAATTGAATTTTATATTTGTCTTGTTCTTAGAAAGTATTTAATATAAAACAATGATATGTTTTTAACAAATTCTGACAATAGTCGATTAACGCCTGGTCTCACATCTGAAATTTTGTTCTAATTATAAAATATCTAAATTTTAACTTAATTACGTGCACAGATTATGCAAATGAAGTAGTCAATTGTATCTAAAATGTAGTTTTTATCAAATTTCTAATATAGGAAATGATTTCAAACATTTTTCTTTATCTGCGAGTGCTATCAAGTTGTATAATATGGCGAATAAAACGTTTACTATAGTACGATGCGAGTACTTCCTACAATCGCTCCTCCGTATGTAAAAAATAGTTCCACTATAGCTCGTGCATATCATAGGAGACAATTAAAATACGAACACAGTGTCTGAGGGTATAGCCAAGTACCGGGCCCCTAGGAGGACCTCAAGGGCATGTCTTCTTAGGTACGTACGGGCATCATTGCCCCAATTGTACGTATGGGCATTATTGTATCTTTGGTTAACAGGGATTGCGTACTCCGGGATACCCTACCCTGGCATTCCTTCAATATTTTCGACTTTTCTTGTCAACAAGTCTTCATCTTTTTTTTTAATTTTTTCATACGTCAGGATTACAGCTTTACCTTGTTGTGCACAGGATGGCCGCATATGGCTCTTGCACAATTGAAATATTATCACTCACTCTTGCAATTGTTTCAACAGCGTTGAATCCTCATCTTATGAGATCCCCCATACGTGCCAGAATACTTCTGAGCACATCACGTTAACTCCTACTTATTACCTCAAACTTAATAATCCTCGATTCAGTTTTCTGTCACTTTCATACGACTTGATTATATTTGCTTATTCCACATTAAAAATTTATTTAATTTGAATCACGTCTCATTTGATTGGATCTTTAATATAAAATCAGGACAAAATACACATATATTAGTCAAAGGGAAAAATTTGCTAACAGCCCATGTTTAGCACAATATAAGCTGATTGGGTTTTTCAGCCAAAACACTCCACATTCAGTCACTCACCATTCCAAATACTAGAAGTTTTATTCAAAACACATTAGGCTGTATGTATGAAACAGAGTTAATCCTGTTTATAATTTCATTAACAGTGTTTTTTTCTGGTAACCTCTGCTTAGAAATATTACTTTATTTCGATGTGTTGTATTTTCTGGTCTTCTGATTCTTTTTATTCCATACACTCTAGATTCTTTGAGAAAATTATGAATTATAAGCTTAAATATTTTATTTATTTATTTTAATTTCAAATTCTTTAAAAGCAATAATTTTCACTTTTTTGAAGTCAAAAAGATAAGTTCCTTTTAGCCTCGAACAGAAATTATAAAGAAAGGGGGTAAGTCTGAATTATGTTTAGAAATATAGTCTTTATATTTGAAAAAGAAAAATTTCCTGCTTTCAAATATGCAAATTTCACTTTAAATTTGATTGAAATAACAGTTGTTTATTTTTTCGAGATCATAAAAGTCATAAAGTATATTTTTACATGCTTGTTTTTAGAAAATGGAAATAATTTCCATTAAAAAAACTTAATTTTGTCATTGTTTTTACGTTAGATTTTTGCATGTCTTTCTGTTTAAAAGATTTCTGGATTTGTCGTGACTTAGTTTATCCTTATATATTTTTATTTGTGAAATACAAAGATTAAATGTCTTTTGTGCATTGATACAGAAAACTATTGGAAAAAAAATAGTAATCCGAGAACACGATGAAGTTATCATAAGAAACATTGCACTCTATCCGCTCTATATAGAATTAAAAAAATGTTCTTAAATAGACGCTGATACTGTAAAATCATTGCAAGCTAATATTAAATTATTAACTGAAATATTAATTATTCAAATTACTAATTTAATTATTAATTAAATATTATAGTTTTAAGTTTTAATGTTAATTTAATTTTCAAATAAATAGTTTAAAGAGATGTTTTACCAATTTATTTGAAGTAAATGGAATTACGATTTTCGGGACAATTGTCACCCACACGCACATGATTGTTCAGATGGTTATTGGCGGCTCAGGCGGAATTGGAGATACCTGAATAGATGAAATTAGAGATCTAAAATCTCTAATTTCATTTTTGGATAAGCGCTTGATTGGTTCTTCTATTAGTTTTATGGAGATAGTAATTTTTCAATTACGAAGCATCATTTCTAATCAGATAGAACTTCATGTACTTTGTTCCGCAGAATATTCATTTCCGACTGCAGCATTTTTAGCCTAAAAGACGAAATACTAATGCATGGAATAAAAAAATCTTTCATTTTTGTCCATTATTTACTATTCTGGATTGAATCGCATTTTTAGAAGAATAGAATGCTTTTGTTTTTCGTGATTGGGGAATATGAAGTACTATGACTGATTTATTATCAATCAGATGTTTAAAATTTAAAATTAAGTAGGATTCAAAAGTCACAGATTATTTACGAATATAAAAATATTATTTATATAAAAATATATATTTATATAAAAATATATATTTATATAAAA
>BMAW01047620.1:73024-135178 GCA_019974015.1 Nephila pilipes
TATTTATATAAAAATATATATTTATATAAAATATATATTTATATAAAATTATATATTTATATAAAAATATAAATTTATATAAAAATTTTACATAAATATATATCTATATAAATATATATTTATATAAAAATATATTTATATAAAAATATTATTTAAGAGTAATTGCGTCATATAAATTTTTTTAATAGTTAGCGTTCACAATATTCTGCTGATTTTATGTTTCATTTTTGGATTGTTTTACTATTTTGCATTTTAATAATATTCTTTGAATATACACATATAATTTAAGATAATTACAAAAACCTTTACAATTAAAAAAAATTAATATACAGTAATATGTTAAAAAAGAATATATATTCCTTGAATCCTGAATATTACCTTTACATCAGTTTTCTTATTCTCCTTGCTTTTGATTGCAAAATCTATTTGGAAATACCGGTTCATCCAAATAAGAAGAAAAACTGATAATTTCATGTGAAGCTCTCTTTCTCTATTGTTATTGATTTAATAAATATGTTATTCGTATACGACATTGAAGCCTTATATTTCGCTTCTTTAGAATTTTGAATAATTATAAGAAATTTAGCTTGGGATCTGTTTTAGAAATTCTTAAAAGTATTTATACATTCGACCTAAAGTAAGGATTTCAATAATGCTAAAAGGGCTTTATAAAACAGTTAAAGATCGTAAGAAATGTTTTAAAATAATGTTATACGTGAACAGAATATTTAATATAATAGCATCCTCTTTTGAATAAATAACCATTTCCTTATAACTTCACACTCAATAACTTAAGATGTTTTCGCAAACATTTCCTCTAAAGTGGGTGGTTGCTGTAAAAAGTTAATTGAAGTTGATTATGATGAAGACATACTATAAATGTATTTTAAATATTCTTAAAAGTACACAAACCACGAGAGAAAATCCTAGAAAGCCCTCAATTACGCTCAAAATCTTCAAAAATCAATTTAATGAATATGAATTTATTCACAGCCTTGTAGCTAAAGATTTGAACTTGCTAAGTTTGCTTTAATACAATTAAAAAATGATCTTATCGGAAAATCCTACTATTATTTTGTATAATATTTCAGTATTTTACGTATACGATTCACATGAGTGTATGAATTTTTTTGTATTCTTTCATAGAAAACTAATTTCTCGCATTTCAGTGCGTGCCGAGTTGCAATACTTATATTGCTACTCTAAACTGGGGCAATGGTAGCAATGGCTCCAGTAACCTAATGGTCGTGGACGCGGGTTTCGCCGAGTCGTGTGGGTTCGAGCTTTGATACCACAAAAGACCCACCATATAGCCGGGGTTGATATACATTAAATATGTCGTGGCTCTTTGTCCTTTCATGCCGTGGTGTGGAAGTTAGGAGAGGGGGAGGCCAGCTCAGGTGTCGTTCTTGTCACTTGACTGAGGCTCAAAATTACGAGGTCTGTAGCTAATAGCCCTCGTATTGCATCTAGTGAGACGTTAATAAAAGTAAAACCAAAAATAACCAACGCGGCCAAGGTAGCCGAGTGCTCATAGTCGTGAGCTGGTGGACTGGTTTGTTCGAGACCTGACGCTTTAAGAGACCTGCCCTGTAGCGAGACTAATTCACGTTCAATTTGTACTGCTTCCAAGTACTCTAGAAGGTGTGGCGTGGAAGTAAGGAAAAGGGAATGCCTGAGCTCAAGTGTCCTCCTCATCACTTGACAGAAGTTCAAAATGATGAGGTCCATTACAAATACCCCTTATGTTGGTTCGAAATGCGATTTTAATAAAAAAAAATACATAAATATAGACTTAAGAGCCTTTTTAAAAAATAAATATATTTTTTTTGTGACTCATCTCTGTAGATTCCCTACTTGAAGTGATGTATTTCCCTTAATGTATGCACCTGAAACTAACATATATGAACATGAAATGCAGCTGCACTTTTACCAATACCCCTGCATTAACGTGAAAGAGCACAGTATTCAATTTTAAGAAATTAGCTTATTTCATTATTTATCTACAAGAAATATCGCTCCACAGAAATATCGCTTTTTAGTGAAATCTCAATTTCAAATCCCATCGCCCATGATGTTCTTGATTTAAGCAATAATGTTAATGTGGTCTATAATTTTAACTGAAAAAATTGGGTTTTTGATATCATTGAAATAATTGTTTGCCGTTATGTTTGCTTTGTGTTAAAGAATCAAATTTAAAATGTATTTTCTCAGATGAAAAATTATCCACCTATTCTTCATATTCTTCGGAGGTGTATTCCGTTTTCCCACACACTGACACGCACATGCACACATATACGTATATCACATTTCTAGCTCAATCAATTTTATCTGCATAAAAAATATATTTCATGCCTAACCTGCTACTCATTAAACATTGATAGATTTAATTAAATAGCTTTGAACGTTAATGTTATTACATATCTTTAGAAAGTTTTACATTTTGAAAAGAACGATGTCACCGTCATTATCAAACGAATTTATATCAGTGATGAGTTCCTTTTCTATTTAAACATTATGAAGTTTTTTTAAGAAATTTCATCTTGTCTACATTAAATTCTTGCATTTCATTTATACTTTATGGATATATGCTTCTTATGAAGTAGCCTTAAGAGTATTTTATTGAATTTTTTCATCTAATGTAAAAAAAAAATTGAATTACTGAAAGAATCATCCAGAAGAAGATTGATTTTGAATTAGTTCTCACAAATTGTCCCTTTTTATGACATGAAAAATAAATCAAATAACTAAATATAAAAAATCGGGATAATTATTACTTCGACAGTCATTTTTCCTAAAATGGAGTAAAAAAAAAAAAACTTCTTTTTTGACGAGATAAACAAAAAAAAAATGCGTAATAATTTCCTGACCAATAAAAATGTCTTTAAACGCAATGAAAATACATTTCCAAAATCACCGCTTCTCGGGTAATTGCAAAAGCCCTAGAAAAATGCATGGAAGCGCTGAAAATTTGGGAACAGAAATATAATTACCTTTCTTCCGCTTCCTAGGCACGACGCAGAGATGTATGGGAGAGCTTCCAGCCGCTCCAGAACTAAATGAAGATTTGGGTGAAGGAAAAAAACTTATAAGGGTATGAAAAAAAAGGGTGGGGGAAAAAAAACGTTCCTCGCGCCTGCTAATCAGCGGAAATGAAGCAAGAAAGACGCTTCCTGCTGTTTCCTGGGACAATCGATAAGAAGGAGATCAACAGGTGTACCACAATATCATGGTGCGAGTGCAGCAAGGATTTCTTTTGTCGCAAAAGAAAACATCACGTCTTCTCGTGAATCTTATCGTTAATGTATTATTCAGATCTCGATTTCTTTGAGCGGCGTCTTGTAGACACGTTCAGTGTCATCTTTTCCTGTTTCTAGGAAAAGGGATTTTCGCCGTAAAACCCTCTACATATTTTAGTCCGTCCTTCAATCTTAATGGATTCTGGAGAAATCGATCGCATATGCAAATGCCTACTCATCCACTCTCTGGGATTATTGAGACATCCGGAGAGCGGAACAAAAAAACAAATGTAGCGTCGTTTAGATCCGAAACGAAATGGACGATGCAAATCATGGCTTCGCATATTTCTGCAGATGGAAATTTTAGCATCAACGACTGCGAACTGCGTTGGAAATGTGTCGACAAAAATAAAACGCATCACTGACTTGTTACCATGGAAACAGGGGGATTTATTTACGGTTATAATATTTTTTACCGTCTCTTTCATTGTTCTGAAGAACATCCTTCTTTGAAGATATTTCCCAGGGGTTAATGGGAGGGTCGAAATATTTCAGTTGCTTAAGATTAAGGATATATGTACATATGCATACATATAAATACACGTTCACACACACACATCTCTCTGTATGTGTATATGCATATATATATATATATATATATTATAATAATAATAATAATAATAAATGGTGATGCTCGAGACAAGTCGTATTTCCACCAATGAACATCATGATACCTCTACAGATCTATCATAGAGCGAGGTTGACAGTCCTCACTTAAGCGAGGTGAAGAAATTGAGAGAGTGAAGTGCCAACTCAAGAGACGTCCTCGTCGCTCGACAGGTGCTAAAATTTACAAGATCTTCATTCCTCATTTTATTTTTAGGGTGAAGTTAATCAAAACCAAACGAATATAGTTACGTTGGATAGTTGATGGAGTACATAGGTCATGCCTTCTTTATTCTCCAGCCGATGAATTGTTGTTTGAGTTGTTTCAGCCTGTTACTTGCTCAGGATATTAGAAAAATAATTTACAAATTTTAAAATTACTTTGCCTCCTTAAAAGAAATAAATTTAAAAATATTAAGATAAAGAATTACTTGAAAAAGATTACAAGAAAAATCAGAGTGTAGAATAATTGCTATTGATTGAAAATGGTTCTGTGTTAAGAGAGAAAATTAGTTGTCTAGCCACAGGGAGCAGCTTCTCGCGCAGGTGAAAAACCAGAGAGGAAAAAAATTTCCGAGCCGTTTGGTCATATTTAACTGGAGAGCTAACTATCCCATAAGTCGAGCACGTTGTCCCCTAAAAGAACAACGTTTAATGTATACGAGCCGGGAAAATGTAAAAATATTGAATTTTGAATAAAACTAATGGTAAATAGTAAAAAGGGGAAATTAAAATATTAAAATGAATGAAATGTAGAGTAACACATTTCTTGGTCTGTTAATACAATTATCTAATGTATATTCGTCAATTCTTTGGAGGACCCTGTTGAAGAAGGTTTCAAGAGATGCTAAAAATTTTCTTCAGCTGTAAACAATAAAGTCTTTAAAGGTAGAAATTTTAATGGAGTTCCAAATGTTTTTATTTCGCATAAACCAACAAACTATTAATATCTGACGGAGCAACATATTTTATGCAAACTAAATGAAATCCCTTTACTGTTTCCCTATAATGTTTCATAAATAATCTGAGCCATCCCGCCATTGTAAGGGTCAACTCATGACTCCATCAACTGACAATTGTTCTAGCTGATGAGGTTCGTATAGAATGCTTTTCTGTAAGTGAGGTCATAGCACATGACTCGATATAAGAAATTAGAATGAACCAGTATATTGATGGCAACGTCCGAAGGAAAAATTTGAAAATGTTTAATTTGTAAATATTTAAAACATTTTTGTGTCAGAGTTGTTACGTTGTGTACTTTTTAAATATCAGTAACTGCTCAAATATAGATCCACAAAAGATTCCCTTGTACGTTTCACTTATGAACCAGTTCATTCATTTCTAGACATAAGATTTTAGGTACTTCCGGGTAGACCGCTCTTGTGTTCGACATCGTGGAGAATTATACGAGGATGAACGAACTAGATTCCATTCTAATGTATCCGATGCCTGATATTTACATGCCATTAGAAGATTAATTTTAAAATATTTGATATTATAATTTAATAATAAAAATGGAAGTTTTAAAAGGAAACAAAACTGTTCAACGTGCATCATTTGCAAAAAACATATAAAAATAGAATCGGTTTTGATTGGTGTAAATTCAACTCATGATGAAATCGAAATGAGTCTCTGTTTATTTAAACAAATGAATGATGCATTAGAAATAACTTAAGTTAGTTATTTAGATAATTTAAGTAAAATAAAAAAGGAAATGCAATCTCCTTCAATTTTTATGCTATGAATTGCTTAAAGCTTTTTGAATTTTTCGAACTAACATTTACTTGCTACACATTCTTGATTGACAGAGGAGCATCCATTTCCGTTAAGGTGTTTGTAAATATTAAGGGCTTTTTGTTTAATGATATTACCATTCTATGGGATTCTTTTTCACAGCTATCATCAATCCAAGGGCTGAGTGCCTTTTCCATTTTCTCAATTATTAGCTCCCGGGGGATGAGTTGCATGCTTTATGGATATTGAACATGCAGCAGCAATTGAACATCTTATTTCTTTTCCGTTTTTCTGAATAGTCCAGACTGTTGCTTTATTAAAAATGACTTTTTAAATGTGCGATACTTTTTCTCCTTTTAAAAAATGATCTATGATTTGTATCATTACTTCTAAAGAAGTAAATATCCTTTTAAACATTGCTTTTTATTTTTGTCAGACATGGCATAGGACTATAGATTAGTTTTCCAAAACTTAGCTTTTAAGACGAAAAATTGATTCATTAACACATTGTGGCTCGATGCAGACTGCCGACCAATCGTTTGAGATTTGTTTATCTATAATGCACTTCATCCTTTTAGATAATTTGTTTATACATTTTTATGTAAAGCCACTGTTACACCTTTTCACAGATGTGTGACAAAACATATATAATTAACGATTCATTTATTGACTCGAGTTTCTCCATCTTCGTTTGCTCTTCCATTTTCATTTTTTGGATGAATGAAGTAAAAATATTTTTAAATAATTTTTACATACGTTTTGATGTATACAAATAGCTTCAAATGCATCAAAACAAACGTCGCAAGGTATTTCCTTTGACAATCAATATATTCAATTTTCTTTCCCGTCATTGTTTTAAGGTAATTTAGTCTTTAATTGCGCGAAAAAAATTCATGTTATCTAGTTCTTTAGAGGTACCGTGTTATACAAGGGTTCCCGCAATTTATCCTGTCGGGTTTGAGAGAAACCGTGCAGTAAGATGACATGTTTTAGGTGGGCAACCTGTATAGAAGAATTGGGATTTAATGCACAATTTGAAGAAGTATTAATTCATTATTTTATGGCAATATTTAGGTCTTGACAAAAGGTATGACTCTTATTCAACCTGGGCTGGTGTTTGGTTCACATTTCTCACACTTTCAAACCCATGCCGAAGTCTTGAGATAATGCATCGAGGCATATACATGTCCGTTTGTCGGCTTTGTGCTCTTGTTTATTATATTTATTTGTTAACAATGTCCCTTTGCCCATTAATTGCTTGAATTTTGTCTGAGCTGCTAATGCCACGTGAGACAGTTTATGCACTTTCCGACGTGAGCAGGGGTATTTTGCGCATGAAGTATTGACTGAAATGTCTTGCATAAAGGCAAAGTTTCACCTTCAACACATGATTCTTCACAAGTTGCTTCGAACAAATTCCCTAATATGAATATTCGCATTTTACGAACTGTGGGTAACTTTTGAGAAACCAGAGTATATTAAAAATTATTCGTATTGAGATATTACCAAAGAAGATTTATATTCCAAGTTTTCTGATAAAATTAGGAAATGCTGTTCTGCTTAGTATATGTTTGATACAATAAGAAAAAAATTCCACCCACTTAATTTTTCAAAAGAGGAATTGAGTAATTAAATATATGGAGGTCTTATCAGAGGAATCTAAAATACAAAGGAAAAACAGAATGGGTATAAAACAATTCTTTTTTTTTTTTTGATAATGAAAAGGAACGTGTTAGAGTAGTACATCTAATTGAATAGAAATTCTTTTCTTCACTTCACTTCTGCTCTTGTCACGATGGGAATGATTTCAGTAGTTTTGCATCTGCTTGGTGTGCGTCATTTGATTAGAGTTCAAGAACCTGTTCAAATGACATATTTAAAATTCACTTAACGCAATGTGGACGAATCACAATATTTCTCTTGTTTTCTATACGCTATCCTCTCCATATTACCTGTTTAGGTACCTTGTAACTATCTCATCTACTAAGGTATATTTGTATCAACGATAACTTTAGCTCAATTTTTTCAACTTACCTTAGCTTATTTATAATTTTCGATTGCCTTTTTGTGTTTGAACGGACAATATTTTAGTCTACGGATTCCTTTTTCCAAAATTTACTTTTTCAGAAAAGGAATGCAATTGAACTATCGATTACATTTGTTAATCCTTCCTGTAGCTTATTATTTCATCAAGATTATATTTAATATATAATGGTCATTTTATGTGTTAATACTTTGCAAATTATTGTTCCATTACGTAGTTCCAGCTTTTGTGTTTAAATATTGAAACTTTGAAATAATAGCTCATCGAACTTTTACGTTTGTAACATTTAATTCATTACAATTGACAATAAATAAATAAAATAATCATGCTGTTTGGTTTAGCTAGGAGAAAAACTGTCCTCTATGTGAGTTATATTGAAATGAAATGAAACCACGAGCATGAAATGTGACTTGTGATAATTATTATTAGTGGAATAAAAAAAATATCGTCCTATTTCCCTTTCGTTACAATTTTAGTTTATTTTTGAGCATTTCAGCTCATTCTTAAACTCGTGTTGAATCGATACATATTCAAATATTTGAATATAAGCCTGAAAATGAAACGAAATACAAAGCCAGTCCATGACATATGTTTCAGATATTTGTCAATTTTATTTTGAAATTAAGAAATGAAAGTAATTTATTCTTTCTTTCCCGGGTATATATTTTATTTTAGGGTTACAACGCATGACTCAAAAATTAAGATTCATTTTTATTTTTGAATTTTAATAGTATAACATGTTTAGACGGTGATTTAAAGACATTTTATTAATGAGATGTACGAATTGTTTCTTTGAATATATTCGTAGCGTTATAGTTTTGTTTCTAGTTTTACGTTTCTCCTTTTAATGTAAAATATTATACTTAATATTGAATATTTAAAATAATAAATTGCATAATTGAACATGAAACAATTCTATTTAACATTTTCAGGAAACAAACACCATATTTTCAACTAAGAACTAAATTTATAGCATCAACATTTTTTTAATTTTTCGTGAAGTTGAGTTAATCTTTTTTGTAATATTTTTAATTGCATTTTTTTTCTTTAAATCAATTAAGAAATTCATTTCTTTAGAAATAAAATTTAATTTTAATGCTACTTATGAAATATCGTTTCATGGGTCGTACTCTAGTCACCAGAGAGTTAAATTTTATGTGAATAATAGGAAAGATTTTATGAAATTATAGCTACGCATATAACTACTTCATGATATCATTTCAATTCGAATACAAATTTGAATTGAATATAGAGGTCATTCCTCCTCTAAAATCAATACTTTAAATGTCTGACTGGAATTTAGGTAATTTCATTAGTTTATTAAAGCACATTGTTTGTATGAACAGTATAAAGTATCAAAGTTCATAATACGGGTGAATATAAAAATTGCTCAATATGTATTGATTTTGGATCACGAAGAACTCGATTAGAGAACATAAAGACATAAAGACAACATCTACATTTTGAAACTCATGTAATTTATTACAATTTCTATCCATTCTCATTTGTATTACGAGAATTCATTCTCCCTCAAAAGATGGAGAACACTGTTTCCGAGAATTCATCGTGATAGTGATTCGCAAGTTCATGAATGGCGGGATTTCTATGGGACTGCGCGATTGAGCCTCGCTATCGCCAAATATCCGATTTATAGAGGGGATCAAATCTATCGAGGTACAATGTCCTCACGTTGGAACGACGTAAAAGTTTGGAGAGTAGAGTGTTCTCGTAGCTAGATAAAATTTCAAAATGACGAGGTATATGGCCTATAGCTTTTGTGTTGCTTCTAATGCGATGTTTATAAGACTATCAATCAGTCAGTCGAGACGAGGCCGGGGTAGTTTAGTGGTCATGGCTTAGGATTTGTGGCCGGCGGTTTTCGTTCAGGGACGGGTTCGAGCATTGACCACTAAAGACCCGTCGTGTAGCCGAGGCTAATGCACGTTAAATCTGTCGGGCCCAAAGCCCTCCCGTTGATGTGGTGTGGAAGTGAAGACAGGACGGTGCCAGCTCAGGTATCGCCCTCGTCACTTGACCGAGGCTCAAAATTACTAGGTCCGTCGTCAATAACCTTCGTCCTTCTATTGCGATGTAAATCAAAACTAAACTAAAACTAATCTATAAAAACAGTCAGTCGAGACTCGCTCCTCATAGTCTCGTTATTTGACAGTAGCTTGAAATGACAAGGTACATCACCAATTCCCCATTTGCTTCTTAGTGCGACGTTAAGCAAACGATTTTCAAGATCATATTTTATTTTGTATAAAAACAAATATGCCTGTTGTATAATGATTTCTGAAGTTTTAAGAATGTGTAATCACATTTCCTTCATTTGCAATCAGTGTTGCGTAAAGATACAATACATGCCTATTAAAGGGCTATTCGTTTCTCTTTCTTTTTAATTAGATATTGATAATGTAATTAGTTCCTTTTTTCAAAGATAAATAAGGAAACATCGTGGGGAATTAAAGAACGATGTAATCGCATAAAGTATCGAATTTATTAACGTTTTTAAAATAAAAATTTAAAAAAATGGACGAATTAAATGAAAATATGGAAACTTATTTCTTATTAACTGAATAAACTTAAATATTGATTTTAATGTAACAGGTGATTATATGTGTATATACCTGCGATTTAAATACGATTATAGCGATAACTAACTTGAAATGAGAGCACGTAACCTCAAAAAATCAGGAAAGCGATTTAACAAAAATAAATAGACACACAACCATTGAATTACATCTACTTTAAATTCAGTAGTTTCCGATGACATTTTTTTTCTTTAAAAATGATGTACTCTATGAATTAATATTGCTATAAGTAAATATTTGTTGTTGGCAACGAATTTCATAATTCTGACATCTGAGCTGGCGACTCCCTCTCCTAACAACGATACCATTCCAATGGTATCGGAGACTGATCCCGACAGATTTATCGTACATCAGCCATCGTTACACGGAGAATCTTTAGTGTCATCTAGGCTCGAACCTACGTAACGACAAAAAAACGGCCGCTAGTCCGCGAGTATGACCAGTCGGCTACCATGGCCATTGTTTCCGTCTAGTCGTGATTCCACTAAAGGCCCGCCCTTTATCTGGGTTAATGCCAATTAAATCCAACCTCAAAATTATCGTATCTGCTTGATGTGGATGTGGAGTGTCCTTGCAAGCGTCGAAGGATATTGGCTATAATAAAGAGGCATATTGGCTATTGTTACTTGACATTGGTAGTGTCAAGGAATATAGACAACTGAAAGCGATTTATTAAACAAACAACAAACTGTTGATGAAGCGATTTTAAGCCTCTGAAAGCCAAGGACAACATTTAAGCTCCGTACCTCCCTTTCCTAACTTCAACATTACACTAAGACTTCGAAACCTAGTTGAATTGAATATATAGAAACTATTTCTATCCTCCTCAATGGTATTTACTGGAATATGTACTCAATCTCGTTACTCAGTGACCCTTTCCTCGGTGGATTTGTTCCTATTATTTATTAAAGAGTAAGAGCAACAGAGTAAATTCATTTAATTTTGGGTTTAATTAACATCATGCTAAAAATAAAACGAGTAATGTCGACAATGGAGGAAGACACTTGAATGGCACCCCACGCTCTTTTCTTTCACATTATACCACGTTTGTGGCCGCGGTAGCCTAGTGGTCACGGTCGCAAACTCGCGAACGGCGGTTTTCGTCGAGTCGTGGGTTCGAGCCTTTGTGCCCCTATAGAACAGCCTTACGTCCGTATCTGATACACGTTAAATCTGTCGAGGCTCAAATTCTTCCCTTAGCGTAGTATGGAAGATAGGAAATGGAGTTACCAGATCAGGTGTCGCCCTTGTCGCTGAATCCAGGTTAAAAATACGAGGTCCATTGCTAATACCCTCGTGTTGTTTCTAGTACTACATTAATAAAACTAATCATCTAATCCCAACATATGGATTTCGAGTTCCGACGGATTCAACGAGCGTCATCCCCAGTACACCTCAATATTCAGAAGTACGAGACCTGAACTCATTACCCATCCATTACTACAACATGAAATAAAGAGAATAAATGTGATTTTATTTTGAAAATTCACATTTACATTTTTATAAATTAGATACTGAATATATATATAAAATTGTTTGCTTTAGTATGATTTTAAATTGGGTAGATTCTTATACACTGCGCTCAAGAATTTTTTGAACATTTCACATTTATAAATAAAAATACATTAACTGTGTAGTATTCAACAACATGCATAATACAAATCGAGTAGCCTGGTAAAGCGTAGAGAAAATCTTTTAAACAATAAGTTCCTTATAATATTTTGAAATTCTTCAAAATAAATTGCAAAATTTTTTTCGTGTGCAAAATGTTTTAAAACTTATATAATTGTGTAGTGAAATGTTTGCTTTGTGACATTTAATATTTTACTACCCCCTCCCTCTCCGTTTGTTTTATATTACTTGTAGAAGCCATTATTTATTGCTGTTAAATGAACTTCGAAATTCTTACTTGTAATTAGCTTCAATTTTTTTTACAGCTCGAACTTTTTACCACAATATCTGATTAAACGATACATTTTCATAAACAATATCATATATCACATTCCATAAGTTTTCAAATATCCAGGTCAGGTGTATGAGATGGCTCAAATAAAACGCCCACATTCCCATTCTCAAATATAGTTTTAAGACTATTGGTCGAGTGAACAGAGCGACTAATATATATATATATATATATATATATATATATATATATATATATATAAATATAGAATTCCTCATTTAAGGCAAGGTTTTATCCTTAAACAATTGCCATACAGGGTACATTGAAACTCATGGGCAAAAATTTAAGGGTTGATTGCAAACTTCTAAATAAACAATTTTCCCATAGAATGCATAGGCGAAGAGCAAGTGCGTGCGGTGAACCGCTAGGTGGCGCTGTAATGGAAAGCTTTAAGCCTGAGTTTTCTTGCACATTATCATTTTTACCGTGGATTTCAAAAGTCATAGAGATTTACAGTAATCTGTAAAAGGCCATGCTTCCTGAAATCCGCAATAGAAATGATTCTTGATTTATGCTTTCTATTGCAGCTCCGCCTCGAGATTTACTGCTTGAACTCCACTTATGCATTGCAGATTGAAAATTGCTCGTTTAGATATTTTCTCTCACCCTTTAAATTTTTGCTCATGAGTTTCTTAACACAACTGTAAATCTAAACTGTAACAGAGCCTGTAAGTCTATGTACAAAAAAAATTCTGTTGTATGCCATTCTTGTTCAAATAATATCTTCACCGCAACATTTGTATTTTTCCAACCGGGAATACTTATCTAATCATTTTCCTTCATCTAGGATATCCCATTATCTGGACCATCCCTGGAAAATCGTTTTCCATCAGGAAATACCAAATCATTAATCTGCTGGTTATTTCTTATATAATTCGTAAGGTTCACTTTATTCTCTTAATGAGATGTGGTCAAGGCAAATATTTTTACGCTTCTTTGTAGCAAAATCCTATGTTCTGACTTCGTATTGAATGAAACGCAGTGAACAATTCATAATGATCCTCTCAATAGCTTATGAGCAGTAACCAGAGGTGAAGATCTATGTATTTAACGAGTCGCTCGCTTTCATCATGCCGACGCTTGTGCAGTTTCCTAAAACCTCTTTTCTTCTTTTTTTCTGTCATAATCATTTTCGGCCATATTGTGTTGTAGATTTAGGTACAGATAGGTCCTTTGCTATATCTTCATAAGATTTTTCTTCAGCTCATTTCTCCTGCTTTGATTCGAAAACACTTTGATTTCATATTGAAAGTTTGTGTTTGTATGTTCATAATGAGTTTGGGTCCGTTTTTGGAAATTCATTTATACTCCGGTAATTTTAACATATAGCATAGATGATATGCGAAAACATTTTGCAATCAAAATATGCATAATCTAGTTGAAAGATTAGTATTTCAGTTTCAGTTTTAAAGGGAATATTTTCCTTAATATTCTCAGTTACATTATACGCGTGTTTTTTTTTAAATTCATGTCCTATATTACGTTTTCGAGCTTTTAATATTGATAATTTTTAGGATACAAAAATTCTTTCGAGCTGTGTAAACACGGAATCCTAGTATACGCTTAGAGAATGAGATAAATCCCCGTGCAACGCTTAAAAGCTTTAAGAGCGAAATTGAGAAATCTTCATCCATTACAGAACAAAAAGTAAGATCTTTTAAGTGCCTTTGATATCATTTTAGTATGCTTATTGCATCGAATTCGACTCCACAGAATTTTGAAATTTGTTAGAATTTGAAATCCCTTTTTTCGTTCATGGAGTAGAGTTTCAAACTTTGTATTATCTTTGTTTTTCTGGGGAGGGAGAGGGTCTTATAGATTTTTGCGCGTCCAGGGTTATTATGCTTTTCATTTATGAATCTAAATTAACAAATCTCTTTTCTCAAAAAGTAGATCATAAACTCAGGATATCAATGAAGAAAGTTCACTGGCGAAGAATATCTTATCAAAAAGAAAATGACTCTCATTAATGGTGCTGAATGTAGATGATTATTAAGGCATTATTTAAAGCATATTTTTCACATATTCCAGTATTATATGTACTTAAAAAAGGAAATTATTCTAGGATTCTTTTGTAAACAAAACCTTGTATGCAAAAAAATCACGGGAATCAGTACGATCTGAACATTTATCCGAGTTTGGAGAAAAGAATAAAATTGTCGATAGGGAGAATATGCATCTTGATATCTCGCATCCCTTTTTCCTGTCATGACTGAAAGATACACGGCACGATAGGATGCATTGGTCTCCAGAATATTTATTGCGAATATGTGAAGCCAGACATATGTAAATATTCATTCCATTCAGAGTGTGTGCGGATGTATAAATATATGCTTCTCTGGAAATACTTTTATTCAATGGAATATTTTACTTTATTTCTCAAGGGGTGATGATTACAGAATGCGGGAATCGCAAACACTTTGCATGAAATAGTGGTTACTAAAATACACTCCATCGTTACGTTATCGACGTTTTTATATAGAATTACAAAATCTAATTAACTCCGTCATCCGTCCGTTGCTTAAAATAAATGATCCTACAGAATTTACCTTCTATGAATAAGTACAGAAATCAGGATCCTGATGCTCCCTAGAGATACTTTTCTTTCCCATGAGGTTTTATTCTCTTTGGTAAATATGGATGACCTGCCCTTCTGGATACTCTAGTGATCCTTCCCTGATTTTGACCCTTTTTCTTGTTAACCAACTTTTATTTCTTCCTACTTTTCAGTCGTCTAGATCAGAGAAAGACATTGTTTTGCGTAGCACAGCGAAATTTGACTGCTATGATCCTCAAACTTCGTTCTCTTACTTAAAATGGGGATATCCGTCAGAACTCATCTATTATTAGATTCTAATGAGACATTAATTAAACTGAAGGCTGAGACGAACGAATGGTTATGGTTGAACGCTTCGTAGCCGCCTATGTTTAAATCGAATGTATAAATATATGCTGCGGGTTTGAAACCGGTTTCCACTAAGAATTCGGTCAACTAAGAGCATAGAATCATGAAATGATGGGGATGCTGTACGTTTAATAGAATAGAGGGAAACAGTTCCCTGGTCAGTGTGGTGTTGAAGTTAAGAGAAGGAATAGCATCTCAGGTGTCCTTCTTGTTTATTGACCAGACTTAAAATTAATTACATGAGGGTAGCAATAACCCACATGTAATTAAAACAGACAGGATTCCCATGGAGAGAGTTTTATTAAAAACTATCGCCAGTATGGGTACTTTGAGCCTCAACACATTCAACGGGCATCGGCTGCGGCTAGTGGCAACAAGGCTCGAACCCATGACTAGATGAAACCCGCTGGCAGTGAGTCCGAGACCATGATGATTTAGTTTCCTCGGCCACCACTGAAAATGAAAAGTGTCTCTAAACAATGTGATATTTACCAACAGAAAATATGTTACGTCAAACATGGTTTTTCCTATTTTAATATTTGCCGTAGCGGAGTGAAAAGGCATATTTTTCCATTTGTCATGAGGTTTTAATGGCCTTGTTCAACTCTTATTTAAACACAATTTCTCCAGGCTATTATTATTAACTGCTATTTTCATTTAAATGTTTCAAAATTAACTCTTGTTGTAACTTTGTATCCAAAGACTGGTGTGTGTACACAAAACGTTGAAATAATATTACGATTAGCCCAATGACGTATGAAAAGAATCGGGGAAACGCTCGTGATACCTTAGATTTATACGTAAATGAAATTACGTATCGTCGAATTCATAATGAAGTGGACCCATTTGTTGCTATCTTGAGTGGAATTAGGGTTACGAGATAGCATAAATGACTGGAGTAAGTTCGGATGTGCCCATTTTCGAGCTTGATGGTAATTTACACTGCTGGTATAATATTTAACTCTAGTAATTAATACTGTTTTTTTTCTGAAGAAATGTCTTAAGATTTGATACATTACTTTTTCTATATCTCATTAGAATTAAAAAAAAAGTATTGCGGTTATTGAAGAATATGTTTTATTTGAAAACGAGAAATGTATGCTAAAATATTATATTTTTAACAAAATTGCATTGGTTTCATAAACCAAATTCTATGCATCAGATTACAAGATTAAGAACGTCCATCTTATTGTATTTCTTTCAGTGTAAATAATTTAAATGATATATATATATATATATAACCATTTTAAGGAAGTGTTAATAATCATTGTTTCAATTATATTATTTTATTATATATCAGTGCTTGAATTTTTTTCAAAAATCTTACCTTTTTCACATAAAATTGTAATTACCATTTTATCAAGAATTTCAATAAATCCATTCACAGTTGAAACTAAAA
This sequence comes from Nephila pilipes, assembly GCA_019974015.1. Lineage (NCBI taxonomy): Eukaryota > Metazoa > Arthropoda > Arachnida > Araneae > Nephilidae > Nephila > Nephila pilipes. The sequence goes on from BMAW01047620.1 coordinate 89,569, forward strand.
TTTTCTTTCATTAATCTGTTATCTAAATAAGTATTTCTTAAGTTCAGTTGCAAATAGCATATAGTTGTATGTTAAGCACAGTTATTTTAATCTGTGATTTTTAAATCCCCGCCATTTCAGTCATTCTGAACAAAGTTTTCTGATTTCACAATGATTATGAAGAAAACACCTGGAGTGATTACATGATTTAAAATGTATTATTAATTTAAAAGAATATCAGTAGATTAAAAACTAATAAATTTATGATAAATTGATATAATTACGTTAAAAAACTTGTGCTTAAGAATATTTTTAACTAACTAAAGTTATTAAAGCCATTAAATATATTGCTTTTCTAATATTATAGCTGGTAATTAAGCTTTACGATCTGATTTAAGTAATTCTTCTGATATTAGCTAGCGAATTTAACAAATATATTTATATATATGATGCTTACTGTATAAGATAGCTGAAAACTTATTTCAGAATTCAATTTTCCCTTTCCAACAGCTACTTTTTCTTTGTTTATTAAGTGCCTTGCGTCATTCTGGAAAGAACCTTTTAGAAAATGACAAATGGTTTTTCACTTCCTTTCAGGCGTTTCACTTTACCCATTTTAGATCATTAGTATAACCCCTGGGGAAGCTTGTACCAGTCTCAGAATCTAGGTTCAAAAGGTTCTTTACCACCACATTGTTTCTTAATGATCTCTTCGGTTATCGAAAGCCGTATAGCCATAATTGGAAGTGAAATGAAGAAAAGTTCCTTATTGTGATGTTTTGTGACGAGTTTCCTTAGAAAATAGTTGACCTTCTAAGCAAGAAAGAAGTTATGTGAAAATTAAATAAATTTTGCCAGGTATGCAATATTCGTTGCAAATGTATATATATATGAATACTAATATGTTCCAGGATATTTTGGGAAAATGGATTTCTCATAAACCCTGATTACATGATTTATTAGTACTTAAAAACAGTTTGCATTTATTACCCAAGATCAGAGAAACTTGACTCTGCAACATAAAGTACAAAGTATGTATACTTGACTTGGATCCCAAGGTTAGAAGTATACTTGAATCGTTTCCTATTATCAGAAGGGATTGTTTGATTCTCCCAAGATACGTTTATATCTTTATATCTTTAGTATAATATGTACCTATGTGAACAGAATTAAATTAGCCTCTTCACACATATGTTTAATTTATTTTGATACTGATTATTCAAAGATTAGAATAAATTGGTTAAGCCTTTCCATTGATCATTATAGAATAATTATGTCTCTTACTCTCAACGAGAATATTTCGAAGAAGAGCATCAAATCTGTTTCTGCTCACTGTCCTGAGGTTTAGAATTGTGGAAAGTAGGTTCATCAATGACCGCTCAAGATTTTTCATTTGACCTTGACTTAAAATAAATAGGTGCGTTGCCGATATTCATTGACTGCTTCCAAGAACGATGTTAATCAATCAATCTACTAGTTACTGCCACATACATTTCCGTTCAGTTGCTAAAATTTGTTTCCACTCTACGTATTAATGTTTAATGTGCAATCATTGTTAATGTATTATTAATCGTATTTTATTGCTGATGCTTATTCTGGAATAATTAAATTTTTGATTAGGATACAAAATAGAATTCGAAAAATAGAATTCGAAAAATAAAATATTTGCATTGATACATTCCCCTGAACAGCAAAGTAAATTTTCGCGACTATAAAATAATTTAAATTTACTGTCACTGGTATAGTTCTTTTTGGCAGGAAAGGATTAAAAGTAAAGAAATTTAGTATTAAGCAGCTTATGCGTAAGCCAATAACTTAAATTGATTTTCATGTTTACTCACATGGTGAAAATTTGCTTTAAAATTTAATCTTAAATATTTTGCGTTGCATTTCTTCCGCAAAATAATCGAAAGTATCTTGATTTAGGGAGCTGCGAATTGAAATTCAAAATTCCAGGTATCAGGAAGGAATAGTCGCTCGAGATGAGCAACATCGCTTAAAATAGACAGTCTAGAAATGCATGTAACTGTTTGAGATGTCGATACATGTAGTATGGATGAACCGAGATATCTGCGAAGGAAGATTGAAATGATGGCACTGGACAACAGTTTTCGTAGAAAATCATTTCAAGACAGAATATCGAAATGCCCCGTCTATCGGATTTTGAAGATCAGATAAATTATGTTCTGCAAATTCCCATTCAGTGAAATTCAATTCGCATCCACTTTTGGACATTTCTGCATTGATTTCCCTTAAATCCTCGAAGTGAATGTTTCTTAGAAAGATTTGCAGCCGTAGGATGATCTGAGAAACGGAGTTGTTCAAGTGGAACTTCACATAGTTCGATTTTCTTCTAACATCACACGTATTCATCGACATTTCTTTTAAAATAGTTCCCTGAAAAAACCTTAAAAACTTAAGTGTATTATTACGGTTAGAACATTTGTATCCATCTAGGGAATTTCATAAGCGAAGAAAGAGTATTTTATTTGTAACATTCAAAGAAAGAATTTTATAAAATTAAAATAACTATCAATGAATCCATTTCATAAAAGAACTGAAACAAAAACAGCACATTTATACTGGTAATTTATTTAATGTTTACACGTTACAATATATTTAGCGAAAAAAAAACTGTATCGATATATATTATTTATCATTGCTGAAAAGAAAGAATTCTAACAAATGAAAATAACTATTAGGAAATTTGTTTTTAAAAGAATCTAAAAACACATTATGCAGATCATTCAATGAGTCATCAAAATTCTGTAGATGGTGTTCGTAGTATTGCAAATGGTGTGGGTTTAGTAAGCATCACGACTCAGTAGATACCTGACTAAGTCTTAATAATTCGTATTGGGGATCATGATGTCTTTAGCACCTCAAACATTTTTCATAACTTCCCCGTCCAATGAAAGCACATTCGCCTATTTTTGTAAAGATTTATCGGAGATAACCCAGTGTTTTTATTTTTGCTTGAATGCCGGTTCAAATTGAGGAAATCAGATCTCACCGATGGTGACTAAATGAAGTCGACAATTCAACGCGGCCAAAATCAAATATTGGTTACCCTCATACATTTGACTAATGAAAGATTTATATTCTTTTCGTAACTGGGAACATACTATAAATGTTAAATAAATTTATGTTTAGAGATACTTTTCTCTTATAAACTCCTCTATATGTTTAATGTTTTCCTTTAGAAGCTACAATGAGGAAAGCAATGACATTTTTTGTGTGAGTATATCTGCTTATGTTCTAGCTATCCTTCAATTGGACATTTTAGAGGATATTCTCGTTATATGATCTTAGCAGAAATTTACAATGTTCATGGCGAATTACTTTTGGATCAGCTCTAATGTAGAGTTAATTAAAATTGAACTAAATCAGTCTCATGCCTATATATATATATATACACACCGAAAATTTATGACAGTTTTTTAAATAAAAGAAGAAAAAAAACTTTTAACTAATTTATTAATACTTACTGAGCAGTATAGTTTCCACGATTATGTAACATATCTGGACGATGTGATCGTATTTAGTCGATTCCATTTTTAAAATAAGATTTGCATTTGGACTCGCATTTTGGATTGAGTAGTACACGATTGATTCCTGTTTATATAGAGAGTTTTATTTTCCATCAAAAGATGTTGGAGGGAGAGAATCAGAAGGTAACTGGTATTTCTGCAGAATATGAAGATGAATTTTGTAGGATAGGTCTACGAAGCTCTAGTTAGTCGTCAAAGCAGAGTGTTCCCTGGCATTGTGAAGAGTGACTCCCTTCCCCAATGATGAGTGCCGACCTCTAATTTCAAATGCTTCTTTCTAATTATTCAATTGTCAGTAATACATTACTGAATTGATCTTTGCATTGGGGTTCAGAAGCTCAAAGTATATTGTTCCCTTTACGTTCCATCTTAACATCATTTTACTTACATTCAGCTATTTGTAACTAATGTTTAATTTAAGTTTTGAAGGGATCATGATGGAAAGAAGTAACAGGTAACGATTATATACATAAGATATATTATATGATTAAGAGCTAGTCTTATTTCTATTGTATAGTAGATTATTTTAAAGAAGCTTCAAGCATTTAGCTATGGAACATAGCAAACCTAGGTTCTGCGAAAGCGTTCTACCAAAGCAGGAAGTAGTCGAAAACCAAAATAAACACAAGTATTTACAGTAAACAGCGTCTGATGTTGTATAGAATCTTGTAGAAATGTGATATTGTATAGAATCTTTCTGTTAGTGAAAGATGTAATTTATACGCATAGAAAATGGTTGGTATGAATTTGGATTTTTGTTTCAGAATTTAATAAAGTTAAATTAAGTTAAAAATAATGTAACTGTGTGTGGTTTCATCATACACATGTATATCAAAAGCTGCCTTATATATATATATAATATTTTTAAATTGTCATCTATGTAACATTCTAATTTACCTCTGAAATATTTTTATATTGCGATTAAGTATCTATGACTAAATATTCAAAAAAAATATTTAGTTGTAAATTGACTGAAAGCTGTTTGACGTGAGAATGAAATTCACCTCATATCCGTAATTATGTATAAATTAAATGGTTTTGTAGGACTTATTCGGGTTTATAAATAGGAGGATAAATTTATGACAGTAGAAGAGCATGTGACCCGAGCGACAGTTTTGGAAAATCATCCGATTAGAAACGTAATGCACGGGCCCACGCACGAGTTTTAATTACAGATAAAATCTTCAGATAAGCATCTGTAATCCCGAGTTTAACATGAAGTTTAGAGATTATCGTTGTCATCGTGTTCAGTTTAATATAATTCTAACGATAGGAGGTACAGTTCTAATTTTACGGTTTATAATTAAATTTAAATTCTTTAATTGAATATATATGAAAGAAATTATTATAAGGAGTTTAGATAATAGTTTACTGTTTAATGAAAGATTTCAAATATGGGATAGTTAAAGAAATGACAAAATTTTAAGCAAAAAATAAAGTCTAAAAACCGAGGTATTACATTAATTATTATTTTAATATAAATATATATTTTACTAGGATAAAAAAAAATTGTTCCTAACTTTCCATAAATTCCTTGCCAAAATTACTGTTCAATTCAAGAATATTTCTTGCCTTATAGAAGCTAAGGATACAAAGTACACATTTTCGTATAACACGCATAAATGTGTATTATCAGACTTTGGTAGAGGTAGCGTGATAATCATGGTCGAGAACACATGGTCGGCTTCATTTCCAGCGATTTTAGGATCAAGTCTGATACTATATTAAGCCTGCCGCTTAGCGAGGCTGATTCATTTTAAATCTGTCGGAGTTTCAGATCCTCCTGTTAACATCGTGTGGAAATTTGGTGTGTGAAGTGTCGGCTCACGTGTCGCCCTTGTCACTTGACCGAGGCTCGCATTTACCAGGTCCGTCATCAATAGCGTTAAGTGCGACGTTAATTAACAATTAATTAAAGCAAAATTGTAATATTCATATATGAAGTTTTTCAAAAATATTTTAAAAATTTATATATCTCGAAGGAAATGAAATTTATGTAATTCGCTCGTTATGAAATGCTCCTCATTTTATTTAATAAAATCTCTATGGTATTTGCTTAATACCTCTGTATTTTATCTTTATGGAAATAGTTGTGTTCCATCAGCATAAATCGGGGGAGGGGTAAATGATATAAATTTATCTACACAGTCGCTGAAGAATAATAGTATTGTACATCACGTCAACCACAATAAATAGACTTAGTCTCTAATTATTACGCACCAAAAAATTCCAGACTGTGGTGATTTGGCAATAGAGGATATTTGGCGAATCTATAATTGAAACAGAAACATTACGAAGTATTTGTTAACAAATTCAAATAATCAAGATTCTGGAATTCTTTTTTGTTTAAATATACTTTGAATTAAACGCTAAGTTATTTTTACAGAATATTAGAATTATAATTAGAAAACATGCTGTAACTTAAAGAATTCAGTAGGCAATGTCACCGTTTCTCTGGAAAAAAAAAGTCATGTGACCAATCACGTCATTCGAAGTTGTAATTAAAGCGTGGATCCTAGTCTCTGAATCAATCCCAAGATAAAATACCTCTCGTTTGTGGTGTAGTGACGAATATTTAGTGGAAATCTAAATAATTTTAAAAAGATTTTTTTAAAAATATTTTTGTATGCATTGCGCACCTTGAAGCGTCATTATTCTTCTTATCGAGCAACATTCTTCCACTTTGCCGAACAGACTGACTATGAACGAAAGTAAAATTTAAGCGTCTGCTCTTATGAAGAAAGAAATTGTGATGTTAATTGGATGCAGATTACTATAAATTAAAAAAAAGCATGCTGAAAAATTGGAAATAAGTATCATGACGTCTCAACTTTTCCCTCATTAGGCTATTTTACAATAGTAAACAAATTCTATAAAATCTCACATTTCTTAATGAATTAACATAAAATGTAAATGAGATAAAGTAAAGAAAATATTTACGTATACAATTGCTTATATAAATTCTACAACATATTTAATGAATTTATTGTATCATTCACGGCAGTCTTTTATTTTTCTTTAATATAATCTACTTAAGGTATCGACATTTCTGGTGCGTCTTCTTATTATTGACTTGATTGTTTCAAGGCTGAATAGCTAATAATAATCCTCATAAGTCGAGTTATTCTTTAGCCCTATCAAGAGATTATGGTCAATCTGAATGTAAACTTAAATAGCCCATCCAAATAAAATTACAATTTCTTCACAGCATAAATGATGGCATTACATCCCTTATCAGTAGTACTGTATTTTCGCTCAATTGGTGAAAATGTCTTGCTCAAATACAGCACAGGATGATCTTCATTCTTTTCAGTGTTTGTGAGAGTGTGTGTGATCGTGATGCTTTTACTTACCAATCACTCCAATGGATTCTTATAATTAATTTCTTGAACCTCAGATATATGTTCACTTTTATGAATTATTTACAATTGAATGAAATTTGGTTTAGATAGAATACGTTGAAATGTCCATTGCCATCAGGTTGTTCGAAATATCCTGACCATCTTCTCGCTGTCAGTGATGTCGAATTCGGTCTCCTTTGAGAAAGCTTCGGTTCAACATACCTCCTACATGAAGTTTCCCACTCAACTTCTTTCTATTTACTGAATAGTGGACACTCGTAGGTACACCAAAAGCGAAGGCTCTGCTCTTTGGTATAGAATTGGTACCATATTTTCCATTTATGGAACCGAAATTTTTTCTTATATCAAAATTATTTTTTTCCCTAAAGTTGGAACACAAATTGCTTAACAGGGTTTTTAAACACACTCAAAAGACTACTGTTCATAATAATTTGTCATCTGTTTCTTGCTTTATGCGATACGATCTTGGTCTCGTAATAATTTTACAGAAGTATAAAACGAGTTTTCTTGCAGAATGATAAAGAAAGAAAAATTACGTGGTAAATTCAGTCTCCGAAGTGCAAAGTTACTTTAAATTCTTAATATGTTTTTGAACACTAACCCAAGAATTTATCCTTCTAAAAAAACGGGTTGTAAATAGACAGTTTGAGAAAAATATCTGATGTTTCGGCAAAAATAGTTTTTAGTTATAATCCGAAGTTTAATTTAAATTGTACGTTGAAAATGTGGCAAGCTCAGTCTTTTCTTCATATATTATTTGGATATCATATACGTTAAATTTATTTGAGCCTCAAATTTTCCTCAAGTAAATATATGATTTATGATCCTGTGTCTTTGTTTCGCAAATGAAATTTTCTGTCTTTGTTGAACGCGAGCGATGCACTTCTAGAATGCCCTATATATTTTTCTCTATTTTGTGAACAAATACTTAAATTTATATCCCTTTTAAATTAGTGTTTATTCTTTGTAGAAAATTATTTTCATTATATATTGAGTTTAAGATAAAAAAAAAGAAAAGAACAAAAAATATTAAATTAACATACATTGTTAAAATATTGACTTATTTCAGGACATACCTTCTTTGGATAAAGTAAGAAATTATGATCCAGAAATACACGCGATGGGCAAATATAGTTTTTCCATGGGATTTTAGAGTAAAGGGTAAAAGCGAATGAATGCGCTTGAGAGATGCTCTAGCGATCTTTTTCCATTTTCGACCCTCCATTTTAGTAATTTATTCTCCTTTTTTCTTCCCTCCTCAAATTTTTTGTTTGATCACATTTCATTCTCAAATTTATGTTTGGCGGAATTCGGTCAAATGTAGCCTACTAACTACAAAAAAAGAGCCAATCTTTTTTGTGTGTAAGATCTCATTTAGCATAATATAAAAATTAAAAAGGTGTGTTGCTATATCATATGTCTTAATTGTCATTCATTAATGATGAATTTCTCAAATCAAAACATTTACTGTTACTTTAATTCAACAGTTCTCATCGGTGGATCTCGTAACCAAAGGGTATGCGATGTGCCGTTAGGAGGTGCACGAAAAGAAACAATTATGGCCGCCATGCAGCTAAGAAACAACAAGCACTTTTACCCCGTTCGCTCCCAGTGTATCACAGGCGATACGATCATGTTGGCTCTCCTGTGCCCAGCGTATCGCGGGCGATACGCTGTGGGAGTATCTTCTACGGCCCTACGTATCAATAGAGACACGCTTGATGAGAACGTTTTATTTGATTTTTTTTAATGTTACTATATGGCATGTTACAATACCGCGAAATCTATATAGATAGGTTATTTGGAGTGTTGACCTTGGTGAAATGGGCTTGGATTTAACTTCTGGCTACCAGGAAGGGGGTAATTGTTTAAAGCTCGTGTTGCGCCGCGGCTCTTTAAATGTAATGACATGATTTAAAGAGTGCACTTGTTTTCGATTTGCTTTTTTCTTTCTTCCTTGCTTCTTAGAAGTTCGAAGGAGAATTTATGGCCCTTTATGGGGGTTAGGGCTTTTGGTAGCAGATGTTTTCAGCTGTTCGTTTCATTTGGTCAGTTTTTATTTGTAGCGACAGTCATGACGAATAGAAAGTCTGAAAAGGTACTGAGAATTGCGAAATAGAAAGTGAATCTGAGAGTAATGTTAAGGAAAGCAATCCATATCTGTACATTGACATTAAAGTAAAAAAATCAAAGGGGGGGGGCAGACTAAGATGTGCCCTTTGCTCAAAATCTTGCGTGAAGCGTCAAAATATGTGTGTAAGACATGTGACGTTGGGCTATGAATAGCATAATTTTTTTTTATAAATATACCATACAGCAAAATAAGATTTATCTTTTATATCTATATATTCCATATAATGGCACATCATTACACCATGAAATTTATGTAACATATGTAAATATATATTGTAAATTCTTAAAAGTATGATTTTTTATGTAATTTTATGTATAAAACATTCAATTTTCGATTAATTTTTTTTTCTTTTTGTATATATTAAGATTACTACATTTTAAATAATATATGTAAAAACCAAAATATTTTAATAAATGCTGATTTTAGAGGAATTTTTTTCACCAATTAGGCTTAATATCTAAAAACGTCTGGGCACAGGGTGTCACTCCGCGGTAAGAAGCCGCGGGCCCAGTGAAGCAATTCTTCTTTCTCTCTCCGGTAGCGGAAGGGTTAAATATTTAAATTTTTTCCTTAAAAAGCAGGTAGAGTATTTTATTAAGAATGCCAGTTGTAAGACTGACCATCCAATCAATAAAATATTATATAAATAATATTCTTGAGCTTTCTGAACGGTCCTTTGTTAAATGCCTGAGTTAAAATGTAGAAATAAGTTAAGCGCCATTCCGGATTTTATTGATTGTATTTATGCTCCTTTAAGCTTAATTTTTCGAAATTTTATGATTCAGTGCAATTTCAAATATTTTATTAATTTTTTTCAATCTTTGAGTGTTCATTCTTCTTGTATTTTTATGTTTACATACAATAGAGAAAATTTCATACGTACGCGTTGCGCTAAGATCAGAGAGGTTTTACATTACACTTTCCTCCGACGAATTTTCAAATACAAGGAGCTGTTAAGTTGCGCTATGATCAGGAGCGTCTTCGCGCATGCTCAGACAATTCTATACTTAATTAATGGCACATTTTCTTCGCTAATAACTAACTTATTAGATTCGAACTTTTTTCGAAACAAAACAATTTCAAATTAAATAAAGTAAAACGTTCTTTTTACTTGATTCTATGCACATCTGTTATACTTAATAAATAGTTTAAAAAACACTCAGAATTAAGAATGGGAATGGGGGTAATATGTAGTAGTAATGAGCGTTTATCGTTTTCCCCTTTTCTATGAAGTCCAAGTATATGACACCACCTTCTTCGCATCTCAGACAAGCCTTGACATTAATTTTCCCGACCTATTTTTCATAAATAAGATTAACCGGAAGCATCCAAAATTCTTGATTGTTCACTTTGTTTTCGGTTTCTGACTCTCATTGACAGTGCAATTAAACGTAGTACAAATCATAATTTCACATGTCGGAAAACGGCTTTCATCCAAAAGTAAAAGAACTGTTTGAAAGATAAAACTAAAAGATGACAGCACAGAATAGTAACACCCACTTCTCTTAACAACATCTTCAAACTCATGAATTAGGCCCTTTTGGAGCCAGCATCGTTGTTTTATGTGATTGATAGAATAGGAAATTATTCTGCAAAAAATTGAATATCAGTATCAATCGATTGGCTTTAATATTTTCATTCCAAAATTCTTCGAATTGCAGAACCTCAATCTCTCTATAATCGGGAACTTGGTTTAAGGTCTTGCTAATATTTCTAACATTTTTGCACAAAAGATCATTTCGTGTCTTTTATTTCAATGGAAAATTATAATCAAAAAGATAATTGGGAATTGGATCAAGAAATGGAAATTAACTCTATTCTTTTGAATTAGAGAGAAAGAGAAAATTAGGAAATTAAATTATTATTCAGTGAAAGTTAAATCCTTATATATATATATATATATATATATATAGTGATCTTCCAGTAATCCGGTGGGTTCTACTCTGATGCTTGCCCGATTACCGAGTGTGTACTGTATATAATTTCCATAGGTTCACGAAAAAGATGCCTTATATAGAATCAATCTGCTGAAAAAAAATCGAAATAGCCTTAGAGGCACATCGTATTCTTTAATTCATCGCGGAGTACTTTTAGTTTAATTCAGATTCTCGTCACACACAGTCTTTCTATGGCAGTCTTTTTTTCTTTATTACGAGCAGCGAAATCTCTTGCAGGGTCCATTAACATGACGGAATGGAGATGCACGCTAAAAAGATTATTCTTCGTCCCCCGATGTTGATAACAAGATAATTACCCTTCTGATCCGAGAGATCGCCCAAAATAGAATCTTGCTGAGGCACGTCTCTTCTTTTCGGGCTAATAAAGCACACCCTCAACATGAGAAGCAACATGTTTCCCTAGAAACTGATGTTGTTGATAGAAAAGGTTTTCTTTCATTGAGCAGGGAGTTTCGCAAGAAGATCGAGTTTGTTTTCCTTTTCCAAGGAATAAAATTGGAACGACTGCTGTTTCTACGGTTGCCGAAAGGTAATTCGATTTCGGCAGTTCAAAAAATAATCGCAAAAAAGCTGAAAGTAAAAAGAAAAAAATAGGTAAAAATGTGACTAGATATATCTAAAAATAGAAATAGAAGTTCTTTTATCAAAAAATATTTACTTTTACTTGCAAATAATTATTTAAGATACCTCCTTCACAAAACGTAATTATTTCATTTTACAATTTCTGTTTTAGAATATTAAATAATCGACATATTAAATATAAAATAGTTAGATGAATTGGGTGGATGAAATTATCTGATTCATTGTGCTAAATTTAAAATATTGACATAAAAAAGTTCGTGGGTTATAAGGGTTTTGCTATAAAGAAATTTGTTGTTTAAAAATTAATATTTAGTTACTGATTTTTTTTTTCTGTTTACTGTAAAAATAGTTTAAACACTTTTTTTTTCTTTTACATATCATAATTGTTATAAAGAGGTGTATTTATGGAAATAATAACTTTCGTTCGTTAATAAATTGTGTCTTATCCTACATAATTTCAGTTCAATACCTCTAATAAAATGCTTCATTTTTTATTTAGTGTGGTCGCCAAGAATTCACGGTCGCGAGTTCATGGCCAATGAATTTTCTCCCGAGTCTTGAGTTTTAGTTCTGATTCCAATAAAAACTCATACAACTCAATGCCCTCACGTAGTCGTGATGTGGAAGTTTAGAGATTGGGGTTGCTAGCTCAGGTGACGTTACTAGACGAAGGTTGAGATATGAGGAGATCTTTCGATGGTAGTTCTCGAATTAAATCTGAGAGCGAAGTTAAGCAGAGATCTATTATTTTCAGTAATTATGGAATTAATATTCAGCATTTTTATATATATTTTTTTCATCCTCGTGTACCAGGCTTGCAATATAATTACACAATAGACTATAGACGAGAGTTAAAATATTTGAAACTGAGAGTGAATAGAAAGAAAGTTTGATGATCGAAGACCTAATTCTACATTAATTTGGAATCTTCACAACTTGATCATTTACACTGAGAGACAAAAAGTATTGACCTTTTTATGTTACATTTTATGAAATAAAGTACTCATGTATTTCGGTATATGTAATATGAGAAAAGAAATTTCTCATTATGCCTCTCCTATACTAGTATTTACAGCGAGTATGCGAAACAATGGCTATTGTGAACAGCTTCTAAAATTTTCAAATTCGTAAATGAATGTTTCAAAACATTTGTTATAATCAATGAAAATTGTTTATTAGAATTTAACGAATCTTCTAATTTAATTCCAAAAAATAAGTCCTGAATATAAAACAATTTTTTATTCACTAAAAATGTCCCAAACCATTTGTGAGGCTTGATTTTATTTATATACCTCCGTTTAGTATTAGGTTTTATTTTACCAATTCTATTTTACATTTTCTAACTGTTGTCTACGCAGTCTGAAAACTTAGGATAGTTCTTGAAGCTCAATAACCCCTCTGGACAACAGAAAAATTATTATACATAAAATATTTAATTTCCTTATTACAGTAACATTTCTCAGGAATTTTCACTCTCAGGGAACAAGCATTTCATCGTTCGAATGTGATTGGAAACAATAGTCACACCTTAGCTTCCCCGTCTTTCAAAGGGCCCTCTATTCTTAGAATACGACACAATGGTCTCCTTTCCCAAATTTATTTAAGCAAATATGCTGATAACTGGTGAGAAGTACATCTTCCCGTTTCATATATAACTTGGGATATATTAAATCTAATATTTGGCCAGTGAATTAATTTAGTTGCAACTTGGATTTAATTCCATCTTCTGTTTAGCTGAATATAATCGGTATAGAACATACAAGAAGGAGCACAAAAGAAGCCTCGACTATCTACAATGATAAGTCGAGGCTTCTTTTTGTTGTACTAATCAAAATTAGAGTTTTGAAAATTAATAAGTTTAATAAAAGAGCCATTTGGTTCTGTGTATGCTGTGAAAGTTCGAAGCATGGAACAAGTCTTCAGAGTCATAATCAGGTAATTAAATCAAATGTGATAATTTCATGAAAAAAAAAAGAACATAAATATTTCCTACAGAATAATACTGCTATGGAGGTTTAATAGCAGTCCAAAATTCTAAACTGGTTCAGTGGCATTAAAAGACTTCTAACATGGAGTAGCTGGGTCATGTTTTATATAAGATATATGTAGAAAGAATTGCATATGACAGGCTGTTTCGTTGTCCTTTTGGAGCGCTCTTTGGATGTACATCATTTAACTAGAAGAAATTTCCCCATATGTATATTTATATGGCTAATTTTCCCTATATGATGTATATTGATGCTTGAGGAAGTTTGTGGCATTCCACTATTTCTACCCAAATCTTGTGCCATAACAGAGTCAAATACAACTAGCTCTAAAAGTCAATAACCTACTTTAAACACACCGATAAGTTCTAACGCCACTATGTATTTATCAATTTTTGTAATGTAATGCCTAAGGAGTTTTCGTTGTCTTTGGGGGCCTTTGGATTACTCCACCTATTCAAATATTATTAAATGATGAGGCTTTCCTGATGAGGCTACGCTGAGTTACCAAATCCTCTGTGGCAGTTACCGCCCTTAACAACTCTTGGTATTATGGGTCTCCTGCTAGGTATGCACTCAGAGTTAGCCAAACTCGTCCTCTATCCTCTAAATTTACCTTCACTTGTATTCCATCCTATCTGAATCAAATTCACTTTATTTTCACCTGCATCTTATTAACATAATCAAGTTTTATTTTATTTGAAAAGAAGTTGCTATTTCCAGCAATCAATCTCAATTAAAGTCTCCAAGGTTAGTGAAGAGAAAATTGCGAATAGATCAACGTCACAAGTTGAAATAATTATTTAAAAATATACTATTTAACAACGTACTGCGCACATAAAAGTTATTAGAACTGCTTTTATATACATTATGAAATTTAAATGCATTTAATGCATAATAATAATTTAAATGCATAATGACTATCATATAAGAAGATGGATCACACACAAATATAAACAGCACTTTTTATAATAATGATTTTTACGCATTTTATTATAGCAACTCTGGTTTTATTCAAATTTCAAATTCTCAAAAAATTGTTTTATATTTTAACATTTAATCGCTTGCCCCCTGAAGCATTGGTATATAATATGAATAGCATTAAAAAAGTGAAATTGCTCCACTAAGAAAAAGCTCGGTTATCTGCTGGAAAGGTTCTCGTTATTGTTTTCACAGTATATTGTGTACATCGGTTTTAGTCATGACTGAAGAACTATCAATGCAATATACTAAAGTGAACTTTTTCTAGGTCTCAAAGCTGTACTATTGCCATTCACATTTTTTTTTTCTTCTGGGCAATGCAAGTTGCCACACAGCTAGTGCAACGATGAAAATAAAAGAAATTCTTCACTAGACAGCATTCGAACATTCACTTTGTAATCTAAACTTGGCACTTTTGGACTACCATTTGTTTGGTCCCCTCATAGCAGCGCCAGAAAGGTAAATATTTCATCGAATGAAGATGTAAATGAATATATGGACGTAATTTGCTCTGCACGTGCGACTTTTATTTACCATTAAGGAATTAAAAAGCTTCCAATATATTGGAAAAATGAGTAGATAAAAGGAGGACGCACAGAAATGGTAGATAAGAAGAAAAGATGTCAAGAAAAGTAACACTACTAATTTAATTTTCGCAAAGATTATTTTTAGAAATATCATTTGATATACTATCTTTCACATTGGTTTCGTCTTCATAATTTTGTAAAATTGAATATTTTTATCATGTTATTCTAAGACATCTATTTAAGTGAAATAATTGTTTTAAAAAATGAAAATTTTGTTAAAAATTTTGTGTACCGGGAAAACAGAATAGTAAATCGATCTCGTAAATCCGGTGTCAAATAATTGATAATGTACTTTATTATTATTCTATTTATAATGAATGCCTTAAAGTGTCAGGAAAAAACAGAATTTGAGTTAAAAATTGATTTCATAAATCAACATCAGTTAAAGTGATTAATGCCATTTATTTACGAATAAATTCTAAGAAAATTTTACCGAGTTATTTAGCAATACGTTTTAAAAGCTTAGAAATTTTCCAAAGAAATTCATTAATGTAATTTTGCTTTGGAAGTATTTCTAATATTTTTGACCAAAGCATGCTTCAACTAAATTGCAATATGTCTTTATACGAAACTGAAATTTTCTTAATCGCTAATGTTTATACAGCAGTTTATTGCTTAACGACAAATTGCAATGAGCAAAAAAAAAGTCATCTTATCAAACTAGAATCATTATTACTGACAGAAGGTGAATAGAATGAATCAATTGGGGGAGAGTGGGGTAAGACCGAACAAGTATAAATTATTTGACGAATAATTCCATCCTACTACTAAAATTGATTCCAGTTAATACATAGCAGTAATCGTATACAGAAAGGTCTTTAAAAATGTGTTATGTGAGATAAGATTTGTCGCTCTCTGATTACTAATTGGAGTTAAGCAAAAAAAAAATAATAAAGTACAATCTTTGAAGAAGGCGTGGGTAAAACCAGGTGCCTAGAAAAATTCCCACTTAACCTATTTACATAACAATTAATTTATTTTTAGAATCAATTTTTAAACTTGTAGCAACAAAATTGAGCATTTATATAGAGAATTCCTGTAAATTTGTTTATATTTGGGTAGCCAAACTCTTGCATTACTTGCAAAAAATTCATCTTTACTCTCAGGGCCAAATTTGCTGAAGGCATCATGGATGCATGAAATCAATGCTATTTCCAATGGTGCAAAATAACCATCGGCTTAGTTTGTAAGACAAAAATTGTTATGCGTTAGTCACCACTGCATTCATCGTGGTTTCACGACAGCCATCTATAATCTTCCTATTTTTCATTTGTGGTTCTATCTGATTTCCATTTTCTGGCCATTCCTTTTTTTTAGATTCTATTTTCTTCCAATGAAATTTACCTCTTTGACTGATGGTTTTTTAGAATTGGTAACTTCATTTCGTAATTCGGATTTGTGTGGACATGAAAACAAAATGTCTGTGTAGAAATGTCTGTACCAATTCGGTATCATTCTTCTTGTTTTTTCTTTTCCTCTCAGAATAGTGTGGATAGCCCCCGTGGAGATTCGATATGAAAATCCTTGCCTTTTAGTTTTGGAAGCAGCCATTTTAAAGGTTTGCGGATATTGTCATCTAGGACTTGTCATCTCACCACGAATATTCGGTTCTGTACCACATGACAAGTCATACTAAACAGGAGAAAAAGAGAGCAGCTTACAGATCTACAAAATTGGTAACATCTAGCAGAATAATTTCACCATACATTGCATTAATTACTTCAACATAAGACAAAGCAAGATTTATTATTTTGGTGTAATTGGTGGTATTCCAAACAAAACTTTGCGAACTCTCAGAAATGTCCGTGGATATTCCATGAAAACTTCAATCTCGGTTTGGATCAACAGTTCAATGTTTGGCATTGATAAATGATTCTATTTCGTATGTAAACTAGTAGCAGCACCTATTAGATACAGAAAGGAGGTATCTGGGTTTAACCCAATTCAACTGCCATTTTTATACTTGTGGGATTTGCGCCTCGGATAGTGAAGATTTTGGTTAGCTACCATAATCGTAATACGGATTACTGACGTCAACCAAGATACAATTATATAATCAAATAATTGGTAGAACTCTGCAAACGACCAAAAGCTCTTCGTTGAGTAGTTGCCGATAATTAATTTTCATCATGTGAATTGTTGTAGATAATCTACCAATGTTGGCTAACTAATAACTCATGGTGTTGTCACGTGATCTTACTTACTCAAGATCTTTTATATCAATGCCATATTCATAGGGTATTTCGAAACTCGTGGGCCAAAATTTCAAGAGTAATAGAAAATATTTAGTAAGTAATTTTCCCCATACAATGCATAGGCGGAGAGCACACAGTTCACCACTAGAACCATTGCTGTCACATGAAAGAACGAAGCATCAAACAGATAGAGAAAACAATAAATAATTTTATCGACAGCATGCGAGGAAAAATTACAGAAACTGCTCCAAAGAGCTACCGCTAGTGGTAATGCCGGCGTTAAACCAGCGAGATGGATACTTTTTCAAACACACCAGCATTTCAGCGTAGATGGTAACAGAATTTCTAACTAGATCTTTCTGGGAACCTATAGGGCTTTCGTGAACAGGATCTTTCAAAGGCTCCTCAGGAAAAGGACCAAACAGTATAGATTGAGTAAGCGTGCCGGCCAAGTTGTGGGCCCTCCTTGACCAATCAATTTCCCTGGGAATTTAGTGTCCAAAGCGCTCCGCACATCCTAGAAGAAATAAGAGTAGTGATCATTCATACTCATACCACATATGTGTTTGTATACTGGCTGCAAAAGGGGGAGTAATTCTTGCAATACCTCTCTTAAAAATTATTTCTAATAAGATATATTGTGTTTTCCAATCGAAATAGAAGAAGGTGTGGGTAGATTAGAAGGTCACCCACAATTCCAGCGCAGGCGTTTACTCTGAAATGCTTCTGATACACATGAAGATGTGTATCGTATGGATTGCTAGATGCCCGAACAGGAAGGATGTGCGTATTTCAAATGCCTTCACAAGTAAAGGTGAATTCACCCATGAATAACAGATGTGCAATAGAATCAGGCTGCCCTGATAGCTGTTGCAAAGTCCAAAGTGCAAACTCGTATATGGGAAGCATAATCTTCAAGTATCAAGATTTGCACTTTCTGTACATTATAGGAGTGTCATATTTCATATTTGCGAAACAATGGAGTGGGATACATTTACACCACGGGAAATCTCTCCGCGCTAATAGCTTGATGGTATTTCACTTTTTACAGAATGTCCCCTTTAACTTGTGGAGTTCGCACACTCCTGCCATCCTGTATCATGCATACTTGGGAAAAAGGATCTCGTTTCACCGATACAAGTACTGATACAATCTGTAGAATATTTTTTATTGTTTGGTACGTGTCTTCTCGAGAAACGCTTCTTGTACAGTTTTTCGGCTACCAGAGCATTCCCATTCACAATACTATACATAAAATGGCTGATCATCTATTCGAGATTAGTGTACGTTGCCATGCCTACTAAAATCCAAGGTACAAATGATGAAGTGTAAGAAAATTCGTGCTTTATCTGTTGATTACAGCCACATCAAGCGGTTCAACACTTGCTCTCTGCCTATGCACTGTATGTTGAAATTTGCTTGATTATTTGTTTTTATGAACCGTTAATTTTTTCCCGTGAATTTAAAAACACTGTATATTATAATACTATATATTTTCATTCCTAATAAGGAACATGGATACACTTAGGATATTTTCTGTACATCAATTCTTATTGCTTTTGGTATGAAACATTTCAGATATGCTCTTATTTGCATTATTTGAAATTCCTTTATTCTCCTCTGATTTATTTGATTCAGCCTAATGTCTTTTATTATTCATTACTATTAAATGATATTTTTGTAATAAAAATCAAAAATAGAAGTATTCTCGAATTAATGGGGGGGGGGAGTTACACGGCACATGACATTTCTTCTGTTCAGGCAAAATACAATATATTTTTCGATTCAAATTTCAATGTGCACAAACATAAACTTGATATTTGTTCCTTGTATTTTCTTTAAGTGCTTATTATCAATAAAGAATGGTAAAATCAGATTTGAATATAAATATTTAACTTCAAATAATATTTATTTGAAATTAGCTATCAGCAAATTCTTAGATTTATTTTCCTAGGCTTTGTACCTCTGGAACCTAGCTTTCAAAAATATTTGCTCTGAGAAAACTAGGAACGAAAAGAAAGTTTGAGAAGCTATATATGATCTAAGTTACATGAAAAATGTATTCATTCAATATTGTTTCTTGCAGTAGTTTTTGTAAAATTTCGAAAAAATCGAAATGGCACAAAATCTGTTAACTTTTGAAAAGTATAAATGAGATTAGGGATACGAATAATTCTTTCGTGGGTAAATCTAAGGAAAGCAAAAGTAGAAAAAAAAGTTATATACTATTTCTATTCATTCGTTATGTATGAGCCTTTTAATTATGTTACTGAAAGAAAATCCATGTAATCTACTAGAAAAAAAGAATGACACACACATTTGATTTTTAATGCGATTAGATATTCAAATGACTAAAGAATTTGTATAATGAAATTCAGGAGGTCGAACATAATGAGTAGCTGTGGAACTAAAGTAAGGAAATATCCAAAAATAGAATCTGAAAAAATTTTTGTAGTGTTAATATAGATTTTTTAGAAATAAGTTCTACGGAATTATGTATAGGAACTTGTAGATTGTTTTACTTAACTTAAAAAAATATAAAACACATTTTTTTTATGCAAATGATTTTTTGGGGGCGGAGGAGAGATGCTGAATCGAAGAAAAACATTTGTATAATGCGGGAAAATGGAGCATTTGGTAGTTGAAACTGAGAGTGTTTACTCTCAGATTTTATTTTTATTTTTCATTTACTAGAGTACTAGGTGTTAACGGGAAAAAATTAATTCATAATCCGGAAGATGTTTTTATTTTAGAATTTTTCATTCTTTATTTTTGAATTTATTTTTATTTTTAAAACTAAATGACACAATTAAAACTATTTATTGATCACTCGTGTAAAAATTAACTAAAACGAATTGAAAATGATTGCACTTTTATAAATTTTTAAAAGTTTAGTTAGTTACTTTGAACGCAAAGTCACATGTCTTATAAATCGTCTCATGGAGTTGTCAATAAAGTAATAAAATTAATTTTGGTGGAAGAAAGCTCGTCGTAATAATGATACTTATTAAATAACAATTTTCAATAAAAGCTCGAATTACGAAAATTATGTCTTTATGTTAAAAGAAGAGAAAGAAAGCGTGAAAAGTGTGGTTTTTTTTTAAGAAAACCTTTTTTTTTTTTTTTAATTTTTTTTTTTTTTGTAGTTTTCAGAAAAAATTATTGTTTGTTAGCGTACAGTTTCTGAGTAAAAGATTATTTGTTTTATGCGGAGCAGATGCCGTTTACCTAGTTTATTAAAATTAAAACTGACTGATTGTAAAGATGTTATTGCAAGCAAGGGCTGTGAGACGACTTGCTTTATTTCTTTAACTACATTCGTTCAATGAGTTTAGGATTAGTTAGTATCAATGTGTGTGTGTGAAAACTTACGTAAGGTCATTTTTTAAATCTCTGAAATATCATAACAGATCCGGAGATTGGGTTACACTTTTTAAGTGTAATAAAATATAAACGTGGCTGTGATGGTTGCTGATTACTTTATGACAAGAGCAAACATTTTGCCTGACATGATTTTGAAGAAGTCATTGCTTTCAATACCTGTGGACAAGACCAATTTTATTATTCTGCAGAAATCAAATTCAGAGAAATTCCTAATTAAATTCACACTAAAAAAAGAACATATAAATTGTTCAAAACAAGAATGGTGGAGTGCAATTCATACGAGAGTTCATCTTCTCAGTCGAAACTGCCGCTAAGTTAATATTATTCAAATGTGTCTCTCTCACGTGTCTGCATCAGGTAAGTATGGGATTGACGATCCCAAGATGTACAGGTAATATGTTCTTGCTCTCATTAACTTTTACAATCTTTGTTAATGGTAGGTGAACGTCCATTAGAGATACTTTTACGATAGTTCCCTATAGAAGGGATAAAATGACCCTTTTTGTAAGTCAATTTGCTCCCTGCCTTTTTTTTACGAATGATTAAAGGAGCGAGAGTTGGGGTTTATAGCGCAAGACCCAAATAAGGTTATTCTACTCCAAACAATGTGTATCTGTGATCTAGACATTAGAAAATATAGTAAAAAAATGGAAAAATTAAGTTCAAAATAGGGGGCGAAAATAGAGCAAAATCACCAAGAAAATCGAAGGAGGCATCACCCGTGTCTTCCAAAGACAGTAAATCCAAGAGAAAGAAAATGGTTAGCAAGGTGTTTCAGGGTCATTACTCCTGGAGTTAAAGAAGGTAAGCCCCTCAAGGATCTTTCATTTGAAGAGTTAAGTCCAAACAACTAACACCAATTTTTCCAAATTAAAACATAAAAAAAATGTTAGATACAGCTTGGTCACACATGGACCTAACGCTAATAAAAACAACCGATCTTAAATACAAAATTTTAAAGAAGGAATGTTGTATTGGAAGACATTTAAGTAGTTAGACTCGCTTCTACATATCCAAAGAATATAGATTTCGAGGTAATGATATGAAATTCTCGTTCAACATGTCTGTGATGCCATCTTTGATTTATTCCTACCCATCGTTGATGATACTCCCTCGTTGATGTACTCTTATCAAATAACTTCATATTAAGCCACTGAGTGTATGAAGTAGTCATCCCATTCTCATATCTTGAATTCAATAGAGTACGACTAAGCTCGTCGCTAATTTCATGAATTATACAATCACTGGCTATATCCTTGGCTGCTAAAGACCCACCGTGTAGCCAGGGCTGATGCACGTTAAATTTTTCGGGGCCCAAAGTCTTCCCCCTTGACGTGGTGTGGAAGTTAGGAGAGGCGGTGCCAACTCAGGTGTCGTCCTCGTCACTTGACCGTGGTTCAAAATTATGAGACCCGTTGCTAATAGCCCTCGGGATGCTTCTTGTGCGACGTTAATAAAAACTAAACTGAACTTCATGAATTATAACATGTTCATCCATGGTTTCTAAATAAGATTCAACACAGTCCATTGCGAAAGAACATATACCATTATATTACGAAAGTTTCCGTCATACTATTTCGAAATAGAGGATGAATACTTTTTCAAAACAAAGGACGGCTTTTAATATTATTATTTATAAATATAACATGCTAAATCTTATTTATGATAAGTTATAAAAACAAAAAAATTTTAGTGAAATAAATCTTTATGAATTAAAATAATTTTTAAGTCATTTAATAAGTTATTCAAAGAGCAAAAATAATGTAAGTAATAAATAATTGAGTAAGGAACACCTCATGTGATGATTTCCTTGAATTTATTGAAGTACTTTCACAATTTATTCCCAATACACCGCTTGGCTTTAACTTTTTCTACATAATAAAAAGTATCCCTCGTTGATTCTTTTAAATTTACTAAAAGCAATGAAATCATTTATGCAATAGGAACTGTTTTTAAAATTTGAAGTATTACCTTGTTTTCACCCCAAACTAGTAGGATTAGATCATAAGTTTATGCTTGGATTAAGCCTCCCTCTCACACGGAAGTGTCGATGAGAGAATCGGCTATAATTCTGAATAACATGTGGTCACTCCATTAACCAGGAAGGTCCCCTCTGTAAATGCAATATTCATGTTGAACTGCCGGACTCACGTATGTAATTTTATAGTGACACAGATAATTTTCCACCAGCTTGCATAGGTTTCTTGGATAGTTTCTTTCCCTAAATAGAACATTCCACGTATTAGACACTGTCGAATGTTCCGGTTAGGATGAATAGCACAATGCTGATGCATTTGTTCGATTTTAGAGGTTTTAAAATATCAGTCCTCAAGACGTAGTAGCATACAAACTATTGAATTTGTTGATTTATCTATAGTTTGTTCGTTTTCAGAAGCTGGCGTACTTCTATGCCATACGAAGGACATCATTAGTCGTATAGTTATGCCTTGTGTCCAGCTTCTTTCTACAATTGTACCTTCGGTTAACCTCGGCACAGGTGATACAGTAGTTCTGATACCCTTTATCTTTGCAATATATCCCACATGTATGGCTGGTCGTCCTACATGAATTAGATGTTTTTCTTTATTTTTACATAGCACTTATATAAAGGTTGACTATTACAGCCAGTTAGTTGTCTACAACAGTGGGGGAAAAATCCGAAAAAAAATTAGAGCCTTTGTCCATTAGTGAGTACATATTTTCCTAACTGTCCATACTAGAACTTAGCATCATCACAAAATAAAAGCTCTGATGGCATGTACAATTCCATTTGTTTTAAAATGAAAAAAAAAAAACCCGATGGAGTTATTCATATAATAAAATGGAATTTTCCCTCCATTAGTACTGGAACCTAGGCATCTTTGCAGTATAACATCAAACTAGTTTTGTGGCATAGGACACAACAATCGTCTAACACTTGGCAGATTTCCAAATGAGCCCAGCTTAAGTGACTCGGAATCTAGGCATCTAATCAACTTATTAGACCTTTCGGGTGGAGCACCTAGGATTCAACGGCTCTCTTACAAAAGGCAGAATCATTATCAAACAATATTTAATTTTCAGCCTGATGCTATTGGTGGTCGAGTACATGTGTTAAATGGCTATATCGGACGTCCTAACCACTGCGTTCGAGTATTAATGGTAGGCCTCCTTTCTTCTGGATGTAAGAGTTAAGGTATGCTTTAGTTGATTGGAGAGTTAACCAGTTTGAGTCCCAGCTGGAAACTGGACGTCTCAGTCACTGAAAAAATAAATGTCAACGAGGGGCCGCTCTCCCTCTCTCAACTTTTCTTAGCTAGCGGAACTTGCTAATGCTTGTTAGCTGTGTTCCTAGACTTCTATGTAGCCACTTATGTCAATGGGTTTTAAGACCGACGGTCTTTTTACAGCGAAAACGGCTGACAGCTAGCGTTGTATATCGCAATTTTCTTATTCTTACCATTTAAAATGGGTATTACTTCTTCCTCTTTAACTGGGTTTGAAAACAGCATAACTTTTCTTCCATCTATGGGATCTACTCCTAGGAAGTGCCTTTTGCAGCTTCAAATCCCTAAACGATCCCTGCGTATTACCTACTGTACAACCTACGAAACTCCCTGTCTAAAATGTATAGATGGTACAATATGTAGTATGGCAATTCGGTTCATTTTATAATTGAGCACAAATCAAGACGTTCACTTTCGAATATATTTCATATGAATTCGGGCGTTTGCTCACCTTGAGCGCAAAGTCACGATATACCCAATATTTATCGTAATTTTCGATCTTCTTTTTCAATACAGTGTTTCTTGTTATGTAGCATATTACATATCACATTTCACATTACAACTGTGTACATACAATACATGGTGTAGTAAAATAAATCCCAAAACATACCATATGTTCTTCAATTGTTAAACTATATCGTTTACTCATGCTGAAAATCGGTGATAAACACATAAAATAATCGTTTATATTTCTATCTAGATTGATTTATCTTGACATCCCCATTATAATTATATGAACATTCGATGGTCCAGCCAAATCGTTTATCCAGCAAGACTGTGGTCATTAACCGATTAAAAAGCTTCCCGTGACTATGAATAACAGGTAACGTTTTCTTTTAAGTGTGCAGTTTTCAAGTGAATTCGGATAATTAGTATCTTTTCGAATGGTTTCCAATAATAAAATCAAATTCTTGTAATTTTATCGGTATATTTATTCTTTATTTTTTTAAAAATGGCATTTTTGTTGTTTTAAATTTCGTTTTCGAAATATATCATGAAATCTATTCACCAAATTGAATAAATTTAGGGGCTAGAGTTGGGGTCGTATTTTATGGTAAGATAGAGAAAAGTTATAATAAGTATCAAATGTGAAGAGAAAAAAAGTCCTGATGGTGCTGAAGGCCTGACGTGTAGAGGAGATAACGCCCATTAAATCTAAAGGAACTCAGAAACTTCACGATAAGTTGGTATGAATGTTCAAAAAGTGCTACACGAACTCGGTTATCGTCCTCGTCGCTTGATCGGAGCTAAGAATGACATGATATGTCAGAATTGCCTTCGTGTTGCTTCCAAGTGCGATGTGAATGGAAATATAAATGAACCGAAAGTAGCAGACATTCACTTAAGCCTTTTAATTCTAAATTCTCAGTATGTTGAATCAGTATGTGTTTAGAAAATTTTATCTAGCAATTTATTCTTCTTTTTCAGGATACATGAAATATTCGTGACATCTAATTCTACAGAGTGTTTTGTCGCACTTAGATTTGTCTTCCGCTTATAAAAATCACATAAATAGAGTTTATTATAACAAAAGAATGTAAAATATTGGGAAAACAAATTGCTGTAAATTTAAGAAATTGTTGGTGTTTACTTCACACAATGTAGTGTGATAAGGATATTTCAGAAAACAAAAATAAATTTTATTTCTTTTGTCGCTATTAATTTAATTTCAAACAAATTCGACTTCGTATTTTCTGTTATGAGGTTCCTTGTGTATCATGCACCATTGTGAAAATTTGATAAGGATTCAGAAGTCATACTGTGTGCTGCGGATAATTTCCTTTTAATGACTATTCGCACAATATTTTCTTATTTATTTCAAGAGCTGTGTAAGGTATTTTTTCTTCGGGTCCTCATAATACTTTTACATAAATATTATTCTAAATAAAATGCGTTTGTTTCCTCAATTTCTATTGTGAGTTGGTGAAATACTTCTGAGTTTAAATTACTTGATAATTTTTTTTTAAAATATACATCACCTATTCTGATGTATATTTTAAAAAAAAAAATATTGAGATACGGTTATTATTGAGAAAAATTAAATGAGATACGGTTGCTAAGGTCGATTTTTAAGACTAGTTCTATAAAGTCCTTAATTTAAATTAAATAACTTCTCACACACACTTGTCTTTCTTTTATATACTTATTTTGATAAACGTAATGTAATTTAACTTTTCTTCAACACCACTGGTGTGCTTCGAAGATTCCTAAATAGTCATAAATGACTTGTAGGAGAAGAATACTATGAGTTTCCTTATGTATTTAGTGTGTTTCTAACTTTTCATTATATATTATTTATTGATATAATTTTGCAATTTGTAATATGTGCTATGTTTCTAATTGTGTTCCTAGGCTTCTAATACTTTCTACCCTCCTTTTTGTCAACCAATTGTCTTTTTTTAAAAAAAAATTTCAAGTCTAGACCACAGTTAAATTTTGTTTGCAGTAGCATAGCCACTTCTAGCTCTTGCGCCAATAACATTCACATTCACTCACTCACTCACCCAAGCATATAAAATTTCATGACTTTCATTAATTTCACGTGAAACATGCACACGCATGTACAAAATTGTATTTTGTAGTAAAGAGGGGAAGAAAATTTGTTGCATAACTAAAAATACAGAAAATCATCATGTTGACTGCAATATGGAAAGCTAGTTAAAATCAAAAATGCAATTCACAAAACATAAAAAGTAATAAATAAATTAATTAATAAAAATCAGTTGTGTTATTTGAAATAAAAGAAGAACCCTTATCATTTATTCTTTCCCTTGTATCTTTAATTTCCCCTTTTCCAAATGACAGATATTTTCATGTCAAATGCTAAGCAGATGTTTTCAATTGAAACTCCTGTTTGTTCAGTCATGTGACTTATGCTCTAGAGAGAGGTGATATATGATAAAATGACAAATAGTATTGTTTAAGTAGTATTCCTCATTCAGTGGAACACATGGCTCATCGTATAGGTCTTAGAACCAAAGAAAGTGTTCAAAATTTCCGTGAATTAAATGAACATGTATTAGAAGGAGAAGAAATATCTGAGGAGGAAGATTTTTTCTTTCAGAAAACTGAAACATCCGATAATGATTCTGAATTTGATGATGAAAAACGAAAACAAGTTTCGGGAACCTAAACTAAATCTGCAGACCTGCCTCTAAAAAGGAACGAAAGAGAAAGAAGACTGAAGACAATGTTACATTACTGAATGCTTCGGATGCGGGACCTACATCAATAAAGGAAGTTGTATGTATGCACGAGACGACACCATATGGACAAGAATACCTACCAATGATAAACCTGGACGCTAGCGCTTTTCAGCTATTAGTAGATAATTCTATGAGGAAAATAATATTAGAATGTACTGAAACAGAAGCTCGAAGGTAACTCCAAAATGAAAACTGGTGGTTGTTGGAAGAATTAGATGCCTTTTTAGCTATTTTGTATGCCCGAGGAATAAATTGCGCCAAAGAAATCTCTGTCTGTAAATTACAGAATAAGAGGTGGGGCTTACATTTTTTCGTAATACTGTACCACTAGATAGGTTCAAGAAAACATTGAGGTTCATGAGATTTGATGGAAAGATGAGATCTGAGGGATTACAAAAAAATACATTTTCTCTAATATTCACTGTTTGGTTTATCATTGAAAACTTGATTTCTTGCTACCAATCTAAAAATATAACAGTTGATGAGCAATAATTTCCATCTATAACTAGATGCCTATTCTTACAATGCATACCAAGTAAGCCTGATAAATTTGGTCTTAAATTTTGGATTGCTGCTTGTATAAAGTCAAAATACTTGCTTAAAGTATTTCGATATTTAGGAAAAGATGAATCTAGACCGGATAACTTAACACTTTCAGACTACGTTGTTTTATGTGTGATGGAAACATTCTTGAGCAAAGGCAAGAACGTCACAACCGATAACTTAAATACTTCCCTTAATCTTGCTGAGAAGTTGAAACCAGAAACTTTTAGCATTGTCGGCACAATGAAGCTATCAAAGCGGGGAATTCAAGATGCCGCAAGAAATTCAAAAGCATCCACTTTATTTTACATCGTGTTATAAACACAATTCCCCCTTGACTGTGTATCAATGTAAAGGGGACAAGAATGTTTTGGTTCTAAGCATTCTACACCAAACTGTTATAATAACAGATAATGAAAAGAAAGTGCCCGAAACAGCGGCATTTTATAATTCTACAGTATGATTTAGACTTTCTTGACTAAATGGCGCGTAACTATTTGGTAAAAGCAGGGAAGTCGAAAATGGTCAATGCACTTTTCCTACAATATTATAGATTTAACTTCAATAAAAGCATAGATTATGTACAAAGAAGCTATCGGAAGTACAACTCCTAGAAGAGATTTTTTGCTTTAGCTTTCTGAAGAACTTCGACAAAATCAGGAAATAATCATAGACGCTCTATGCACTATTTCTAAAATTTTTGGTCAGATATCCTACTCAGATATCGTAACCAATGCCATTTTGGGAAGTGTAATAAAAACAGGAATGCACATACATGTTACAAACGTAATCGATATGTGTGCAGTAAATGTAGTGTATCTAGTAAGAAGCATAATTTGCGTTGAGTGTAACAGTTAATTATGATATTTCACTTATTTAGCCATTTACTAAACTTACGCAAAACGGAAATTGTATATTTTATATTATTAGTTCAACTATACTAAATATAATATTCTACATTTTAAAGTGATTTTTATTTACTGCTATGCTTGATTTCTGAAAAAAAATTAAATTAGTAACATTTTGTTTATTTCTTGTTTTGGATATTTCTTGTTTTGAAATATCTATATTTTTGTGTGATAACTTTTACTTTTAATACGTTTAATATATTTTACTTTTAAATTTTATTTTTACCCATCATTTTGACAGTCCTCTGTCTTTTTAGTAATAGAAAAATCCTCGTCTTTCTAGCATTAATTTCACATAGGAAGAAAAAAGCCCCCATAGAAAAGAAAATGTATTCCACACAGAACACTATTATTCAGAGCTTGTGAAATTGTGGGTCGTAATGCATTTTAAGGATTTTTAACTGAATTTGAGGGACACGTGACCTTTATTTTCACTAAATTAGATTCACTTAAAAGCCTTTGACTGCTTATCCCGTGATTTATAGTTATATTTAAAGGTAATTTTTTTTTAAATTTAAAATTGATTTTTGGAATATTTTGTTTCGTGTTCTAAAAGAGTATTTAAAAATCTTTGAAAAAAAATTTCGCTATATATTTAGATTCCCAAGTATACGTAAATTTCAAATTTGTAATTAAATGCACATTGTCTTTGAAGCGATTTTATTAAAACAAAATAAGCTATTAGAGGGTTAATAAGAGAAAAATATTTATACATGCAAAGACCGAAAATTAATTCGAAACCTGTTTGTCAAAAATATGGCAAAACATTGCAACTTGATGAAGCAGAAAAAAAATGACTTTACATTTTCTATGTCTTTAGTTTTATTTTTTTTAAAAAAAATACTGTTCATATTTCAGTAAAAATAATATTTTTTGATGGTTAAGTGTAATATGTATACAAAACAGATAACTTTCATTACCTTATATTAGGAGGTATAAAATTACCCGAAAGCCCTGCTAGAATGCGAAATTTATTTTGACTTTATTTTTTGATTGATTTTCTGCCAACTTCTGCAGCAACTCGAGGGCTTGCCTTCTTTAGGTAATAACGGGCATCATGACTCGGAGGTTCTATTGTGATATTTTTTTCCCATTGGAATTATAATCTTGGGTAAACACGGGTAACGCCTCCCCTGGATAATTTAGCGATCCTTCTATATTTTCGATCATCCTTCTAGAAACCCAATTTTGTCTTTTTTCAATTTTTTCACTTTTCCAGATCGCAGCTTTACACTCATTCGTATTCTGTGTTCGGTGCAGCATGGTGACATATGACTTTTAAAAAGTACTCATTTGCAGCATCTTTTTCCAATTTTCAATGGAAAACGCTTTTAATTTGCATCCAATGTGTAAAACCACATAACTGGTTTCCGTTTCTGTGAAACTGTTTTTTGCTTTCGAAATTCAGGTAGTTTGACAATTTTCTTGAAATAGGTTTCGAAATCGAGGCTAGAGCTACATTACTAGTGAAGAAGAGATGTAAAGAATGAGGGGATTTCTCTCTCGTACAGGCATTTCCATCATTGGTTCCTGTCTGCAGACAATAACCGTTCTTTTATTTCTGGTGCAGAGTTAAATGAAACCGGTTTCAATGAGTGGTATACTTGAGAATTCAAAGACACAATGTCGAACAGAAAATAAATTCATTCACACAGTTTGGAAGCACTGCAGACGAGAACAAAGTAAAAGTTCATCGCTAGTCTTGGATTTCTGTTCATGATATATCTACGGAGGGACAATATTTTTAAACCTCATCTTTCGAATATCTTATCTTTAATATATTACGAAGGAGTTGTATTAAACTTATTTACATGGAAAAAAAAATTGCTAAAAATTCAATACTTACTTTCAAACAAAAATTGTGACTCTCAAAAGACCTAAAGTTTCACCAGTTCCAAATAAGTTTTTCTTGACAGTTAATTATCTGAGATCACCACTATCTCGCATAAGATTTTCCAAGCAAAACAGAGAGCACAGTCACATATCTATAAAAAAGCTTTCTTTACAGATGATTTGATTCATTTTAGAGAATGCGTATTGCGACGTTTCACTATTCCCAAGAAGCTTGTATTTGGATTTTTATTCTATCTGCAAAAACAAATACTATTGCCTTTTACTTAAAACCGATATTGCAATTATCTGATTTCAGCGAAGCAGTTCTTTATTATTTTTTTTCAAGTAAAAAAAGTAAATAAATTGAAAGAAGATTTGGAAAAGGAACAAAAATATGCTTGGTTATCCATTTTATTATAAAAAAAATTAATGATTCGTATAATTTGATAAGCTCTTTGTGAAATGGATTAACTTAAGTGTCTGGATCTGATAAAAATATAATTTTCAATATATTTCTGTGTGCATTGACAAAATTTTCGTTTTTTTTATATTTAAACTTTTCTACCAAAAGTTTAACACACTACGCAAAAATGCAAAAAAAAAAAAAAAAAAAAATCATCAAACATTTGTCTGATTGTTACGGAATGCAGCAGGAAAGTACCAAAAATGCTTATGCAGGAATGAAGAAACCACAAGAAATGATATTCGACAATGAAAACAATATTGAATTTCCAAAATGTACAAGATGAAGTCATATCGGAGTAGTTTAAGAAATGCTGTATAAAGCCATAACAAACAAACAATACCGACATTAATAGGGTTGATCACCGATGATCACGTACAAAGCCTACAGTCATAGTATAGCCGATGGCATACAAAATATTTTGAAAAGGATACAAGCCTGGTGAGTATGCCGCCTATTCCATGCGCGCAATCCCTTCACTCTTCAGGTAGCCCTGTACAATAACAGGTTTATAAGGAAGCACATTATCCTCCATTAAAACGAATCAGGACCATATACCACAGTATATAATCTCACAGTGAGATCTAAGACTCCATTTTAATACTGGACACCGTCTGTAGATATGCAAACATCTGCAATATCCCAATGACATCCAGCCCTGCATCCAGAGGCTTCCACTTCGGAATGTTTAATGTTGGGTGATGTTCTGAAGCTGATTGCGTGTGTCTTGTGCTCTTCATACTCTTACACGCTTTTCGTCTGATTGCAAAGCAAATCTCGACTCATCCGTGAACATAACAATGTTCTAATCAGAAAGTGTAATTGGCATGTTTCGGGCACCGTATTAATCATGCTCTTTTGATTGGAGAAACACACCTGTACTCGGATGTACACTTCATTTATATATAGACTTTGGCGCACAGTAGTAGAATATATCGTCTTATTAATGGATGCGTCAACCATAAATGCCACATGTGTGGAGGATGCACTTCGATTTTCATTTAGCTGCTACAGATATATCGCTTTTTCATGGGTGTCAGAAGTTTGGATGACCGTCCCAACCAAGGTCTTCGGAGAAATGTTTGAATTCCTTGGAACTGTTTCCATAGCTATAAAACGATCGAATGATGAATGCCGAAAAAATAGCCTTCATCATTCGATCAAAATAGAATTCATTGTCCTGCTTCAATACTTCCGACACACCTACATAGTACTCAGAATCTTTAGTTGGTCTTTTTTAAGCCATATAAAAGCGTTTATCTTTAAAACAAATCGTTCGAAAGTTCTAAACACTTTTATTAGTAATATCATGCAAATACTGTAAACATTCACAATTCCGGCATATTATATGGCAACATGTCTGCACGTTTCTTGTCACGGAACAATGATTGTTTGCTATATAACATATTTTCATGCTCTTTTCTATTTATGCACTGAATTTCAGTCTTTTGTAAGGGCATGATTAACGATGACAAACGCACACTGAATGATTATCTGGCTATAACTGTAAGTTTATATAGAGGTTTTATGGATTTGCATTAGTAATATTCGATAAAAGCCACCTAGTGGTCAAAATTTGTAGTGTCATCAAAATACGATAAGCAGAACGGGTTCTACAGGCATCTGAATAGTGTAACTTTAATTATAATCACTCGGTACAAAAAATATAAAGAAAGAAAACGCAAAAATTTATAGATATTTAAAGTTTTGAAATAATTTAATTTGTTTATTCAAATAGAAATTGAAAGGAAAGTTTGCATAGCCTTTTTTGTTAAAAACATTTTTTGTCCGTTTTTTTTTTAAAAAAAAAAAAAAAAAACATTAATTAGATATGCAAAGTTGTTAAATTTTGAATGAGCTAAATACAGGTAGTTTGAGTCTTTTACATTTTATTTATATTATTTCCTATTTACAGATATTTTTCTGGATCTGTCAGTCAGGGACGTATATTTTCAAAAGTTTATTACTTTTTCTTTTTTAGTAACCGTTATGGAAAGTTCACCATATTATGCAATTAAACTTTACGTTGGGAGGTTATAATTACATATTTTAATCACATCTACGACAAGGACTAAAAATGTCTTCTGCTATATTTCAGAAACACCTCAATAATTTAAAATAATTTTACATAATATTATGCCCATAATTTTAAGTATCAATTAAATCTTTGTTTATTGCTTTATAGTTCAGTTTTCTTCTTAATAGAAAAAGTTTTACTATACAAGAGGAAATTACAAGTGATATTTTGATGATTCATTCTTTTCTGAAAGAAAACGGAGGTAGTTGATTAATCATAACGATGGATGAATGAAGAGAATGATTTCATTCTTATCTGCATTGCTGTACAAAGTGTTAGCAAAAGCAATTCATTGTTTTCCTTCAAATTTATTCTGTATCCCTTTAGTAAAAGACATTGTATTTCATTTGACATCTCCCATCAAACATGATAGTATTATTCGAACAGAATAATATTTTATTAGTTGAATTTCACGATTTAAGACTTATAGGCATTTAACATCGATTTTTATTCGAAGAAGTATGCGATAATTATTATTTTCATTCGAAGAAGTATGCGATAATTATTATTTTCATTCGAAGAAGTATGCAATAATTATTATTTTCATTCGAAGAAGTATGCGTGAATGATTATTGTTGAGAATTTAATGGGTTTTTGCTCGGGTGTCCAATCAGGAATTAAATGCTTGTTATAAGCATGATTATTATGACCTGAGGCAAACTAATAAATTCTAGTATAGCTAGAATTGGCTTTTCACCATAAATTTCATCTATCATTAATTTGCTCAATAAATAATATTGATCATTTTGCTTTGATTTTGTTATCACTATTACCATCATTATCACTTACCATCAACGTTGTAGTTACAGTGGCTCACTATAGAAGTCGGGCGCTGGCTTACTCATTGTTCAGCCTGTATTACGATGCTTAAGAATATATAGTATAACAAAACTAAATAGAAGGAAAAATCACGACATTTTTTATTTACAATTAGCATGAAAAAAGAATTGCAAAAGTAATTTCATTCATTAAAAATATATAAACACTAAAAATTTACATAAAGTAGTTCAAAAAAAGATCGGAGACATTAAGTTCAAAAGAAAAAAAAATATAATGAGTATAAAGACATAATATTTTGTCGGCAGACAGTTATGTTTTATTACGTCTCTTAATCTTTTAAGCATTGACTATACAAAAATTTGGATCAATTTTAGTCCATTCAAGTTGGAGTGCATTTTAAGTCCATTTTTGTCTTAATAGTGCTTTTTTATAAAATTTATTTACCAAATATGCCCATAAACTTTCAATCAAATCTAGATCAGGGTATTGTGGAGGTGTTTCTAACACATTTGAGTATTTATATAAAAGTTATTTGAGCAAAATATTTGTTGTATGTTTTGGGTTATTATCTTGTTATTAAATCAAACCTCCTTAATCCTCAATTTCTCGTCGCTTTGTAGCAAGCATTCCTTCATAATAATTAAATATTTTGTGCGGTGCATTCTGCTACCAAATGAGTGAAGTTTTCTTGCACCACTGGCAGATATACAGCCCTAAAACATGATAAAGCCATCATCATGCTATACAGTAGCTCTTAAACTTTGCTGTTGTTCTTGATTTGGTTTTCGCCATACATAACATTGACCATCTGAGCGAAACAAATTAAATTTGTTTTCATCAGCAAATAAAACCATTTTCCAAAATTAAAAGTTTTTATATTTATAAATTTTGCGAACTTCATTGTTTTCAATAAGTTGCGTTTGTTTATAAATGGCTTTTTATGTGCCACTCTTCAGTGTATATTGTATTTACGTAACATCAGTCTTACTATTTCTGGGTTAACAATTTCACGAAGATTTTGTGACACTTCAGTAGTCAGCTGAAGAACACAAAGTTTAGGATTTATAACGCAATGTCTTACAATACCTCGTTCCTCTTTGTTCGAAAACCCTTTTGGTCTTCCAGATTGGTGCTTATTTTCAATTGTATTTGAAATTTTGAAATGCTTAATTGAATCAAACGTATTACAGCAGAATGGTAACTATTTAACTCTTTACTGATTTTTGGAATCAATTACCCATCTTTATTTGATTATACTTCTTTATTTGATATTCAAACTTTTAAAACGAGCTTTCTTACCTCTATTGACGTCTCTCCTCTTTGCCTTCTGATTTAAAATTTCTAATTTTACTAAACTCAAAACAATGAAAAATTCTAGCTTGAAATGCGAAATTCAAAATTTTAAGTCGACAAATAATGACAAAGAGGTAAATCTCACTTTGAATTGCCGATGAAAAGACAATATTGCCACCTGCCTAAGTTATTTTTTGACTGATTTTCTTAAGAAATTTTCTTTTAACTTTAGTTTCTTTTTCAACTAAAATTAAATATTATTTTTCCGAAAAAGAATCAGAAGATAATTTATTTTAATAAAATATATACATAAAAATTATACTTTAATTTTTAACTATTTATTTAAGCAATTAAATGCAATGACATAGTGTCCAACTTTTTTATTAAGCCACTGTACGTATGTGAAATTTCCTTTTATTCTCACAATTGTTTCTTGTTGCGTAGATTTGCATAGCAATCATTGTTATTTAACTATTTTATGATAATTTTAACAGTAAGTTTCGCTAGAAAGTATAGCAAAGATAAAAAAAAAAGTACATTCAAAAAAAAGTTTTATTCTATTGTTAATTATTGCTTAATTATTTAGTGAAACTCAAAAATGTTTTTTTTTCTTTCATTTGTGTTGATTTTAAACTCTGTATTGTAAGAAATGCGAAAATCTCTCTCTATATAATATATGTAGTGCATGCAAAAATTGAATATACATCTTACTTGTTTGACATTAAATGTATAAAAAAGAAATACTGAATATTCAAATAAAATTTATATATATATATATATATATATATATGTGTGTGTGTGTGTGTGTGTGTTTTGAGTTTATATGGGATTTTGCAGATGATTGCTTAAGGGTAGATGTTGAACCTTTGTTGAATAGCTTGGAATCATTGAGGAATACCAAATGGTTTATGTTGAGTATTGTTCAACATGAACCATTGGTGCCTCCATTTGTTGAGCATATACAAAACTTATACAGGAAATTTGGGGAAAAGGTGTCGATTTTGGGACTCAGAATTACCAGATGATTTGGGAACTAAGTAGGAGAGGTTATATTCGGAAATATGATGCATGTCGGACATGCGAATTGATAGGTGTTGTTTTCCCAGTTGAGAGATTTTAGTTTAGTTTTATTAACGTCACACTTGAAGCAACACGATACTATAGGTGACGGACTTCGTAATTTTGAACCTTAGTCAAGTGACGAGAACGACACCTGCGCTTACTTCCTAACTTCTATATCACGCGAACGGGAGGACTTTGAGCCCCGAAAGATTAATCGTGCATCAGTCCTGGCTATTCGGTGAGTCTTTAGTGGCCGAGGCACGTATCCGCTATTCATAGAAAACCGCCATCCACGGGTCTGAATCCATGCCCACTAGGCTTCTTCGGCCTCTCCCAATTTAATGAACGATAGTAGTAGAGTTGAGATGCATATATTTTGCGATGTTTCAAAGGTGGCATACGGAGGTGGGAAATGGAATCTGGAGAGGTTAAGACATCCTTTGTTATGGCGAAGAGTAGAATAGTATAGTTGAAGAAATTATGCTTGCCTAGTTTGGAGTTGATAGGTGGTTGTTGAATTGTTGGCTGCTAAAATCTAAGGATATTTATCAACCATGTTTAAGAATTTAGTGGAAAGGCTTATAATGTGAACTAATAATCAGATTTGTTGTATTGGGTTAAGGGTTCAGCTACATAATGGAAACGGTTTGTAGCAAATACGGTAGTTGAAATTCAAGACTGCATCGCTCCTGATAAGTAGTATCACTGCCCAGGTATGGAGAAATCTGCTGATATCTGCTGACTCGTGGAGTGTCCTTAATAAGATTAAAAAAGTGAGATCTGTGGAGGAGTGGATCTTCAAGTCGAAATTCGAATTGCCAAATGAGATTCTACAAGAGAGAAGAGATGGGATCAATACTGTTATTGTGCGCAATGATCTAGTGATTCATACTTTTAGATTTAATATTCATACGAAGTTACTGAGGTTTACTGCTTTTGTTTTTCAATTTTTTAG
The DNA here is from genome assembly GCA_019974015.1 of Nephila pilipes. Lineage (NCBI taxonomy): Eukaryota > Metazoa > Arthropoda > Arachnida > Araneae > Nephilidae > Nephila > Nephila pilipes. The sequence continues at coordinate 126,653 of BMAW01047620.1, forward strand.
GAAATCGAGAAATGGAAAAATTCGGAGAGGCTCATTTGTGGCTGCAAAAATCAACGATGCAGAAGATTTCTAGATGAAGCAATTTCTACTTAAACATTTCGAATTTGAACTAGATTTTTTAGAGAAAGGTGAATGAATACCAGCTAAGTCACAAATATGCAGACTTGCTCCTAATATTCAAGATGATCTTCTACGTGGGAAGAGATGTATGGAGCAGAGAGAGATGACGCAGAAAGAGAAGCATCCAATACTTCTGCCTAGGTTCAAATATACCAATTGATTGGTATTACGGGAGCTTAATCGAGAATTTTATTTAGGTGTGATTGCTGCCTTGTGCCGATTATGGGAAACAGTTTGGATTCCCAAAGACAGACGATCTGTTAAAAGAATCTTAAAGAATTGTCTTGTATGCCAGAAATACAATGCAAAACCTGCCAGACAACATAATGATCAATTGCTTGAAGACAGGGTGATTGCTTGTCCTCCATTCATTACTATGGGAACAGATTTTACGGAAGCGATACACGTAAAATCATATACAGGTGTTTTTCAGAGGGTGTATAATGTCCTCTTCGCGTGCGCGGTGACTCGCGCTGTTCATCTCGAGGTATTGGTGTATATGACGATCTAGAGTTTCATTTTCTCTTTGCGACGATTTGTTTGCTGGACTAGGATGTGTAAATGTGTTTTATTCAGACAACGCAACGACCTTTTGAGGTTCATGTGAAGTACTTAGAAGCTTCAAATAAATAATCGGACTCCTTAAATTACAGAATTTTATTGCTGCGAAGGGAATCTCGTGAAATTACATTACAGAACGATCTCAATGATGAGGAGGCTTCAGGGAGCGGTTTATGCGAAGCATTAAGTAGCCTCTGAGAAAGACGATAGGCAAAGCGCTGGTGACATAGAAGAGCTATAGTCTGTCCTGACAAAGATAGAGAGCGTAATCAATAATCGACCGTTAACTTATGATGTTGATGAGTTGGGTAATTCTTAAGAGTTGCATTTCTTGTTTGAATATTTATATTTGATGTTTGAGTGTTTGAATGAAGAATGTGTACACTGCCATGTACAGGTGGGGAGTATATTGTGAAATGATCTGTATATATGGCGCCACCACTCTACTGGTCACTAAAGTATGCTGTGCTTGGAGATGTAGGACCTAGTGGTAAGTTCCAGATTTGAGTGTGATGGAAGAGTGGCAGGTAAACGGCCCTTGGTTTCTCTCCCGTAGCGGCAATAGTTAGTGTGAGGTTTGTGATATTAAGCTTTAGTAAAATTTTATTGTAAGGTTCAAGTGTAGTGATGTTTAATTTTCATTGGTATTAATTGTATTTTTGATTGTTCCTCATTGTTCCTCCACCAAGAAGGAGTTGCACGATTGTAATGAACTCTCGTATGCAGACATTTCAACCGAACATGCAAGTGATTAAAATTTGGTGTCCAATGAATGAATAGCGGGAGCTGCACCGCATCGGAACTGCACAATCAGCAGGTATATATAATTACCGATTCTTAATCTGATGGTCAAATATTCTGCTGCATTGCGATTTAGGATATCTTTCAACGATTAAAAAAATGCCTCGCCGCAACATTCAAGCTCATTACGAGCAACTGTCAGAGTCTTAAATAAGTCGTATCTTTCTATTAAAAAAGGTACTTTGGGCAAATCGGAGAATCGCTCGTCATATGGGTCGAATCGATGCAGCGATTAGAAGAGGCTGGCAAGAATGGGTAAACAATGGCAGATTTCAGCATCATAATGGTAGCGGTCGACCTAGGACTACAGCAGATCGGGAGGAAAGAGTGAATGTCAGATCAGTTGTCGCAGCGCCTGATTGATCGTTATCAACCATCAGACGAGCGACACGCACATGAATGTCCACCATGACCATTCACAGACGGCTGAGAGAGCAAAATATATGCTCGTACAGATCTCTACGCCATCTGCCACTCACGCCTGCACTCTGTTAAGCCAGATTACAGTGGTGCTTAGCTCAATCAGGTTGGAATGATGCTGACTGGGGACGTATGGTGTTTAACGACGAATCCAGCTTCCATACGTGTCCTGACGATCATCGAAGATGTGCCTGGAGACGCCCATGGAAGCGTTCCGATCCTGCTTTCAGTATTGAACGTCACACAGGCCCTGATCCAGGAGTTATGGTCTGAGGTGCCATTTCCTTTGATAACAAGTCTCCTTCGGGCGGCATTAAAGGCACACTTACAGCGCAACGGTAAGTCGACGACATTCTGAGACATGTTTTGCTACCGTTCATTTTGCAGTACCAGCTCTTATTTTTCTGCAAGATAATGCCAGACCACATACGGCACGTGTTGCTATTAACTGTCTTGCAGCTTGCCAACACTTCCTCGGCCAGCCAGATCTCCCTCCAATCGAGCATGTCTGGGATATGATGCCGAGGCAACTGCCTTTACCAGAAAATGTTGATGACCTAGCCGACAATTGGAGCAAATTTGGCAAGAAATACCGAAGGAGACCACCAGGGAGCTTTATCACTTTATGCCACGTTGTGTGGCAGCTTGCATCCATTCTAGAGGTGGGTCAACACCTTATTGAGCATTTCACTTTGTAACTATGTAACTTTAAACTAACTTCCACTTTGTAACTATGTAACTCTGAAATAAAACATTCAATTTTTCTGAAATTTTAATCATTTTATATTCTCTACATAATTTTCCTTACAGCTAGTTTTTATCAGACAGTGCCTTCTTGTTGCTTGCGTCGTTTTTTTTTTTTTCTTGTTATAGAGTGTATTTTTCATTTTCTCACTTTTTTATTTTAAGAAAATAAATTTTATTTCAATAGTATAAGTGTTTTTTCCATGTGGAATTTCAACGTCTCCTCTGCTTTATAATTTCATTTTTCTCAAAAACTTATTATTTGTGTATTATTATTATATATTCATGCAACTATGATAGACAAATTCAGTAAAATTAAAAATTCCATTTCACTTGATTGGGAGGAAAAGGTTCCAATGAGGGAGTACAAAATTAATTAATCCATTCCCCTTATTTTAATGAGAAAATTTTTTTTGGATCAACGTAATAATCTAGAATTGCGGGGTCTTTATGTACAAGAAATTACGTAAATATTTTATTTCTAGAACTATTTTCGTTTCTTTCATTTAAAAACTCACAATAGGAATTAGTTCACACGTAACCAATAATTCAAAACCCCATCTAAATACGGAAATGTTATCCATACTTTGCAAATGCTGCGAATTGTTCTGGAGAAAGACAATGCACAATGAAAAAGGACCAGTCTGGAAATTTCGCAAAAGCCACACTCAGCGAATTTTTGCGATTTACAGAATTTCAGTTGATCCTGAAATTTGCATATATAAAACTTGCTTTCTGAAGTTTAACAACAATCTGTTGGAAGCTATTTCAATTCTTCAACATGGCAAAATACATGTTTCTACTGGCGCTTTGCGTTCTTCTGATAACAGGTAAATTTTTTATTCTAATATTGATTTATATTAATTATACGTTTACCAGAGAGATGTTCACTTAATATAGTACAAAGAAAAGTGAATGTTTTGCTTAAAGCTAACTGTTTAATTACTTTGATCCACTTTTATCATTTAAGTCTAAAAATTGTGTAGCTTTTTTTAAATTAAGTAATGTTTTCGATTCTTATGCAGATCTATTAATTCTTCAAAAAGTAGGTTCTATACGTGTAGATGAGCAAAAACAATAAATCAGCAAATTAGTTATGCTTGAAACTCTTCAGTTTATATATTTTAAATTTATGAAAAATATTTACAAATGAAATAATCTTTCGAAAGTGCTCTATGTTATTGAATTATTGAATCGTAACCGAAATGGAAAATCTGACAGCGATATTTCCACCACACTGAGAGAAATTTATTAAAACGGTGTCTAGAAATAATGATTCGAGTTACTCGTATCTTAAGACACCCGACAAGGTTCGAAGACCAATTTTTGAAAAAATGCTTTTCAGAAGAGTCTTTTAGTGTCAAATCATAAAAATAGACTCAAAAATCAATAAAATTATATTTATATACATATACAATCTCTAGTGTTTGAAAAAAAGTTTTTTCTTAATGAAATTTCAGCAAAATGTACAACGTTAAGAAAAACAGCATAACTAAATAAATAATAGACATAATGGATTTTCATTTCATACATATACTTCATACTTCCTATAAAGTGTAAATGACCGCAGAATAACAATTAATTTCAAAAATAAATATTATATAAGGATTCGAAGTTGATGTTTATGATTTTTCATCAAAATTACTATATGTTTTGGACCGAAAAGGGCAGTAAAATATGTCTAAATGTAACTACATAAAACCTGAGATCTATTACACTTCTATTGACTTATTAAATATGCGTACCGAATTATTTTGAATTTAGTAGCAATGCTTTGGAGATATCACGTTTTTCGTGCATGATTTTGGTGAAACATTCATTCTTCAAGAAACACATTTAAAAATATATTCATATGTTATTTAAAGTTAATATTACAGAAATAGCTTAAAATTCTCCAGTTTTATATGATATATCTTCCTAATCTGCAATATTTATGTTTCTTTTTTTTTTCTGGTGTACCTAAGCTCTCTTGTGGAAGTTTCTGTTAATGGTAGTGAGAACCTTTTTTAATTCTTCGAAACACATCTAACATGGATTACAGACTAATTTTCAAAAATTGACAATCAGGAAAGTTTTATAATGACAAACAATAGAAACAGACTTATAATATCACAAACATTTGAATGTATATAAATATATACATATATTACCTCTAGGTTTTGAAAAAAAAATGCATTTTATGAAGTTTTAGGAAAATTTTCAATATCAAGAAAAACAGCATAATTTAAAACATAATGGGCATAAAAAAGTGTTATTATATATATATATATATATATATATATACTTCATAATCTCTACGAAGTGTCACACAGTGCATGTTAAGAAATAATTAAAAAAAAATTATTACATAAGCATTCGAAGTTGACCTTAATGATTTTTGCATAAGCATTTGAAGTTGACATTATGATTTTTCGTCAAAAATGATTCATGTTTTAATCCGAAAATAACTATAAAATATGATTAAATGTAACTATATCTAAATCTGTAGTTTGTAATACTCTGAGGGTTTTTTGAAATATTTGTACCAAAATTCATTCAATTTAGGCTGATTGTTAAGGAGATACCCAATTTTTCGAGTAAAAATTGTGTGAAAATTTTATTAAAAAAATACCCCACACATTTTAAAAATTTATGTATATTTAAATTAAAAGTTAAATATCTTAATGTTCTTCAATTTTATAGGTCATTCGATGTTTTCCTTCCATTATTGTGTTTCTATTTCTTTCTTATTGCACCAAGTTTTCTACTGGAAATTTTTGCTGTTGACAGTGATTAGCATTTTAATACTTCAATGCATTCACTATTAAATAATATTTGTCCCTGTACATTATTATATGAATAAACAATGTGTATTTCATTTAATATGCATCATAAACCATCAAATCTATGATTAAATTTTACAACACTAATGTAAGCACTAAACTCAATGCATAATTCTCAACAAATACTGTTTTTGGTAGTATTTGCCACAGAACTGCATAGAAAAATTCATTTTAATTAAATTATAGACCAAATTAAGTTTGTCAATCAATGTTTAAGTTCCTAGTTAAATAACCTGATCAATACTTTTCATCATGTTCAGGTTTACTATGTTGTAGCATCGTTTCATTTGCAGTCTCCTTTCATTGACACGCTGAATCATATAAAATCTTTTAGTTTCCTTAAAACTTTTTTAACGCATTATATGAACCACTTCTACTCATATTATGATGAAGAATTAATTTAAAATTAATTTCGAACAAAGAAAGAATTGAAAGTACTGCAAAATATAGGGAAAAAAATTAACAATAAGCAAAATAACACGAACCAAAAATCTAAACAAACATTAGCGATAGTCGAAAGCACTGTTGCCAATCATCTACAACAAAATGGTTTGAAATAATTATAAATAAACTGTGGCTTAGTAAGCAGAAAATTAAATTTAAGGTTTTAAAACATTATTTTAGAGCAATAATACCTTAAAAAAGGTTAAATCTGGTACATCCGGTCTTAAATGCCACTACTTCTGGTTTCGTTTTCAACTACTACGCATTATTAAAAAAGCTATATCTTGAGTTCTACCTCACGTAAAGCAAAAATAAAGAATGTTATGGAATCTCGAAATTTTCTTCAAAAAACGCTTTTTCAACCTAGTCGGATACCTTAAAAATGAATAAATTATTATCAGAGATTTAAATTTTGATTATACATGCCATGTTTTTAACATTGCTGACATTGCTTATAACTCATATAAAAATTATGAATCGTGTTATTGAATACAATATTCGTTTGTTTCATCATATAACTTACTGGACATTTTTCATTTCGAATCATTATTGTGTACATAATAGTTTTTCTTAATTCAATTTAAGATAATTCTTGTAACAATTTGTAAAAGAAAACACACAAGAATCTTCTATTCCACGTTAGTAAATTTCAATATTTTGAGTATTAAGCTTTCCCATTGAAGAATGTTTAAAAATTTTCATGAGAATGCACCGCAAATAAGTATTTTTTCCGCTGAAGAAGAAAATGAGATCACGAAGAAATATATTTTGCATGGATAGTTAGATTTGCGTTTAGCGCAAGCATACACGCACCAACTGGATACTAAATAAGAGTATACAAATTAAATAACATCATAGAAGATTTATATTTCATCCGATGAATGTGAACTGCTGTAATTAGTAAATGCCATAAAACCTTGTAGTCGATCAATTTTAATTTGCATTCACATACTAGCAATGAGTTTTCAACCGTTTTATATATATTCAACTGCTTGACTCAGTCGCTGAAAAATTGACATTACTTAATGTTCCTTTTCAAATTTATGTTATCCTGCGTAATTTTTTCCATAAATTTGAATATTCCACATAGTTATATTAAATTACTGTGCAGTGTTCTATTTACTTTATGATATTTGATTTTAAAAATTCCCTAGAGGTGAGAAGAAAGCTTGATTGAAACACATTTTTGAGTTAAAACGTATGAATTAAAAAAAGAAATCACTAGAAATGCGAAGTATTATTTTGCTTAAGCATTTATTTCTAGCGCAGTCTATTTACTTCATCTTTCTACAAAGGGCTGATGCATGCTAAATCTGTCGGGTCCTAAAATCCCACCGTTGGTGTGATGTGGAAGTTAGTAGAGGGGGTGCCAGCTCAGGCGTCGTCTTCGTCACTTGATCGAGATTCAAAATTACGTGGCCCGTCGGCAATAGCCCTCGTATTGCTTCTAGTGTGCCATTAATAAAATCAAACCAAATCTATACTTTTCGAAAATCTCAAGTATATATTTCTTTATTAGGACAAATGTATAAAGTACATGTATGACATAATTATATAAAAATAAAAACCGTTCTATAAATGATTGAGAAAAATATTTTTATTACTTTATTTATATTCAATTCATATACTCACTCGTTTTTTTATTTTATTTGTTTCATGATAACCTCTTTTACGAAGAAGGTTAAAAAAAAAAAGAAAAAAAAAAAAAAAGAAACTCATACAGATTTTCATATAAGACATACTTTAAAAAAATGCAAGTTTTAATTATTCTGAATTAATACAGTGTCACAAAAGACTATTAACACTATTTAAGACAAATAAGGAGGATAAGATTTTGACTTGTATTTTAACCTCCTACCTGCCATACAACACCATTTGAAGGCTTTGGGAATCAGTTCGCTTTTACTTGCAGCAACAATCATTATTCTGGAAGACGGGAGAATTAAGATTAAAGCATTTGATTTGATTTGCCGCCGGACATCATTATCTTAAGCAGCTGCCATAAGCTGCGGACAAATTTCTTAAGAAATAATATTTTTATGTAGATTGGATTAATATTTTAACTGTCAACATTTTCTTTTTCTCGTTTCAGTTTCTGCAGAACAAGAATCCGTGGATGACTTCAGAGGTGTGGATGGTAGGGTAGATATTGTTGAAAACCATTGCGTAGATAGCTATTGTGCCACTGAATGTCAAAAGTGGAGATTCCATAAGGGATATTGCGCCTACAATAAATGCAACTGCTCCAACTGATTTTTATGTTTCTAATTAAGCACTATCTGCATGCTTTGATTTTGTTTTCCGATATGACACGAAACATTTTATTCCCCTGATTTATTTTCAGCATAATTTTTTCAACTTTTGATTCTAAATTGTGTTATGATTTTTACTATGCATGGTGAAGAATAAATAAATTGATCAGATGATTCATATTCCAATATTTTATTTAATATTCCAATATTTTAGTCAGGTAATAAGAGAAAAGTAGAATGTGTCAGAAATAGAAAACCAATTTTTTCGACTTTTGGATAAGATTTCATTAACTACGAGGTATCAACGCAGCTGAACGTTTTTTTTAATATATATATATATATATATATATATATATATATAT
>BMAW01047633.1:0-24183 GCA_019974015.1 Nephila pilipes
ACACAAATGCATCGTTTGGGTGCGATAGGTACTTGAGGATTCAGTGTGATTAAAAACCATTAAATCTAGAGTTGAAATTTGAAGCGAATTTTATGTATCGGCTTATTTAAGCCTTTGTGTCCATCTTCAAACTTGATTATGATTTAGTTCATGAATCTGTCGTTAGAAAATAGAAGATATCTGTTTCGAATTCACATTTCGTTCATAGGTACTATTCGATAGTTCACTGTGTGCGGTAAACAAAATCTATAACTAATTCAAATAATATTTTAAAAATTTTATACACAAGAGTTTAGTGAGTTATTTATAGATATCCGCGTATTAGTGACAAGGAAGTTTATTTCAATACTCATAATATGCTATCGGAAGTAGAAAACGCGTATTTCCTAATGTTGCTGATTAAAATTAATGTAACCCTCTCTTTTTTTTTATTTGTTTTCCTTATAATTTAGTAATGCATTTCCTAATTAATTGGTAAACGACAATAAAGATATAAATGTCTGTTTTAATTACGCGCTTAATGAGAAAGAAATGTATAGAAATATTTATTATAGATGCTGAGTATTTAAAAATTATGAGGAAAGTTAAATCTGAAAAGTTTTACTTAAAGTTAGTCGCTATTAAGTAGATCCATAGGTAGAAGAGAGAAATTAAATGCTTTGAAAATACATAATTTTCACTTAAGAAAAAAAGAAATTTATTGGCTGAGAAAATTTATTTTGATTTATACAAATAAAAACTTTCGTTTCTTCTTTGGGGTGAAGAGTTTTCAAATGCAAACAAGTCCAAGGTACTGAGTCTGATTTCATTAATAATTTCCAAGGCACATTAGTAACAAACAGTCGTAATACTTGCAAAAAGAATACAAATGTATTGTTAGTCATACATATAAAATCTCAATAATTTGTCTCAATCCTTAGAAAATGGACCAAGGTATCTCGGGAGTTCTACACGTTAAATTCAATTGTGACTTCAAAATTCTCATGTTGCTGGGTGTGGAAATTAGAGTAAGATACCAGCTCACAGTTGTCGTACACGTTAATTTTTTGTAGTTAAATCGCCAATAGTTCTCGTGACGTTGAAGAATAAAGTTTATTCAAATTAAATGATAAAAAAAAAAATATTTATAATTTTTTTTTAATTGTTCGTTATTCTGATTTTTGCTATACTCTGCTTGAATACTTTGTACTTTTTCAACCACAGTTCTTGTGATTATTTTTTGCAGATATTTAAAAATAAACTATTATATTAAAAAAAAAATTTCCCCGCATTATCAAATGTTATAATAAGTTAGCGTACATAACATAAAAATCGTCGCCGTACTAGGTTTTGTCAAACACCAAAATGAAATGTCACATTATATATGCTGGATCGCGGTATAAAGCTGATAAGGTTGAATGCTAGAAATACACGAGTTCCATTTATGGAACATATTGGTTAATTTCATTTTAAAATAATATAAAGGATCCAAAATATTTATTGTGACTTATTCCACATTGTCTAGTCGAAGACTAGACTAAGTCCACGAGATCCCAAGCCTACTTAAGATCCTCAAGAAATCAGAGACGAGATAGGGGTAGTAAACAGGTCTTCTCTAACAAGCCCCCTGAAATTTAAAAGATATTCTGGAAAGGCTTGGATAGAATTACTATCGGTACAGTTCAGAAAGGTTTTCAGTCCTTTTTCAAAAAAGATTTCTAGCGTGTCTACTCACAAGAATAATTAATAAATCTACAAATTGTGGTTTGAACGCTTCTATCTCCTTTTATAACAGGAGATACAGCAGGAGTTCATATACTATACTTATATCATAAATTCAGTTGGAAGGGTCTTCCATAACTGTTGGTTCGAAAATATTATGGTTTTGAGAATAAAATTATCGCCTTTCTTTCTCTGACCTTAGTCCAATTACTCATATGCTAGAAGGCACTGCGGCTGTTTCACAAGATCAAAATATCGACAAATGATGTTTCGGTTTTAACGGCATTAAAAGCCTTTTTAATGGCAATAAGCTCAGATCTGAAAAATGAACCCAAATTCGGAATCCTAATTTTGAATTTATTAGAGAAAGGAATTTCAATGAAGGTACCGCAATCGCATATCTTAGCCGTCATCAATATGAAATTGAATAGCTGTATTTTGAATTCCAAAATATTTAAAAACCTTGAAATCCTCCCAACATTAGTACATTCCTACTTTCTTCATGTTACAGATGCCTAATTGGGAAGATTTATATCAAAGTGACATTCAAACAGTTGAAATCCAGCGTTATTCAGGTAGGATAACAAGATAAATCTATCTGGTGTGTTACATTTATAAAGCTCTCACGGCGAATAATAATTACTTATTATTTAGCAAGAGTAGGATAGACCTATAATATCCTCGCTTAACACAATTATTCAATTACGTTTACGTAGTTTTGCGTTTTCCCAAGTTATAAATTTATACTTTTCTGCGTAGGATGTTTTCTCCGAAACATTGCTGGATATTTTTCTACTCCGCGAAGGGGTAGAGTTCTTGGTGGCCTTGAATGCGTTTGTTTCGAACCCTAGTCCAGTGGATCCGAAGAATATTGACCGGTCGCTTTCTGCTGCGGCTGCAACCAACTAGGCTGAAAAGACGTCTCATCTGCCCAGTTAGAAGGCGTTTTAACTTCTGGCTTGTTGTAGAAGAGAGTCGCTGCAACTTTAAAGGTATAAAACGTCGTGGAGATCATATTTTAACCGCATTTGCTTTTTGATATTTACTAAGTATTATTGTTATCGGTATTTAAATTTTGATATAAATCCATGCAAATTAAGCCTTAAAAGAACTTATCTTTTTTAGGAAAGTACCTGATACATGATATTTAGGTACCCGAGTAATATCATTTCTCTCATGCGGTTTGTTGTCTTTTTTGAGCACGAGTGATGCCCCCATGAATGTCATGGCGATTTTTCTGAATTGTCTACCCTTTTTGTCATTTCATCTCACACCCGTCCCAATTTTTTTAAAAAACTTTCTTGAATTAACAGAGATTTGTCCAGTTCATGGATTAGCAAACGTTTTTGAAAAGAGCCATTTCGTGACATTTTTAGGCTAGCCAGGCCTTGTAAACTAATACAACAAGTAATATATACATTACCATGAGATATTTTGCATTATTTTTATATACACATGCTAACACAGCAAAATGTTTCCATTCCTATATTAAACGCATTATAGAACTGGTTAAATTTTGTATTATTGCAATGAAGGTAATTGTTTTTTTTTTTCTGAGATAATGTTTAATCAGACTGGAGCTCGAAATTAGTACTACCTATCATTAAAATTGTTTTCAAATGACCCTCTGTTAATAATTATCTGTATTGCGATATTTTACATATTTCATTCCCAAAAATGTCCTGACCCGTGTGGAGACCAGGAATGACAGAATAGTCCCACTGTAGCTCATGCATGTCGTAAGAAGCGACTTAAATGGGTGCCCAGCGTCTGGGGGTATAGCTGGACACCCTGCCCTTGGGGGGGATTATATCAGGGGACCTCAGGGACTTGCTTTTATGTAAGTACGGGCATCATGACCCCGAGGCACCTTAGTGACATTTTTCTTTCCTATGGGGTTTACTGTCTTTGGTAAACATGGGTGACGACCCCTCCCCGGGTTACCCTAGCGATCCTTCTCTATTTTCGATCCTCCTTGTCAACCAATTTTTGTCTTTTCTTCAATTTCTTAACGTCTAGACCACAGTTAAATCTCGTTTGGCGCAGCATAGCCATATCTGGCTCTTGCGCTAATAAACTTTACTTTCACTCACCCAAAAACATCCTTTCACATTGATAAATTCTACGAAATACAGATATAAATCACCTAGCTTATGATTTTAATTGGTTGTATTTATTTATCTTCCGAAAGATATTTATAGAATTATGTTAGACCTATTTCCCACCTTTAAACATCATTGATAGTACATTAACATTTTGCAGGTATGCAATTGACGAATGTAGAAATAGCCTTGATCAAAATATTGTTTTCTTTATAGATTCATAAGCTACTATACTCTCACTTACTAATTTGAGCTACAACCAAAATGTCCTAGTTCATTCATGCAGAATAAAGCTATTTGAACTGGTGAAAACAAAAGGCCGTATTGCGTTTCAGTGGATTCTAAGTCATTGCAACATTACTTGGAAATGAACAGGCAGATAAACTAGCCAAGGACGGATCTCTTATGATCCAACCAAATTTTTCTTTACCTCTGCGTAATATCAAAAAAATAATCCACAATAAAATAATATATAACAGAATTTCCGTGTATGTTGATGCAGCTGTGGACAAGAGGTGGAAAATCCTGCTCAATAAAAATAACAAAATTCCTAGTTTCTTGCCATGGCTATTGGAGTCGCTTGTTTTTGGAATACAATTGGCCACGATTACCTACAAAAACATTTACAATGGATAGGAGTGAAGGATTTGGCTTGTTGCTCTCTGTGCCATCATAGTGATATGGATGGTGATCACCTCAAGAACTGCCCTGAAGTCTTAAAGTTTTTAGTTGAAAACTCTTTTGAGGCTAATGAAGGACTCTTTGCTCTTGTTTTCATACCTATTCATCGTTATACTGGACTGCTTATCGAATGATGGTAGAAATGCCGCAGACGGACATAGGATTAAAAAAAAAATGCAGATCATTCACTTCCAACTGAAGATCTCACGGATGGTTCGTAATTATACAACCCAAATGATTATGAAATAAGGGAATGCCTATAATACATGCATCAAAGATCCGAAAAACTCTGGTGTAATTCTTTCATTCAAAAGTAACCCGCAAGTCAGATTAAAAGCAGACAGCGGGTTAAATTTGGCTCGCTTTCTTTGTTTGCCTTGACCCTTGGTTTAGATCATTGATACACGCCATCCCTCATAAACTAACTAATGCTTGGCGCAGCTTGACCAATAAAAACAAATAATTGACCATAACAATAAATATTTATGTCCACATGTCAGAATAGCTATTTGTTTAATAACGTTAATAGTGTATATTTTTTTGGAATTTTTGTCTTATGATAAAACAATGTGGTTTATTAATTCTGCCTTCATTAAGACGGTAAAAATTGTAGATTTGTGTATTTCAATTTTTTAAATTCCATGGTTAGTATCCATTTTCATTTTACGTACATTGCAAGGGATCCCCTTTCATGGATTTTCCAGATTTTTAGTTTTTTTTTTAAAATCTATGCATTAGTATGTATGTCTAATTTTATTTTTAGCAATGTGATAAAATATGGTCTCTTCTGTTTTTAAAAAAATTTGTCTTTAAAAAAGAACTTTTCCATAAAGTACTGTTTTACTATGTAACTTTGTATTGTTATATTTAAAAATTAAATTTTTAAAAAAATGTTTTTTTTAAACATGAAATAAATTTGTGTGTATGGAAATTCTCTTCAAATTGATATGTATGTTTTATTGAGTATGGATATTTTTTTTCTCTATAAAGTTTATTTTTATTCATAATATTATTTTTTAATTCGTGTATTTCTTAACATTTCTAAAGTGCTCTGAAAATTGCTATTTTGAATCAGTATTATTTAATATTACATTAGCTAAAGTACTTATTTTGCTACTAACTTTTAGAATTTTATTACTGATATTTCGTATTTTAATATTTATTTTATATATTGTTGTATTTGCCATTGCATGTTTCTTTAAAAAAAAAAAAAAAATTTTTTAAGTATACAATTATCTTTTGGCTATTATTATATTATGTAACAATATATATATATATATATATGGCGTTTTGAAATCCAAAGCAAAATGAAAAGCTAACTTGGTATTTCCTTTTCCTATGTTACATGAAAAACAAATGGGAAAAACTTTTATATCAATGTTTAATTTTTGAATTTTTCTCAATGCGAAAACGGTTCATATTAATTGACATAGATTGTTATAAGGTTAAAGTTTTAAGAGGAGAAATATCTCTCTTTTCTTTCAGAAAATCTGGTTATTTTTTCTTCGAAAAATAAAATAATTTTTTTTTTCTTTCTTTTTAGAATTTATTTCAGGTTATAATTACTGCCAGAATAATCGGAATATTCCAGAAAGCAAGGATATTGTGTGCCATCTGATTTTAAAAGTTATTTTAAGAAGATAAAAATTATTTCTGATTGGTGTGAATAATATTTAAAATATGTTTATATTTTAAAGCATAATCTGTTATTTTACTTTGAAAACGGAAATATTTTTAATTTTTTGTATATATGAGCATTTTATATCATGTTCTACTTTTATGTAATAACTTATTATTTCTTCTCTAATTTATCTGATAAGTAAATACTGTTGCATGATCGTCTGCTCTTAGAGATTCCATTCATATTTATATAAGAACATTTGTGTTAGAATCTGGCTTAAAGAGAGAGTTTTGAATTTTCTCCCGAGTTCGAATTTTTTTTACGTGTTGTGTTTTGCTTCTGGAATTTAAATTGATACCACTCTGCGTATTTTTATTTATATCTATTATATTTAAAATTGGACAGTTATAATTTTTTAAAGCGGTAGTGAAGATATTTTCATTTAATATTTTTAACTTAACAAATATTCAAAAAATTGCAATTTAAATTTTAGTTTTATAAAATGGAAAGTAGACCTCACTTTTTTTAAAATTTTATATCAGTTATCAATAAGATTAATTCGTTATTTCAACATATATATGGAAAGAAATTGAATTTCCAAATTTCATTAATTTATCATGTGATTAAGAAAACGATGGAATTTTTTTTTAAAGCAGTCACAAAGGCTTACTATTTTTTTATTTCTACTCATATATATAAGAAACATTTGAAATATTTATAATATTAATATACCATAATGTTTAAGTAGAAATTTATATCACTTTCTCCTTTAAAAAAATAGTATTTCTTTTTTTTGAAATGATACTTCAATACCAATGCTCAATCGATTTATTTATTCATTTTCTAATCAATTGTTATTATCCTGTTGTTTTCTTTTTAATGCTTCTATTTTTATTACTTATATGTGCTTTATGAATAAATATTGTACTTCTGTAATATATTAACTAAAGCACACTTATGTATGAGTTATTTAACAAGAATAAAATTTCATTTAGAATTTTTAATAATTTTTTCCCAAAATGAGAATATTTTCTTTTATTCTAAAATGATTATTATTTAATGTGAATATTAGATGACTGGATTCTTTTTTTATGTGTATTAAGTATTTACCAAGATGTATTTTTTTTTCAGATACTATTTTTGTTGTTTATATATATTTTCTTAATAAATAAGATAATAATTTCATGATATTGAGGTATTGACTTTTTTTTCCATCTAAAACGTTTGGGGGATTTTTTTTTGTATGATTGTATTAGAATAATATTTTAATAAAATTTTTCGTTCTCAGTCTTTTTATTGTATATTATTCTATATCTTATTTTTTTCTTTTTCTTTGTGCTGCATATTTTATTATTAGTGTTTTTTGTTTGATTGTAACTATTGTACTTCATAATATTTTAATTAAAATAACATTTGTGCATGAATGTTTTATTTGAATGACATTATGTTGGCAGAGACAATGTATGTTATTTATATATATTAATAATTTTTATGATAGTTTGCATCTTCTGCTACATTATCTAAAAGTGATAACATTTCTTTTAAAACATTTTAGTTCTAACCATGAGAGATTGGCCCTCCTTTATGGAACATCAACAAGATTTTTGTCAAAACTTCTCAAGAAAAAGATATGTTATTAAAAGCCAAAAATGTGATGTATGTTCTAAAGAGTTTAATTGCAGAGCTGATCTGATTCGCCATATTCGAGTCCACACTGGTGAACGACCATTTGTATGTCCATTCTGTTATAGATGTTTCAAAAGTAAACAGGCAATGACAAATCACAGTAACAGTAAACATTCAAGTGGCCAGTAATAACATTGAGAAAGAAAAACCAATAACAGTGACATATTTGTTGTCATCTTGTCAAATTATTATTATTTATTAAATATAAGCTTTTACTCTCTCAATAAAAAGTGGCAGGTGAAATATAGCTGAGTACATTCCAAAGCCTTTTTAAGGTACTATAGAAAACAAACGTAATTGTAAAAATAAAGATTTATTTGACTGAAATTCACTCTTTTGTTATAAATTGGATTATGTACAACTGATATTTGAGTTATAAGTAAATGATTAGAACAATATTTGAATTGGCTTCTTACCTTCCACATCTTACCTAATGAGGACTGTGAGGTTCAATTAAGTTTATAGAGTACAACATATCTTGCATTTTCCGCTGTCTAGTGTTAATGCTGAAGAGAGACATTTCTATTGTTTTTGGGAGAAAAAATATATTGGAAAGGTCTAATTGGAAGAGTAAAATACTATCTATAAGTAGGAAATGTAAAATCCATCTGATTATGCTATAAATTAGCTTCACTTCTAAAAGATCTTTCAAAAGAACAAAATTATACCTCAAGATGCAGCTTCTTTTTTTTTAACAACCACTTGTTTTTCTTGATTTTTTTTTTTCTTTATATATTAATAAATGAAGCTTAAAATCCATGTTTTTCTGTGTCGTAAAATTGTAAGAGGCTTATTTTCGTGTAATTTAAGTATCTTAATTCTTGTTAAAAAATAATTTATATATTGATAAAAATTTACTTTATTATAATTTCAATTTTATACATTCCATTCCTTTGAACTTATTAAAGCTCTTAATGGAAATATGTTTTATTAAGTATTAATTTATGTAATTATTCAATTTTTAATTTTTGGCAGCTGCAATTATTTATAATGCCTCAAAATTCATTTGGTTAAGATTTCATTCTTTGTTTGTTACCTGAGATGATTCCCAACTTTATATTGAATATATAGCAAAGTGCTATAAATGTTTATAAAATTATAAAGTATTTATCATTTTTATTCATGTGTTGCTTTTCTTTATTTAGTTTTGCATTTATATTCATTGATAAATTATCAAATTGTTGTTAAATGATAAATTGCCGCAATAATGTGTGAATATTTTTAAGTAGTGAAATTTTAGTTTAATTTATTTTGTATGATTATGAATTTCTTTATTTAACTTCATTTAATTTAAATGAAACAAAAAAGTATATGCTGTTTTAGAAAGAAGTTTTGGAGACAAATATTCTCAATTTAGTGTCAAATTTTTTAAAAAAATATGTTGATGAATATTCTGTTTTTCGTTGCAAAATATTAAAACATTTTTTTGTTTATTGTGCGCAACTTGCTCTTTTGATGTTATATTTTTGTATCAATTATTAAAATTTTGATTATGTCTTTTTTTGCCAATGCTTTGGTTGCAGTAACATATGTTTTAGGGAAACTACAATTTTTTTTTTGTTTTATTTTGTTTCAAAATGTAACAAAAAATAACTTAATTTTTTTCAAGTTTTTAATATTTTATTTATGTGATTAAAACAAATCTAATAAATATTTAGTTATTGCAATTTTGGTCAGATTTTTTAAATGTATTTTCTTCATAAAATTTGTAATCTCAATTTATTAAAAAAATTTTAGAAGTTTATTTCAAGAAATTATTATTTAATGTGGAAAATATTGCATTTTTTGTTTTTGTTTTATTAATTATTTAATTTAATCATGTTCAGTAAATGTAGACATGCATATATCCATGTGATTTTTGTTTCTATGTTTTCCTAATTGATCAATATCTCTATTAGTATTTGATTCATTTAAAAGTAAACAAAAATTTATACAATATATATCTTTAAAGTATTGTTCAGAAATAAATATCCCTTCACTGGGCTACAGCATATATTAAGTTTTTTTAAATATTGGAAATGATTATGTTGAGCTGATTAAAAATTTTAACTATGAAAAAAAACTTTTATCAATAGTGTATGGAAACTGATGGATCAAATGCCAGTTTTTAAGTATTATATGCATCAATCCATTGTAATAATTATGCAGTCTTTGCCAATAATCTGTTTTTCAGTATTAGTGTAATATCAATTTCATTATGTAGAGTCAAAAAGTTATTGAAAAAAAAAGAGATAATAAATGAAAAATATTGTATACTTCGCCATATTAGTTTATAGTGTTGATTTTATTCTCATAGGAGAAAACAAGATTGAACAGGGCTTTCTCCTATGTTCAGACAATCCTTAGATTCCTCTTTTTGTTCATATTAGTTTAATAACTATATCAATTAATACCTTTAAAAAATACTTAATTCTTTTAATTTAATATATCCCTGAATATAACATTTGAAGAAGAATATTTTTTTAAAATCTAATCTTTTTAAAAACTTGTCACAACAAATCATTGCATATTTTACCTATTTTGTCTTGGCAAGCATTTATTTCATGTTAAAAAGTAGGGTTTAGTTTAGATAAAATGAAACATACCTGTATGAAATGGATTTTTTTGATTCATTGATAGCTATTATTTCTGATAAAAGGAATTAATAGTTTTGATTCTATTTTGTGTATTTAAATTCTAACTATGTTAAATCCTTAAGACTTTTGTTAGGTTCGAAAATCATTTAATATTTAAATTTTTTTTTAAAATTTCATATTATAGATTTTTTTTTGTGCTAAAACTAACTTTTCTTATTTATTTTTATTCAAGCTGCTGATGTGCCACAAGATTATCGCTGTTTTAGCAGTCAAAATGTTTCAAGGCAGACATCTGTATTTTCAATACGAGGAAGGAGACATGCTAAACCCATTACAACATATCACTGTTTATTTTGTCCGAAACATTTCTATTCTAATTTTGAGTTAGTTCGTCATACTCGAGTGCATACTGGAGAGAGACCTTTTAGTTGTGATGTTTGTGCTAAATCCTTCAAGAGCAAATATGCATTAAAGTGTCATAAAATACACATGCACCAAATTAAAATGTGAAGTGAATGTTAAAAATATATATAATTGTATGATAAAGTATGTTTACCATGAGTAAAATTTATGAAGATATGTTTCATCAAGAAAAATGTATTTATGTTGCCACTTCTATTCTGTTACTATGTTCTGTAAATTATTTCAGTTGAAGCCATCAAGACCATGAGCTCTTGATAATTGAGAATCAGCTTTCTTTTTGGTCATTAAAAATGGATGTTGATACATAATTGTGAAGAAAATATTTTCGATCGTTTTTGCCGTAACCCTGGAGATTTCAAAATGATGTTTGAAAAATTATGTTCATATATATAGTAGTTCTATTACATGTATTACTTGATTTAAAAAAATAAGATGAAGAATATTTCTTGGTTTTGAACCCATAAATCTTACACACAATGCCAAATATTTTTTGGAAATTTAGTGCAGATTTGTATTTGGTAGTAACTATATTCTTTGTTAGCATGAACATAAATTTTATCAGTGTATAATCATTACATAATGAGGCCATTGGCCGATGTGATATGGAAGCTTCAATGCATTTGTGAAATCTGAAAATAGTGTTGAGGATTAAGCAGAAAAAGTGTTCTCACTATAAACACTACAAATGTGGCATTGTATTATAATTCCATTCTGATTAAATATGTCCTTATCTCAAATTGTGTGACTTTTGTTATGCTAAAATCATTTTCAATTACCATCAAATCCCAACATTATACTCCCTTTTCAAGAATAAGACAGTTCGTTTTAAATTTAATTATTTTGTAAAATATTTTATTGTCCAATAAAATGCTTTATGATTATTTCTTTCATATGCTATTTATATTCTCTCAGGATCCTCTTGTCTTGAGTTCAGCTAAGGGGATGGGTTTTTTCTTTCCCTTCTTTCTTTCTTTTTTAAATTTCATTGTAGAACAAATGCATTTTTATCAAATATTTGAGGTTTCTCACCTGAAAGAAGAGAGCTACTTGTAGTGCAGAGCGAGGCTGTTGGTTGTATGAATTATGTAGAAAGAGCATAGTTTTGGGATTTTAATGTTTATGCTACAAAAGAAAAGTTTTATTGTTATTACATATTGTGATATATTATAATGTTACTCTAAATTTATGTGGATGGACTCTGCATTGACGTACTAGTATTTTATGTATAATTTTTTTCTGTACCATGTACTGGGATTTTCTTTATATATTCAGAGGAAGGTATCAGGGATACTTAACCATTCCTCTTTTTTTCTTTCCCCATGGAATATTTCGAAGGGGAAAAAATTCTTTTTTACAAAGCAAATCATGCATTTGGAAAATTTCAGTTGGTATTATATATGTGAAACAATACCGTCGTTTACATGTGTTACAAAATATTTCAAAGAAAATTTCTATTGCTATACTATATCTATTCTTTGGTGTGTGATTATCATATTGTAAAAATACATGAAAGGTGTTCCAAAATACTTCAGAATTGTTTTTTTCCTTGTTGGATAGAATGCTAAAAATGACTGTTAAAAATATGATCTCACAGGTCACTTGGTGTTTCTGTAAACTTCATGATTTTGTTCAGACAGGTATTTAAAGTTGGGGTATTTCTTTTTCCACATTGATAATTAAAACTCAATTGTTTGTATGTATTTTAAATATAATTGTAATGACTTTTTATAAAATAATTTACATGTAGAAAATCAAGAATTTTATGAAATTAATAAAAAGAAGTACTTTAATCTTTTAGTTAAAAATTTAGTTCCAAATTGAATTCATAATAAATATTCACAGAATGATAGTGGAAGGAACTAAAATTATGTTTTGAGAAAAGAAAAAAAAAAATTTTTTTAATATGATAATCAGGTAAGTATCATAATAATATATAATTTCAATTTTCAATAGATAAATTATTCATTACATATTGCTGATATTTTGTATATGTTTGGTTTGATTATGTTGTATATACGAGTATTTGTAATTATTTATTCACAATAATTTATTTATGAAAATCAATCATCCTTTTAAAGAATGTATAATTCATTAAATGCTTGTGTGACATGCCCATGTAAGACATGAGCATCATAATCTTTATGCATGTGTTCATATTTGCTTGTGTTAATCTATTTTCTTCCCTCTGGATTTTTTTTTTTTTACTAAGTTGGTGTCTAAAGCATATTATGCACTGATGAAAGTTTTATATGGAAACTTTTATATATGTATTCCTAACTTTTTATTAGTATGTTAGCTTCTTTTTCATCGTTATATTCTATTGTTTTTGATAGCAAATTATTTTTGGGGTCTATTCTTCATTTCACATAAACTTGGACATTTACTGCATTATTTGTTTATCTATTTTCTGTTTCTTAGAACCACATCCCCAGTACATAACTGAGAGACATTACCCTGACTATGTTCCAGCTACAGGGAAGAAACAAAACCCATGTCGACAGTGTGCAGTTTGCTGTGCCCGAAGAGGTACAAGAGGCAAAAGAATAAGGAAAGAAACAAGATTCTATTGTCAGACATGTGATGTTGGGCTGTGTGCTGTACCATGTTTTAGAAAATATCATATGATGAAGGGTTTTTAGAAAATGTACATAAAAACGCTGTGTTAAAAATAGCATTGATAATTACAAAGAAGCATGAGGCAAATCATTTTCATAATCTATTCAAAAATTATTTATATTCCTCCTAAAAAATTAAAATAAGAGCTTTTGAAAGAAAGAAATTTTTTCCAAAAAATGGTGATAGAGAATCCAAATTTTAAAACTAAGTATATGATTTTCTGCAATTGTATGTTATTTCTGACTATAGACGTATGAATAGAATGAGAAAAATAAAAAAAATAAAACTGGACTTTTATTTGTGTGCAGATAAAAGTTAGAAGCCCATTATACAAATGGTTAAATAATGTTGTAAAATTTTTTTCAAAAGAAAATTCGCTTCTAATATTTAAATGTTTGCAGCAATATATATATATATATATATATATATATATATATATATTGGATATACTTTGAATATTAGCTTATAGCTTAAATGTTATCAACTTGGAAAATTTGTTAAAAATCCAAATGAATATTATTTCCATTTCATAAAATTTAAAATAATATTTACTAATAAGAAGTCATGCAGGAGTAAATTATGAATAATGCATAAAAAGTTATACATTGTTCATTAATTATTAGAAAATTATTTGTAATTCATCATGATTTTTTTGTTATTGGAATTATCTGACGAATGTTGTAAATGTAATAATAATTCTTAGGGTACTTTTTTCCCCTCATGCCTGGATAACTATTTATTCACTAGAAGTAAAAATACATTTAAAAAATTAAAACAAGGTTCTTTCGGCTTCCTTTTTTTTTTTTTTTATTTGATCATTGAAACTACAGGTATGGCTTTTTATATACTTAAATATCTAATTTTTATAATTAATAAAATATTTAAAATGCATTTTTAATTATTTGAGGTTGAAAGTGAACTAATAACCTTTCTTGATATCTGATTAGGGTGCATTTTATTATAATCAAATAAGTACAATAATCCAGATTGGATTTGAGTTATAATTCAAATATTTATTATATATATATATTGCATTTACTCAGGAGTTTTTAGATGGTATGTAAACAAAGTGTATTGATAATATGTTTGTAATGATTTGTATTATTTGATATGTATATATATTAAGTTGGTGCAAAGCAATTGCTAGTGTCAAGTATAAAAACTTTTCATTAACTAAAAAATTTTAATAATAAAAGTTAAGATTAGTGGAAATTGCATATACATTTACTCCTATGACGATAACAAGTTTTCTTATTCAAACAATATAGAATTCCAATATCTTGCAACAAATTAGTTGAGAACTCTTTTGAACTGCATCATAATCATTAAAACTTTCTCAAAAGGGGCTTCAACTGTTTCAAAGAGTGACCATGTATCAGAGATTAGTTAAAAAAAATATGAAGGCTCAAACAAAGTTTCATAGTTCATTTAAAAAAACTAATAAGACAAAGGATGAATTGAAGATGCAACTTCCAACCATAATAACTAAGTCGCTGTGGCCTGTGGATAAAGTCGTCAGATGTATGACCATCACCATTCAAGTCCTGATTCTAGAAAAGCCCCTCTTCAGGGGCTTACCTTCATAAAGTACATACGATTCTGAGGTGCTCCAGTGACCCTTCCTATCTTCTATAAGATTTGCTGTGTGTGGTAAACACAGGAAACGTGCTCCTGAGATACCTTTGCGATCTTTCTTCATGTCATTCCATTTTTCCTTTTTTACGTTTACATTTGTTTTTGATCTAAAGTACATATTTTTTCGTTCAGTAACACGTGTTTGGTGCAGCTGGGCCAAGCATATCTCATACATCAATAGAAACAACCAACCATTCAGGAATACAATAAAGGAGACAAATATGAAACATATTTGATGGTGGATAAATTGCATTAATTCAAACAGAAGTGAAAAATATAATAAAATTTATTCTTTGTATGTTATTGAACATAACGAAATTTTTTTTTTCGGTGAACTGAATGTAATCGGTTTCCGTCGAATCGTGGGTTCTTGTCCCGATGCTACTAAATACCCGCCGTGTAACCGGGGCTGATACACGTTAAATCTATGGAGGTTCAAAGCCCCCCTTTGACGTGATGTGGAATTTCGGAGATGAAGGTGCACAAACACACATTTCTTGAGGTTGCTACTATTCTACTCAGATTTGCAGAATTATTCAAAGTAACTCGGAAAATATTGGGCAAGATGCTGTGAGAATAAGTTAAACTGTTATTCTAGCTAGTTAAAAACTAAATTATTTTACCGAGAAACAATAAAACTTAAAGCCTTGGAATCTTTCCCTGAGAATCATTGAAACGCTTTACTCCCTTAGTTGGTGAGGGAATATCCATTGCGTAAATAATATTGCGGTGATTTTCCGCGTATACAATGTCAAATGATAATCACAAAATCCCAAACCAAACGTGAAACTGCAATTATGTACTATCAATTTATATTATGTGTTTCCTTTGGCATTCAAAATCGCGCTGGATTTTCCTTTCCATGTCTTTTCAAAATGCTTTTAATTCAACCATGTTAATGAAAGTTAATTTATTTTAGATCAATTTATTGACGAATATAAAGAAGATCTCCATGAACTAGATGTGCGCCTTCTTCCAAATCAGAATTTGAGAAAAGTAAAGACTTTTTACAAATGTCCGTATTGTACGAAAATTATACCATTCAAGTCTTACCTAGATAGACACATTCGCAAACATACTGGAGAAAAACCTTTCAAATGTGACATATGTCGTCGAACTTTTACACGGAAACTAAACCTGAATAATCATAAAGATAAAACTCATGTGTAAATGAAATTAGTTGAATGCGTATATTTTTATATGGTATATTTCAATGAAAAGGAGTTTTAATTGTTTTTAAGAGTGCACGTATCAAGCATTACATCTAAATGTATTTCATAATAAGTGTTCAACTCTTACAGAAATCCAAAGAAAGAGACTAATTCCTCATTAGTATAAAATATTAAATACGTATTAGTTAATTATAAAAATTTTTTTTAGAAAAAATGGATGTTTTCTTTCTTTCTTTTTTTTTAAATATTTTCCAAAAGATAAATTGATTCTCATTACGTTGTTTTTTTACTAGTTCTGATTTTTATTGTTATTTCTTGTATAAGTATGGAACATTAAATTATTTTGATTTTCCATTTTCATAAAATTATTTTAAATTATCTCTCTCTCTCAGTGAAGAAATTATTTTTTGGAAAAAAATTATTTGTTAAGCGTTTTTCAACTAAGAGGGGTAAAAAAGCTTCTTTTACATGATAATTTTTCAATATTATGGCATTTTGAAAAGTACGAAAATTCATCAAAAATATACCATCTATTTTAATTTTTTTTTTTTCTTTTTGAAAATAATGTAGAAAATATGTTATGCTAAATTTCTTACAATTGTTTATTTCATCTATAAATAATGTTTATCGTATTTTAACTTTGTACTGCGATTTTTATCTAAAATATTTAAGGATAAAAAAAAATTTCAGTATAATATTATTGTGCTCTTGAATCACTTGAATTTATTCTTATAATTCTATAGAAAATATTCTCAATTTGATAATTCTCATAAATATTCTCAACTTGTCAAATTTTTGAAATTTTTATGTACAATAAATGTATTACATATAAATGTTACAAAGTCTTGAAACTGTTAAATGTGCGCAACATTATCATTCGATGTGTTTGTTATATTTTTGTGTAATTAATTATAATTATTGAAATTTCGATAACATTTTTGTTGGTACTGTGATTTCTGCATACATATGTTTCAAGATATTGATGTGTTTTTTTTTTATTTTCTGTATGTGAGTACTAACATAGCAAAAAACGAAATACTTAGTATTATTGTCATTCATTTTATTTGTTTATGGGCAATTGATACTTTTATGGAACCATTAAAAATTGTAAAATATATATATGTTTACTTTTTTAAATTTATTTAAGTGAATTGCTGGGATAACACATTGTACTGTAAAAATATTTACATGTTGCAATTTTGACTTAAAATTCTCTTAACATATTGAGTGGTTTTTTTTTTTTTTTTTTGCCTGAATCATTTATTTTGTGTAATTGTTTTCAAAATATATTGATGCATTTCTGTGATTAGTAATTATTTCACACATTTAGAAAATTACATTGTATCAAGATCACTGTTTGATTTATTATATAACATTCAGAATTAATTTAACCGCTCTCTTGGTTGTAACACATACCTTTTGTTATTAACATTATACTAATTTATGACATGATAAAAAAAAAATTTAGCGAAACAAAAAAGAACAAAACTCCTGACATAGTCTTTGAGGTGAAGTTGGAGAATGAAATAATAGTTTAGGTGTCACCTACGAGTGTGCGAGTCAACCGATTGTAATAATTATGTAATGCTTAATTTTTTTCTATTGCTGAAGCGTACGCAATGTTAATTTGATAATAAAATGTAAGAAAGTTGCCTGAAATGGAAAACAGAGTATGGTTACTGCATTTTTGCTGTCAATTACACGTGGGAGAACTGTTTGTTTAAATTTGATATTATTTTCAGAAATTTTTTAGATCATTATTTGAGTTCAAATTAAGACAATTCATCAATCGAAATGTTTTTAAAAATATTTAATTCTTATATTTTTTGAATTTGGTTCGATTTCATCGAAAAAGGTCAAGAGACGATGGCTTTGTGGTCCTACGGGTGCCTGGGTAGAAAAGCGATCCTCCATCCCTTATCAGGGCAGCTGCTACGATACTGGCAATAGCAATATGGAAATTTAAACAAGTTATTTGTTGTGTGCCGAGTAACTGAACTGTTTGGTCGCTGTTGGGGTAAAAAGTTCATGCGAAATTATGATTAAAAAACGATTTTTTTTACTCATATGTGCAATGTCACATCAAATTATTTATTAGCTTGTCCGTTTGGTCGTAGCAACAACGCATTACATGCTCAAAGTATTTTATTTTCGACTGATTACTTTGTCGCCTAACCTTAAGGAACATGACTTATCCCTCAATTGCAACTATTTTTTCTAGCAAAAGAAATACTAAGCAATAACTCGTGTTATTAAAATGTTTAATATCTAGCTATATATATCCAATGTTACAATTTCTTTAGTGCCTTGATACACTCATCCCTCGTTTTCCACCGAATTTAATTTACATAGTTTTTTAATGAAAGAAAAATTGTTTTGTATTATACCGTTTGTAAATTAAATGATTATCATAATAATGTAGTATTTTAATGTGATTCTGAATTGTCTTACTCCACTCTCCCCGATTTCACATCATCCAAGAATAAATCAGTTATGATTAACGTATTGGTAAATGTAGCCAACATCATAATTCTAGCGAACCAGTATCTATGCGAGACGTTGATGACTCTTCTGTAAGAGATTCGGATGTTTCTGTTACATCTGCGCAACCAAAGAGCA
Source organism: Nephila pilipes (assembly GCA_019974015.1). NCBI lineage: Eukaryota > Metazoa > Arthropoda > Arachnida > Araneae > Nephilidae > Nephila > Nephila pilipes. The sequence goes on from BMAW01047633.1 coordinate 18,833, forward strand.
GTAGAATTCTAGTTATTTAAATCTCTGAATGTTGTGTGTTGAATTGTAATGTGCAATTTTTCATTCTTTTTTTTTTTAAGTTGTAGTTATGCTTAAATTGTTTATTATGAATGGAAGTTTTAATTTATACATTAATATGTGTTTTTATTGCTTTTTTGTACCGAATACTATTGATTTGCGTTTAGTTTTCGTTTTCAGAAAGTATGAGCCCAAATGTGTCGAAAAATTAATTAATTTAATCCCCCCTCCCCCTTTTTTTTGTTATTTAATCCTAATCTTATTTTACACGTTTTCGATTTGCATGATTTTTCGAAAATGTGTCTTTCGTATAAATCAGGGAATGGATGTATATACATAATGCTACTGGTTGATATTTTTTTAAGTACCTTAATATTTATTTATTTTTATCCTGTTGTAAAATTGTATATGTGCTGTAACAAAGTTTTATCAATAACATCCTTGACTCTGACCGTATCTTTTTTCTCCATTCAAGCTGTTGTGCAGCAACATCACTCGTCTTTTAATCTTGAGATATATGAAAGTGTTTCAAGGAAGACAACTGTATCTTCAGTTCGAGGAAGAGGACGTGGGAAATCCAGTAAAGTGAACCAGTGCCCCTTTTGTCCAAAATATTTCTATTCCAATTTTGAGTTAGTTCGTCATACTCGAGTGCATACGGGAGAAAAACCTTTCGGTTGTGACATTTGTTCCAGGTCCTTCAAAAGCAAACAGGCATTGAAGTATCATAAAATACAAATTCATCATTTAAACCTGACATAAGTAATTTAAATTCACTTGAAATAAGTAATTTAAATTGATGCTTTTCATTTGTTAACTGAAATATGTTCATATCAAACCGAATAAAATTCATGAAAATGTATTTGATGTATTTAATTCAATGTACTAAACGACATCTATTCTGTAATATAGGCTCCCATCTATCAACCATTTCGAATTCATGAATATCCTATGGAATTTCTATTTTCATATTTAAATCTCGACTGTTGTATTAATTTGAATGCTGTTGATAGTACAGAAAAGTGCAAAAGTTTCTGTTCAATTACGCTTTTCCGCAATTTTGCTAAAAATGTTTTGCATCTATTTTAATATAATCCATTCATAAGCTTTCAAGTCTTGAAAAAAATATTTTCAATAGAATGTGTAAAAAAACATAATCACACAGAAACCTGCATTAGTTTTTGCTATTCCGAATGCATTTTATTACATTTTAGCAAATATAATAGTCTAAATTTGAAGTGAAAAATAAAAATTGTCGTGTTGCTTCTAGTGTGACGTCAGTAAAACCAACCAACCAATCGTCGAGAGATCTCATTACGTATAAAATCATTGTCAAAGGTACACAAATATTGACGGGATTCAAATACTTTAACAACCGTTTTAAGTATTTTAAAAAAAAAAACTTAGTTCATATTGGAGGGAACCTTGATTAAAATGTCATTTTAACGATTTAAGACATCGTTTTTTGCTGATCGGCTGTTTCCCGTCATAAGTATACGGTGATAAAAGTTTGAATAACTTCTGCTTTTGTAAATGAAGTATTTTCGCATGTTTATACATCTAATCATTTGAATATTTTGTGTACTGATGTCGAGTATAATGAGAATAAATAGTCTCCTCGATATTTGGGTTAATTGGAAAGAGATCACTGGATATATGATTTTTTTTTTTAATTTGTTAATTTTTGGTATGTGTAATTGAAGCAATTTATTTGCGATTTTCCTTCGTGATTATTTTATTAACGTCGCGCTGATAGGCTTACAAGGGTTGTTGGCGACATGCCTCGGTTAAGTGACGAGGACGACACTTGAGCTGGCGCCTCCCTGTTCAAACTTCTCCATGCCAACGATAGGACTTGCGACCTCTACCAGATTTAACGTTATCAGACCCGTTACACGATGGGTCTGAAGTGACATTCAGGCTCGAATTTATGACACTACGTAAAAGTACCGTTCGGTACCGTGACCTTTCAGACTATCGTGGTCTTCCTTTACAACTATCCTTTAAAATTGCGGTACTGGCTTTTAAATTATATGCCGTTGGATGCAGCCTTTTAAAAAGGAAGGAAACATTGCATCTGTTTGAAAATAAAAGGAGATAGAACCAAAATTTATGGTTAAATTAATTTACGGTTTTGACAATTTGCAATAGTTGAAATAAATCCATTGATTCATTTGCATAGAAATAGAGGAGTGAAATACTATAATTGTATTCCATAATGAATAACATTGAGCAGATGTTAAAAAAACTGCTACATTTGTTGTTATGAAGTTAATATGAGTTCCGCTTATATTTTTTTCTATGCAAATGTTTTTTTACCATGACAAGGGAACAGGAATAATATGGAACATAGCTTTAGAAATTTACTTTCTTTCGCAGGCAAAATAATTTTTAAAACTATCCCGGCAAATGGTAAAATATCCATATGGTATGGTAGAGTTACAGTTTATATTAAAACCTGGGAAACTTTAGTTAAAATGTAACTAGGGATTCAAAAAGAAGGCTTACCAATCAAAAAAGATATATTAGTTACTTTATTGAATTAATGTTAACTATACACGCAATATTTTATTTATTGAAATAAACCAAGTGGTTATAATCACAAATTCGCGGCCGTCGTTATTTCCTTTGAGTTATGGTTCGAGTCCTGATGCTCGTTGAAGCCCCTTATCTATATATTGCCACGGCGTGGTTTCGAAATTTGAACCGTGTAGCCGGGATTGATGCACGTTAAATCTGTTCGGGGCCCAAAGTCCTCCCGTTGGCGTGGTGTGGATGTTAGGAGAGGGGGTGCCAGCTCAGGTGTCGTCCTCGTCACTTGACCGTGGTTCAAAATTACGAGGTCCTTCGCCAATAGCCCTCGTGTTGCTTCTAGTGCGACGTTAATAAAAACTAAACTAAATTGGAAATTTGAAGAAGGTGCCAGCTTGGGTATCATCGTCATTTGAATGAGATTCGAAATTACAAGATTGCGCTTATGAGTGCGGCGTTAATGCACAATCAATCAAAACAATAAACAACATAAAGGAGAAATTTATCCGACAATTACTATTGAAGGATCCCAAATTTTGAAATTATATTACAACTTGTATCATAACCAAGCGGAAATATTAAACCCACTACTCTAATCTTTGGAAATATGTTTCTGATATTACATCCCGATTATAATGGTAAATTTTCATTTAAAGCATGAATATATAAACTACAATTATGCATATTTTTGCGTCAATCTAATATGTATTTTTATACTTTGGAAATTGCCTCGAATTTACTCATTTTGTCTTTTTAAAATACTTTCATTTTTATTCCAATGTATCATATTAATTAAAACTTTTGATTTTAGATACGCTTTTTGACGAATGTAGCGAGGATCTCAATGAACAAGATGTGCTCCAACTTTTAAATCTGGATTCAAAAAAAGTAAAGAAAATTTACAAATGTCCATATTGCCCGAAAATTTTTCCGTACAAATCTGGGTTCGAGAGGCATGTTAAAGTGCATACTGGAGAAAAACCATTTAGATGCGATACATGCTTTCAATCGTTTAAACGGAAAGAAAATTTAAAATATCATCTGTTCAATTTTCATGCGTGAAATAAACATCAGTTTGCTTTTTATTAATGTTTTGGAAAGGCTGTTCTAATTTCGAATTTAATTTCAAAAAAAAATATTTTGTTTTTGTTTACTCCCCTTATTAGTGATTATTGTAACTTTGCTCATCTAGAAAAAATAATAGTCACTAATGTGAATTTTCGTTCTACGTAAATTGTATTTTTAGCACTTTAAAATAAAGACTAAACGTGTGTATATTTTAGCTGTGTGTGGTATATATATATTGAATGCAATAAAATAATTTTAGAACTTTTTTTCTTTTCGATAATTGTGCTAAATGAATTTTTGATTTATTTTCGAGCGAAGCATCTGAAATGGAACTTTTTCTTATATTGATTGGAATTACAATTGACATGTTTTTGTAAGGTGTCGTTCCGAAGATTTTAAAAGAAATATAAAATCTTCGTGGCTTTTTGTGACTTGCAGGGCCGACGGGAGAGAACTTTGACCCGTGGGAAAGAATAAGCCCCCCCCCACACACACACTACCTACTGGTTTTACAAAATCAAAATTCTCTTTGTAATGTATATGTATTAATCCTGAATAAAGGTGGCACTAAAAAAATACACCTTAACGGTATCATAGATATAATTTCTCACCCCAATAAAGAAATTTTATTGTATAAATTTAATAAAAGCTTCTAAATAAGATTAGATATTTTAAAAATATTACATATTTTATGAAAATTGTAGAATGTATTCTGTACAGTTATTGCAAATACTATTGCGGTATCTCTTACAAAGGAAGTTGGTACATATATTGTACATTTTTTAGTATATTTTCACTTCTTTCCTTTTACATATACATCTTCCTTGCTTAAGATGTGGATGGTGGTATTTGTGTTGTTTCCTCAAGTATTTCTAATACTATTTTCCACAGATTATGTGGCAAATTCGGTATTTTTAATCGTTCTTTAAGAAAGGTTTCCATAAGAGAAAGTCGTAATTGTAACAGAGAGATAATATTACCTGGTAATGTTTACAATACCATTTGCAAAATGATAACTAGAAACAAAAATTACATAACGACGGTTTTGATCAGCAAATTAAATCTTCGTGAAGTTATTTTTAAAAACTTACACTTGCAGTATCATCTTCGAAATAACACCCTATATCAGTTTTCTTTGTTGTGCGGTGTACTGTATTGCAGACTATTAATAAAGATGATTTGTTTTCAGGACATCACATTTATTTGCGCACATCTTTTCAAGCATAAATTGTATACACAATTTCCACTAGCACAATTTATCAACGTTCGCTTTTACATCTTAGAACCAAAATCAGTTCTATTTTTTTTTATGTTCGTTGCCAGTAAATTTTCTAAAAAACAAAAATATGATCTGGTGTTGCCAAAAACATAATGTTATTTCTTTGTAACAACTTTAAACATTAAAAAAAAAATAATATCTTAATAAAGAATAGTGAAAAATGTATCACTTTAAGTTTAAATCGTTTCCTTTTAAAAATTGAATAGATATTTTAAAAAAGTATCACATTAAGATTAAATCGTTTGTTTTTTAAAAATTGAATATATCACAGCGGCTAATGAAGTGCGTATAACAAAAGTCAATTTTTTATGATAACGATATCCTTACTGACAACATAAATGATTACAGGAAAAGTCAGTGGTACCAGTTGTACGGTCTTTTTAATAATATTAGAAAAACAATTTACTTGAGGTTAATTTTTTACCAATAGTATATTTTAAGGATTAATTCGAAT
>BMAW01047633.1:29183-75233 GCA_019974015.1 Nephila pilipes
TATATATATATATATATATATATATATATATATATATATATATATCAACCAAATCGGATAATTCTCTTAATTTTCCTATTTGGTCAATTATCTCTAAAACTACTGGAGAGATTTGAATAAAATTTTGTTTTTACATAGGATTGGTATAATTCAAAAAAATAACCATTCAACTGTTATAATACACATGCATGACCGTATGTAATACTCATCGGAGTTGCAAGATATGAAAAAGCTGTTGCAGAATAGAACAAAAAAAGGTGTTAATAGGAGGTATGGTCCCCTCTTACTCATATACCGGCCACGCACAATGATTTTACTCTGAAAATAAGGGAGCATATTAGGTCCTGTGGCAATTCGTCCCATTCGTTCATCAACGATGTTTTCACGTCTTGGATGATTCTCGAAGGCATTGCGAATGGCAATTGCCCTTCCCAGAGCGTCCCAGGCATGCTCTACAGCATTGCAGTCTGGAGATCTGGCTCGCCAATCCACCCTTATACTTCTCAGCAGTAACAGTGTCTCTTTCAAAGACATGGAGATGTGTGTGGTAATCCAACATAATGCCTGCCCAGACCATCAAGCCTCCGCTGCCGTAAAGTTCAATTTGAGTGCAGGTAGCGAGTCCTTGGTTCTCTCAATATGAAAGTGTTGCGAGAATCACAGGTTAGGCTGAACCGGGATTCATCGGTGAAGTTCTTGTAAACAGCCCCCTCTCATGAAGTCTTCTGGAAACAGTAACCCTCTGAAACTCGGGTTCCTGTGGCCTCATACAATTCATGAGAGTCCTGAGAAGTTGTAGCATCCCTGTTACGCCTCGCTATAATGGACAAATGGAGATCTTCCCTTTCTGTCATGTTTCTTGTCTAGGCTTTCTCTCGACAGACTCGGTATCCTGAAATTGTTTCCATAAGTTGGACACGGCGCTGGGCATTAAATCGAATTCTCTGCAAATCTGGAATTGAGACTGGCCTTCTTCTTGCCTACCCACAATTAGCCACCTCATTCCATCATCTAAACGTTGGTGGTTACTCGGTTTTACTGTTTGAATTTTAATTTAAGCGGTTGCTGCGAAAAAACATCAAGAAATTCAGCGAAATGTGCTAGCGAACGAAATGCGGATTTTGGCACGCGCGCTTAGAAATCCTGTTTTTCAACTTGTCTCGCCCACACACACTTATACGCTTGCGTATTCGAAGTACAAGATTTGCATCTTTCTTTGTTTCCAAGCAGTACTTTAAATTTCGTTCAATTATTTTCATAAAATTTGACAAAATATGCAAATTCTCTTAATTTTGAACACCAGTGTATACATAGATATACACACAATCACACAGAATAAGACAGATTGTGACACAGGATCAACCTGGCACCCAGAAGCAATCTGTTAACCCTTCTGTTTTAATTTTGCCATTATTAGTTAATAAAGTTCAGTAAATAGTCAAGTAATATAGGAAATCACATTGATTTTTTTCGAATCTTGGAATATTCAAAATTTAATATATAAATTATCACATATACTTATATTCAGCTATGTCCTACATGTGTCCGATCTTAATGATCAACATGATAAATGTTTTCTTATTTGATACTGCCTAACCGGATTCGAATCAGTCATAAATTTGTAACCTGATCCTACTACACTTCCGGTTCACAGGTGATTACTCCATTTAAATCATAATCTAAAATATTTTATTTGTGGTGTTCAGTGTTTTAAAAATTTTAAATCTTTAACTAATTAAAAGAAATTTTTAATTCAATAATTTTGAATTGAAATTTTTTTAGATGGAAGGTTTTTAACTGGGAAATTTTGGTTTTTAAAGCATTTTTGTAATTGAAGTATTTTACCTTTCATTTTCTTTTGTCTTGTTTCTTATCATTAATTTATAATTTGCATTTTGGAATAATACAATTTTTCCCCTACAAGATCCACTGGGGGAGGATTGTTACCATTGAACATGTTTAACCTCTCAATTCAGTCCCCAGTGTGAATGTGCATGGTTTTTTTTTTGTTTGTTTATTCAAATTATTCATTTTGTTTCAATTTTTATTCATTTATTTTGCATAGTTTCATAAATGTGTTCTTTTTTGATTTTTGGATTTTAATTGGTTGCTTATTTCGGTCCTACTTTGGTATATGTCTGACCGCCAACCTTCGGTTTTTTTTTCGCCAAATCGGGCGATTAGGCCTAACATGGCGACCAGTCAACCCGCTATTTGGCTAGAAATGACTGGTCGCCAAAAAAAAATGGCGGTTTTCGGGCATATAGGGAAATTGTTCCCTTATTTGTTATGTGTTTTTAATAATAATTTAATTATTTTATCTCTCTTTCTCTCTCTCTCTCTCTCTCTCACACACACACACATATATATAATATGATAAAGATACGACGACAGATTTAATGTGAATTAGCCCCCGCTACAAGGCAGGTCTTTACTGGCAGCAGGGCTCGAATCTACGGCTCGACGCAAACCACCGGATGAGTGTCCATGGCCACGTTGCGAAGGCTGCCAATACAGCACGACCATAGCGTGTTTCTTATCTTTCGTCGCTAAGGTGGGGGCTATGCCGACAGACAAATACAACACTTTAGAGAATGTTATAATATTTAAAAGCGAAATATATGAAACGATCACTTCTAGAACTTAATTCATCTTAATATATAATTTTGAAAATGAAATCATAATTGCATATCAAATTAATGAACTAAAGAGTGGTAATATTTTGATTCAATGTTAAACTAAATACAGTTTTAAAGTAAATATTCTCTTACGGGCTTTATGGTATTACTAATACAACTTTTGAAGAGATAAAAGGGATTTAATTAAATTTTATTTAATTCAGTCAATAGCATAAAAATCATATAGAAATTCTAGAACAAAGGACAGAAACTGCGACAGATATTTACACCATATTCTAGGAAATTTATTTACAATTAATTACATACATCAGCAGTTATTGAAACTAGGATGATAATGATATACACATCATAATTCATAAAATGTTTTTATTTAAATAACTGTCATAAATTTCCTTCAAAATGTGCCAATTTATTCTTGCCGAAGGTTCAAAACAATTTTCAAGTCTATAAATCAAAAAGGATTCCATGATTCTCGGAAAGTATGTTCTCCCACGAGAAAATCATAAGATTCGGTGGGTTTTGAATATCTTCCATAATTCTCGGACAGCAAGTCCTCCCTCGAGATTGTCACAAGATTCGGTGGGTTTTGAATATTTTCCATAATTCTCGGGCAGCAAGTCCTCCCTCGAGATTGTCATAAGATTCGGTGGGTTTGGAATATCTTCCATGATGCTCGGGTACAAATTTCTCCTAAGTAGCAGTCACAGGAATAGATAAGATCCAGTATTTATGAAGTTTTTCTCACACAAGCTTTGTAGATCTGTTTTAGTATTGTTAATTTCAATATGCAATCTTGACAGATTTTGACACTGTTATAGGATGTAAATAAAGGTGTAATGTCCGAAATATTCTGTAGATTTGAATTTTTTCATTTATCAGGAAGTTGAATGATATTTTCATATTGCAAGCATTTCGTTTATTGTTGAGCCAATTGTGCTTTCAGTTGAAGTGCCTGGCACATTTTAAAAACAGCCACTGAGTAAACTACTGGAACAGGCTGGTTTACATGAAACTGCTTTCGAGAAACAGTTGTAACTCTCTCTTCTGGAACGAAAGTGGCCGGCAGATCTAAAGCTTCACAGATCTTCCATACGAAGAACGATCCCACCACAGGTACGGCAGCCACTCTATCACTTCGTTTGTAAGGAGTTTCAGTCAAAGTCGTGGTTTCTTGTGGAGGAACGAGTTTGGACTCGAGGGCCTCACAAGTCTTCTGCACAGACGGAAAGGGAATAAGAGCAACGTCAGCAGTTTCAGTAGCGTGACCAAAAACGACTCTATCTAAAAATTCTGTAGCAGAGTTATCAAAAAAACTCGATCATTGAGTCAAAGATGATGACCTCGATAAAGTAAAGGAGATCAAGGAATCCAACAAAGGCTCTCAAAGCACAGTGAAAGACGCGTAAACACGCCATAAAGATCATAGTGATGATCATATCGAAAATAAGTAACAAAGTATCTCAAAAGTTCACTCAAGAAAATAATAAGCAAGTCACAGAAGCATCCAAATCAACGTTTGAACAATAAATGATTTTAAGATAAAAATGCAATAACCATTTATACTTTTTTCATTGTTGAGCTGTGTATGATTATATTATTGCCGGGCATTATTATTTTTATCGGATACCTTTATTAACAATGTAAATAACAAATAAATAGTATTATTTTAACACAATAAAGGAAGAATTATTTCATTGTTATTTTAGTGATGTGGTTGGAAATATTTCTTCTTAAAGTCATAGGCAGCGCGACCTGCCCTAACTTGAAAGAATTTGTTTCATTAAATGGGCAGCGTGTCTTATGTTTTTGGTTATTAATACGAATCATAGGTCCTTAACGGTTTGGCCTACATTTCTCTTATCAAAAAAAAAAAAATACTATTTAAGAAATAATTAATATAATAAAAAATTTCCCGGCTTGTTTGGATTACAGACCCTTTTTTAACTGTAAATCTAAATCCCTTCTCTTAGAAGGAATATACTGTAAAATGTTCTGAAAACGTTATCGAAAAATACTAACATATAGATAAATTGCTCCAAATTTGTTTAACAAATATATATTATTAAAATAAATAAACTAAAATTAATAAGGAAAGATGCTGAGATTGGTGAAATGATTCACAATTTTCGCTATTTGGTGCTATATTTGTCATTAGAGCTTTCAAGAAGCCTCTTTCCACTATTGATAATCGATTTCCTTTATTTGTTTGAAAATTATTTACTACTCGGAATCCTCTATAATGCACCAGTACCTACTTTTAGTATGGATTGATCTTTTTTTAAAAAAAAAAAACATTTAAAATTTTTTGTTGAAATATGTTTTCAACCAATTTTACTATTAATCAAGCTTTTTAGGATATTCTTGGGAGTCTTTCACAAGGGAGTGTACCATATCCACAACTCCCAAGAATGGTTGATCCTCAACACCCCCTTAATTTTACGCATTAACGTCATTTCATTCCTGCAAATTGACGTCATTTCAGACCTTTTTCGAATGAACCTTAAACACGGTAGACGCAAAGTAAGAAATAAGACTTATGCGAAGAATGTTCCATGGAAATCACTGTAACAGATCATTGCATGCAATAGTCACACAAGGGATGGTGCTGCCATTACAAAAAAGGATCCCTTTGTTGAACATGCAACATCGAAAACTCTTTTTTGCTGTTTTGAGTTTGTTTAAGGAGGTGTAATATTTGGTTACATTAACTTTAATGGTGAAATGTGAAAACAACTTCTTTTCTTATAAACAGTGCTGCCACTATCTAACACTTAGATATATACATAGAATTTTCTTCACCAGATTTCCCTCTACTATAATTGTTTACATAGATATGACCACATTAGTGTGACCAGGTGGGTAAGTGTCGTCCTTAATAATTCGTCCTTTACGAAACTCACCGTCCTTTTGGAACTCTGAAGTGCTTGGGAGACTACATCCTACATACAGTTTGCTTTCGACGATAAATATCAACTGGGTTCTCATTTTCTGCAAATAAAATTTGCATGGTGACTATGTTTGGAGGCGTCCATGATCCGACCAGTACCTATTATATTTCTTACACGCCATCACAGAGACAACTGACACGTAGGGACGACACCACATGCTTTCTTACCATTCAGAGACTTCTATTGGCATATGCAAAGCGTTCTGCCTCTTGAAGCGACGGAGTACGCGCGACAGCTTCAAGTGCATTTGGGCTTCCCTTAAAATTAATAATGCTCGGGAAGAAAGCTACTTAGTGGGTTACACGAATTTTTAAATCGTTTTCTGTATTCGATGAGGCCCGGTCTCTAATTGGTGGATCTTTTAATGTACTACTACAGCTTGAAATTGGATGAAGATTATTGTTACTTAAAATTTATCCTTATTTACTCTCTGCAACAAAATCCAAGACTTATAAGTAGAAGAATCGTATTCAAGTTCTAATATCGAGGTAAAATTCAATGATTTTGACTTGGGAAATAATCCTTCCCACCCGTAATCGAGGATGCTCATCTCATTATAACTTCTAAAGTACGAGAAAGTTATCCAAAAGAAATTTTGTACCTACTTATAAAAATCATCATCGAAAAAAATCAAAGGAGCTCATTTTAAAGTTTCCCCACTTTCTACCAAATATTCCCGTATTTTTAGGAATTACATAGATATTCGTCGAATTGAATGTTTCATTGGCACACTTGACACGATAATTATTATTACTATTATTATTATTATTTGCTTTGTTTGTCTTCTATTGAATCATTTTTAAATGTTAAATCTTTCAGAGCAACAAACACTACATCATGTAAAGTTATTTTGTTTACTCTGTTTTTAGTATTAAATAAATTCTGGATTGTTGGTAGTACCAGGAAACTAGTTTCCACACACACACACACATATATATATATATGTGTGTGTGTCCTATGTCATCATTTTTAGGATGGCAATATTTAAGACATTTAATTAACATTTAATTAAAACATTTAACATTAACATTTACACGAACACAAAACAACTACAATCGTCTACATCGTTTCACTGACTCGCTTCCGTCTGACTCGTTAAATTATAATCTCGTGTGATGTAAAACTAGCGCCCTCTACAGTATTACACACACACACACACACATATATATATATATATACCTTACTAATTTGTATTTGAATATATCTTCTTGTTCTATATAATATGTTCCGTATTTTTGTTTTTGTTTTTTTGCTTGTATTTGTGATGTTAAATGCTTGCTTTACATTTTATTAGGTAAAATACTTAAAATCAAAGCTTGCCTTATTACCAGAAGAAAGTCTATACATTTTGAGACATTTTCCTATCTTAAAATGTGTCCAGTAACTTTGTCTTCTTCTTCATCATAGGCAAAAAACTATCTTAAAAATAGAGTTTTAAATAGTTTTCAGTCAAGGAATATATCAGAGAGAGCTGGCATACATCAGAAATGAACATGCAGAAAGTCAGAGAGAACCTCATTCCAGTTTTTTATATATTATAAGGATCCATCCCATATTCACGTAGCATTAAATACTCAAATTTAATGAATACGGTTACATATCTAACACAAGTCTGAAGTGATATGTAAAATATACATATATAAAAGAAAATTTAATTAAAAAGGGAAAAAATACAAAATAATTTAAAATTCTAATAATAATATGTAATAAAAATGCATTTAAAATATAACATTTAATGAATACCTTTTTATTAAATCTTTAAAACTTGGCCTAAATTTGTTAAGGGATCTCAGGACTCTTTTAACTGTGCGTTATCCGCGTAATCGAAAAACATCATTTTTCAAAAAACATATCTTTCCAATAAAACAAAGCAAAAAATTCTTGACACTTTTGCCATATAATATTCATATTTCTTTCTTTAATTATCATATTTTCGTGTAATTTTAAAGAAATTTTAATATGTTATAAAGAAATATGAATTGCGCAAATTCTTCCAAAATTATGAAATTTAGTGTTTTACTGCGCTTAGGATTCTAAAGTAGAATACTGATCAAAATTTACAGAAGTGTTTTTTAGTAGAAAAATATTCAATTTCGAAGTTATGCATACTTTTTAAAAATGTCGTGAGTAAACTTTTTTATTACTGTTGTTAGGAAATTATAAAAGTTTAAGAAGTAATCCAAAGAATATTTATATATATTTTTAAATAATTTATTTAAGAATTGATGAGTAAATCACAAAGAAATTTATTTCGAACACTTGTATAATAATTTCAGACTAATATGTTTAATAGTTTCTGTGAATTTCTGCACGTTAGCTCATTTGTTTTGTTTTGAGGAAAATGAAGTTAAATTTGAAAAAATAACAAAAAAAAAAAAAAAAAAAAAAAAGCTTGTTAAAAACAAAGTTCAGTTTTTTCGTAATAACTCTGGAAGTTTTGGTAATATCGTTAAACTGCAATGGCCGGTCCTCCTTAATTTCTAATAACTACTTTGACTCAGCTACTTTTCCAACTAGTTTTATTTCAGAAATGGGAGATTCATTTTTAATAATATCACAAATAAACGAGCTTGTAAAGCAAATTTCAAAATTTTTCAAATCATTAAAGCTATATTCTGAATCTGTTTCTAATTTTTTTTTCTTTGTATTTCAAAGTATAGGCGGAGAGCAAAAGCAATGAATCGATAGACGGCGCTGTAATGGAAAGCATAAAGCGCGGGGTTTTTTTGCACATCGTCATTTCAACCTCGGATTTCGAACGCGTGACCTTTCCCATTATTATTCTACGTCACCAAGCCACCTGAAATCCACGGAGAAAAGACGACGTCTAAGAAATCTCGCGCTTTCCTTTACAGAGTTGTCTAGTGGTTCATCGTTTTCTCTCCGCGTATGTAGTGTATGGTGAAAATTGGCTGTTTGTATGTTTTCTACCACCCCTTAAATTTTTGCCCATGAGTTTCCAAACACCCTATATTTGCTTTTACTCGATGAAAATGATTAAACATTTTGTGTTTTTGGTTTTGCACGAAAAAACGAAGTTAAACTTCAAAACGAAACACAATTTGGGACAAGTCGACATGATTATTTATGCTTTGCTTGCAAAGCCAAATTAAGTGTTTACAAATGATTTAACACGTCTGTCAGGAACATTAAGTAAGAAAGCTAAGATTCGTTTTCTAATTAGAGGTATCCCCCCCTTTCCCCCCTTTCAGAAATGTTATGACAGGATTTCAGAGCTCCACAAAACAGCGTGAATTAATAACCAACTTACAATTCGCTGTTAGAGATTAGTCACTAGGAAACTCTTCTTTTTCATCATTTACTCTATATTCTTCTGAGAAGTTTTTAAATTAACGAAGTGTTCTGGCATTTGTTTTATTTATTAATTCATAATCTTCTATCCATTTTCGAATTGAAGTGTTTTCCTATGAGATTTCACGGTGAATAATGGAATGAAGATGTAAGAAGCGTAATACTCGTATTTTAGATTCAATGTTTCAGAGACTAATAAGACCTTGGTATTTATTCGCAACTCAAGCATGTTCCTTGCTTCATCAAGCGCATTTCTAACATCGATAGCCCAAGTTGTTTCGATAACAGCTATTGAAGATATAATATTTTTATGTTCACATATACATCCGCAGTTACGAGACATTTCAAGTGGTCATGGTCGCGGGCTCACAACCGGCGTTGTTTTCGTCGAGTCGAAGATTCGAACCCTGATACCACTAAAGAACGGCCGTGTAACGAGACCTCGACCATATCTAAAGATTTAAATATGGTCGAGTTTTCCCATCCTCCTTTGGCATGGTGTGGAAGTTAGAAGAGTGCGGCGCCAGCTCAAATGTCGTCTTTGTACTCAACGGAGGCCTTTTTAATCATCTATCAAGTGACTCGGTTGGCAATGGATCTCGTAATTTTTTACGAGGTGCATCGCCAATAGTTCTCGCGTTACTTCTCAGTGCAACATTAATAAACAATTACAATCTTTTTCTTGACAGTTACTTCCGTACTTGAACGAAAAATTTTTGCAACGAACAATTCAAAATTGTAGGGATTCGGGTAGTCGGGTAGAGGCAGAGGGTGCTGCTGCAGTTTAAAAGATAATTCATGCAGTTTGGAAGTGACAACTCCGGATGAATGTGCTATTGCATTGAAACAGAATTTTCTTTTTCACCAAATGCGGCTGTGTCTTATTCAATTTTTTTAACGAAATGGTAGATGTACTCATTTATAGTATTGTTGATTCATCATTTTCCCTTTTTCTAAGAACTCCACGAATATGACGTCCATCTCGTCTCAAAGAACAGTCGCCATAACTTTTTTCAGCCCATGGGATCATTCCCCCTTCTTTGGAGAGGATTTATCTGAAGCAATCTGTAGTTTTGATAGTTGCTTGATATCTAGCGTATAATGAGGAATCCATATCCCATTAACAGTGACAACTGGGTGCAATACGTCTTTCGGATTTCACTCAAATTGCTCCAAATACAATTAGAAGTTAAAAGCTGCCCGTATTTCTTGTCCACCATGAGCAATCCCATCATCCATCGGGATGATAATTTTTCAATCGTCAACTTATCATATAAGATATTAATTACCTTTCCAGTCGACGTACCTTTGGTATCAATGATTTCGCTTACATTCACTCGTCATATCAGCGAGAATCATATAGAAGATTTTTTCATTAGTTCCTTGGTAACCACGTTATGTCTGGCGTCTTGGGCACTTCTCTTCAAAACGGATTATCAATTACATTTATATTCGCTGAATCAAAATATAACTTGATGGCTCAGCACTACATAAATATGGAACTTCACTTTTATCTCTTCACACGTTTTCCAATAAAAAGAAATGTATCACTGAAGGATACTACACTTTTTCCATCTAAACGAAAATCACGCTGTACGACTTACTGAAATGGCTTCCAAATCAAAGCTAACCAATGAATCAGAGTCAAATTTGTTTTGGTGCTATTTAACAGAGGGCAGCACAAGATGATAGCGTCATTTAAATAAACCAAAATTGCCTACTGAGTCACCTTCGTATATAGATGGAACATTGATTCCTCGAGAGATAAATTAAACACTGCACAATTTTTAAAATCATACAACAAAATAGTTTCAACGGTTTTACTATTTGCACCAATACGACGCTCATTTGTACAGTATGACCTAGGGATATGTGTGATCAATTTATACAGTTTTATTAAGTATGGAAACCAAACTTATATTACCTCTAACAAATTCTTTTTAATATGCACTCATTTTCGGTATGAGCAACTGACATGAAAAATATTCCAAGCTATCAAATAAAACACCGGCAAAAAACGAGTTTTTTAAACATGAATTTTCTTTCAAACTTCACACTTTGCGTAACAAAAATTTTTATATCTTAAATTTATAGAGAGAAAGGGAATATATATATATATATATATATATATATATATATATATATATATATATATATATATATATATATATATATATATATATATATATTAAAGAATTGAGCGATGCTTCCCTGAAATGCTTCTCTTTTTCATGAAAAGATGGATTTACAGAGATATTTGCTGGTTTCAGTATTCAACTGTTTCACGTTGTAAGCAATTGGGATTATGAGTAGTTCTTCAAATAATTAGTTTTAATCAATTAATTTTTGTTAATTATAATTAAATTATTGTACTGTCATCCAAAACAATCGTGTTTTGGATGACACCTCAATTGAGTACTTAAGCATTTCGTTAAGATGGTAGGCAATCGTATAGTTGGAAATTGAGTAATCACTGGCTGAAGCTCGATTTGCCAATCTTTATTCGAAAAAAGCATTTTGAGGATTACTTCGACAGACAGGTATCTAGTTGAAGTTCTCCACCTGGATCGTTCAGTGACCTGGGACAGGAGTTGCTCTATAAACATCTCCATGATTCCCCTTCCAACATTCGATAACTTAATTAATGGTGCTGTGATAGGTATTTTCCCGCCACTTTGGGAAATGAACCTCCCCCCCCTCTTCCCCGTGACGGAGAGGCTGGAGCCTTTAGTTACAGGACTGAACCTTCGATCTATCGGTCCGAATAAATCTTTTCCAATCTTGTTTAGCAGTGCTCTTAACAACTTGCACAAAAGAGATCAACCGTGACCACTGGGAAAGGCTTGTTTCTTTATTGAATCGACGTTTCGAGCCCTTATGTCTCTGAAGACCAACCATGATGCACGTTAAATCGTGTCGAGATCCAAAAATTTCCGTAGGAATAGCGTGGAAGCTTGTAGAGGGAGGAACTAACTCAGATGTCGTTTTCATCACTTGACCAATGTTTAAAATTACGAGGTCTATCACCATTAGCACTCGTAATGCTTCTCAGTGCAATGTTAAACAGTCACAATGAGGTATTTGAACTTCTGGCGTCGTTGTTGAAGAAAGCAGTCACAGCCAAATGGAAAGTCCTACCCTCCAATGCATTACAAGCAGATATGGACGCACGCACGCACGCATTCATTCATTATTTTTTTCACCAAATTCTGCGATTTTGTTAATCAAACAGTGAACTTTTGCAAAATATTGAATTCATGAATCTTGCTTAACTTTGATATTAACATAATTCAATAAATAGCTGTTCAAAGTACAATTGTTTTTAATTTCCTATATATTAATTTTTTTTAAAATTAGGCGCAGAATACGAACTGTATTTCAACATTTGAGTCCCAACGCAATTTTATCATAATTTACCTGATTCGTCTTTGATAAAGGCTTGATGTAATATTCGTGCAATAAAATGCCATCGCATGCTCTGTAATAACCTTGAATTATGTACATTTGTATTTAAACTTTCAAATATTTTACCTTAAAAAGATGTTGATTTTTTATCCTAATTCAACATATTCATCTTTGATAATGACTTAAGCTCCTATTTGTGCGATGAAATGCCATCATATGCTTTGTCGTAACCTTGAATTACATACATTTATATTATTTCAAATAGTTGCTCACAGACACGCTGCAGGAATGAAGGAAGCTGTACTGATCACGAAACACACATAAGTACATGTATTTCTAAAAAGAAGGATTTAAATTATTCTAACTTACAAATTTCGGAACTCACATAAAATAATATATTTTGAAGAAAATTTGCTCTGAAGATTTCAAAAATAATACCACTTATTTTTCTCTCTCACATGAATTTTTTTTTTACAAAAATTTGAAAATTATCAGCCACCCAATGCACTATTGTTAGTTGGATCACTTTTGGCGTACCAGATCACTTTTCAATTTTTTTATTTTTTACTTCAATTTTAATTATGTGTAGCTGATATATTCAATTTAATAATTTATCGTTTCTTTTAATTTTAATATACAAAAAGTTTACTACTATCCATTGCTCGATATTTTAGCGTTTAATTTAATTATTATATTTAATTGCATACTTTAATAATAATCATAAGAAAGTGCATCTTCGGTGGCTAAATCTGTTCTTTGTAAGACTTTGCATAGAACTTTCTCATTTTTTGATTATTGTCTTTATTTTTTAAATATTTTTATAAAAAGATCTTTTTTGAATAAAATATGATAAAATTTATATTATTACCTATCATATAGATAAATTGCATTAATTATAGAATAATAAAAAAAAATTAAAAACTATATTGCCTGCTGGTGCTTGATAGCTTTAATTTTCATTACTATATATACAGTATAATTCCTCATATTGACAATAAAAGAATCATAAAATAAAACACAGATAAGAAACGAGTTTTTTAAATATGGGTTTTTTTCAAACTTCACACTTGACGTAACATAATTTTTTTATTCCTTAAATTTTAACAAACATTCGCCTGTCGGTAACATTCTCCTGTCTTGAAGATGGGGAACAATTTAACGAACATGAGTTGGTGTTTCTCTTACAAAAGAAAAGACGGACTTACAGAGATGTCACTAATTAACAAAAGGGAGTTCAAGCATTGACCCTTTCACCTTAGCGACTATTTGGCGACTTAGCGAGAAACTTGACGTAAAATTTAATTCTTTAAATAATTAATTTTAATCAATTAATTTTTATTAATTATAATTAAATTATCATATTGTCATCCAAAGTAATCATGTATATAAAATTTCAGCTCAATTGAGGCTTTAAAATGTGAGAAAAAAGCTTTTGAAGTTTTGACCCAGGCACAGTTACAATGTGCGTAGAAGAAAACCTACTAAAAAAGGCATCCAAAGTCTGGAATCCACTCACTGGACAGATATAAAAACATTTATATATATTAAGAACATTATAAAATAAAACTAATACCTGAGCAATGTATTTGAAATCCTGCAAAATCCTCTGGTTCGTCATCTAAGGCAAATAGCTACCCAAGTACTTCCTCACTTTCGTTAATGAGAAGCTCGTTATATGGATCTCATTTTGTGCCTAGAAAGTCGATTTCCTCTTCTTAACTAGTTTCATATAACAAATCGTTCCCAGTGCCATGCATAGCATCAGAAACCCCAAACTTTTAAAAGGCTTTGTTAGAGGTTTATGTGAGTTCGTGTTTCAGCATATGCTTTTATAAATATTGCTGCCAAATGCAAAGAAATAAACTTGTTAGATTGCTTGATTTGAATGAACGTTTATTAATGTCGCACTTAGAAGAAACATGAGGACTATTTTAGAGGTACAAGCGATTCGGGACGTGCTTGTATAGGCAGTGCAACCAGATGCAAGAAAACAAAAATTGTTCCAGACGATGATCGTTGATCTAATCTAAATTCATTGGCTGTTGTAGATTGTAGGTCGTCTAACAGGACAGATAAATGCTAAAACTATAAAAGTTTGACGAAATTTTATACCTCATCTTATCTTAATGTCGCTTCATCAGCGAGAATGTACGGTTATCTCCAAACCGCACGGTCAATTGAAGATGAAGACAGATAAGCTAAATTAACTTATTTTTATTCAAGTTATGAATATTTAAATTGGGTGCCATTTACTCTTTATATAGTTTACTATGGCTGAATTGCGTGTTCATTATCTGATCGCAATAACCGCTTTTCTGCAATTTCATGGCTATCTGCTGAAAATTTACATTGTTGCTTAAGATTTGCTCACCTATAATATATATATATATATAAAATCGTGTGAAAGTCCAACATCCCAAAGCTATTCGTACTAAAGTAATCTTCGTATATCATAGTGAGAAAAGTTCTGCTGAAAATGGCGCTTCTCAACTTATAGGCTACCGCTCACAATTGAAGCCAATTATTTCATTCAGATTGAATGAAATAGTAGTGTCGTTTTACAAATTTATTGTCCGATTAAAAGTAAAAATTTCAGATGCTTGTTTAACATTTCCATTTTAAATAGCAATTAATATATTAAATACGATATTTTAGCATGTTAACGGCACCCTTTTCTACCCAAAATAGAGTTCCGAAAATATGAAGTCTCTTATTTATGGATAGAAATGTAGGAGGGTAATTAAAAAAGTACCTGTATTTGATGGTCGAATGACGTTGTTAAGGCAAAATGGTGTTATTATTGTGTACTGCCATCTGTTAAACATCGCCAAAATAAATCTGATACTCTTTCACAGAATAGTTTTGATTGCTACCGCGTCGTGGTGGTGACATTTTCTGTCGAGCTGCCAGCATCGACGAGATCTTGATTTATTATTATGTACTAAAAACCGAGCAATAATCAAAATAATGAGTTGCTTCCAGTAAATCTGCTCCAAAGCGGACGAAGATAATCTCAGCGACTGGAAATGTGATGGCAACTATTTTTTGGTATACGAATGGCTTCATATTCGTGGATTTATTGAGAAAAGGAAAAACGATGAATGGACAATATTGTAGTGAATAACCTCAAATCCATTTTAAACACGGGTACTTTTGAACCACTTTCGTAGATATTAACACGGAGGTTAATGTTTCGTATGTTAAATAAGTAATACCTTTTTTCATACATGTTAAGATAAAATATATATTTCAGGAAAACGCTCCTCCAAATTTTAAACTCGAAAATTCAAGGTGTTCCTTACACTCGTTGCGACATGGTAATAATAATTGTTGGTTTTATTTTATCATATTTATAACTATATAATTTAATTAAATAAGTATACATATTAACAGAATGTAATTTTAAAAATATTGTGTATGATAAAAATTGATATTATTTTAGCTTTCAATATATCCTGATGCACTAAAAATCACCACAATATTTTCAAGCTTATATTTATGATAGTTATGATTCGTAAAATATTTCAGTTCTCTCACTCCGATGAAAAAAAAAAATGTTGTTGTTATTCCGATATTGTTCGATGTTCTAAAAGATTAGAAAATGCAATACGGGTATATTTAATGCGTAGGTAAAAGATGTACTCCGTTACTCAACAGTTTTAAGTTCAAATGCTTGTAGAGGCGTTTAATTTTGAATTATCATGATTTTATGAAATGTATACATCTACAGGAAAATTTTGCTTACACTTCGATTTGTGATTATACAATTATGTTAAAGACATCAGAAAATTATTTCTTTAAGTACTCATTTTTGTGTATTGCGTTTTACGTTACCTTTGTTTGAATAATACAAAGGGAATATTTCCCTTCTATTTAATTTGGGCTGAGTTAGCCAAGTGATCTTGGGCATGAGCCTATGGCAGGGGTTGTTTCAGCTAAGCTCTATTGATTCCACTAGAGTCTCTGAATAACAGGGCTGATACCTATTACATTGGTGTGCAAAACAATAAGCAACAGTTTTTTTTTTTTTTTTTTTTTTTTTTTGTTTTGTTTTTTTGCTATAACTTCACGAGAAATCTTTTGACAGTCATGAAATTCACACATGAGCGACAGCATTTTGTTCTTAAAAGATGACGAAAGCATAGTTGCGCAAAAATAAATAAAATATATATAGTATGGAATCAAACAAAAAGGGCTTTATTAATCTCATAGTATCATTACACATGATTGTCTGTCCAAGAGGAAGAACAACAAGTAGATGTTCCTTAGTATGGGATATGCCCCCTCCATACTGCAATGTTTCTTCGCACTGTCTCTCTATACTCAGCACCAGATTGTCCAACAGTTCTTAAGGTAAGAGTGCTCAATCCTCAATTAGCATCTGTTTCAGTTGTTGGGTGTTCAACGGAGGATGTAATCGTGCCGCAAGCAGTCTCCCCAAAGCATCCCTCCCATTTTCTATAAGATTTAAAGCAAGGGAGAACATTGGCCCATCCATTCGAGTGATATCTTCATTTTCCAGTAGCTGCAGAACATCAGCAGTCCGATGTGGCCGTGCATTGTTATCCATAAAAACGAAGTCTGGTCCAATAGCACCTCGGAACAAACGCACATGGGGAAAGATCTTCTCCTTACAATAGCGATCTCCGGTTACAGGACCTGTGTCGAATACGTGGAACTCAGTCCTCCCGTTCAGCATAATGCTTCCCCAAATGACAACTCCAGGACCACCGTAACGGTCTCTTTCCGTGATGTTACTGGGATGAAACCGTGTCCCAACCTCTCTCCAAATCAACAAGTGTTGAGAATCGTTTGTGGTACTGAAACGACTCTCATCCGTAAAGAGGACATGACTCTATTGATGAGATATTCAGTATTTGTGCTCCTTACACCACTTTAAACGGCACCTCCGATGGCCACCTTTCAAAGGTATACAGCGTTTAGAAAGGGGGGCGAATAGGCCACCTTTGTGAAGACGTCAGGCCACAGTAAACCACGAGACTTGTGGTCTTGTTGTCATACACAGTTTCTGAGCAATGGTGCTTGCTGACTGTTATCGGGCTCTTTTAGCATGCTGGACGATATATTGGTCATCCACTTCAGTTGTTTTACCAGGGAGACCACCACAGCTGTATCTATGGTTTAGAAGGCTTTCCAAGCACACGAAACGACGCTTTTGTTGATTCCGAACTCTTCAGCTACACTGGTCAAACTACGCCCCCTCCAGCTTTCCGATCCTTCTTCCACGTATGAAGTCATCTAAGTGATTTCTTCTAGCCATTTTTCACGAAAGAAATCTCTTGCACTTGCGGTGAATGTTTTTTATTGGGCCTCCGTGCTTCTTTTTAATTGTAAACTTGAACTGAGAGCAGCCGACTTCACGCTTTTGCGTACACTGACGTTGCATATGACGTTTTGTTCTTGACATTTGCATACGCATCACCTTACTACTGAATTTCTTGTTCATTGTACTGATTGCAATAACCACTTTTCTGCAATTTCATAGTTATCTGCTAAAAATTTGCTTTATTTCTTAAATTTTCCCACCAGTATACATCTGTCGAGTCATTGGAATGGTGCAGAAGTTAGGAGAGTATGGTGCCAGTTCCATGTCACCCTCATTACCGTGGTTCATAATTTCGATGCCCGTAGTCAACAGCTCTCGTGTTGCGATGTTGGTCTATTCGTGATTTTCTCTTTATTAACCTCGGGGACTTTGTAGTGAACTGAATTGCACTAAATTTCAATTGCTTCCCAATTCAAATGAAACGTGATCAAGTAACTAGATGAGGACAGAAGTGAATTGAATTGGAAAGAGTAATAAAAAATGAAATAGAATTGAAATGAAAGGCAAGGGAATCGGAAGGTAACATCAGACTGATAAATATCTGTAAGTTGTATTAAAGAATTGCAGTTAATCTTTTAGATTATAGGGAATTAGTTGAAGTACTAAAATAAGATTCGGCTATTTGTGTAAAATGATTGAATCAGAACGAGTTAATTGATAAGCTAAAACTTTATTAGTTGATCCAAATTTAGAATTGACGAATTAAGTGTGATTCGAGGGAAAGCGACCTTATCTATTTTTCAGTGATAAATAAAGTATTTTATCTTGTTTTTTCGCATCTTCAATAGGAGTGTGGTACTTATTGACCGAGTTTGATTAAAAGGAACAATGGTAGTTGAATTAAATAATGAAGACAGGACATTACAGTGTTGCTTGAAGACAGGGCGTTAAGTGCGAATTAATAAACAATCACAATCCAAAGAGGGTCTCCAGAATAAAACTAATAGAAGAATGGGAGAAATTTCGCTAACGTAGAAAGGAAAATGGACGCAATAAAAAATTCACATACCTCTAAAAAAGATATTCTCTGAGTCTTGACAAAAGAAAATGTAAATGTATACATTAAAAAACTAGAAATGGGTTTTTTTTTCACTCGACCAAAGTTGTGGCTAAAGAATAACCTCTGATAAAGTATTGACTGATATCTATTTCCATTAATATATATATTACTTGAAATAAATGGTTCTCTTCGTACGGGAAATAAATCTTGGGCAGGATTTTTCAATTTTTTGGTCCTGTTTCGGACAATGAATAAAGAATATTAATGCGATTTTTACTCCGCTGCTCGCTGAGAGAGAGTATCATAATTGATTTACCCTCCCGTATATCATAACTAAAAGCAAATAATTTCACTATCTCTCTAAAAACGAAGATTCACTCCATGAGAGCAGCTTTATCATGTGGCTTTGTACATATACAACATGAGAGAGTATTTTTCAAAGAGGTTCGATCTTACTTTTTTACGTTTCCTAGTATATTATGTATCTTTTTTTTTCAACCGGTTCTACTTCATCCAGCGAACTTGTGTTCTTTTTGAAAACTTTATTTATTATAAGCAGATTAAGAAATGACATGAATTGCATCTTCTAGTTTGTTATTAAGTCTAATGTCAAAGAACTCGATCGAAACTTTTGAACACATTTCCAGGTAGAAAATTATTCCAATTTTAATGTAAGTTCAATATGTTGTAATACGTACATCCGTTTATGGTACAGCATTCTTAAAGTTTAGGTACATTTCAAAAATATGCTATTTTTCATGTGAATATTTAAAGCTTAATGACCATTTAGCATCATGTACAGGAAACGAAACATGGAACACATTTTACACCAAAAAAGGGATCGATTCAGATATAAAAGAGTAGTATTATAGAATATGTTGTTCTCTAAAAGATAGCGAAGATAAAATTAATGTGTTAATATTAAATATTTTAATTTTAATACTTAAACTAGTGTTTGAACGATGTTTTATTGCATTAAGTATTCCGATTTCGGGTTCTATTCTTTAACATTATTCGCGAGAAAACAGCCTGAAATACTTCGTTCAAATGCAGTCGTAAAAAGAGATTAAATTTTGCGTGTGTCACCCTGGCTTCGCCACTCGTGATTTGTTGCCCAAATTTCACTAAGCAATTAAACACTTAAAGTCAGGACAGCCAATTAAATTATATTTATTCTTATTTAAGAATAATCGAAACTGAATATTGGTATTACGAGGGATGGAGCAGAAACTTTCACACGTCCTTAATTAAAAATTATCAGAAAAATTGCACTGATCTGAATAACCATAAAAGTAGATCCGATTCAGGAACGAATAACGTGAACCTGATAGTGAACAAGCAAACAAATAAATATTTTACTATAAAATATACGGTATTTTCCATTTTCCAAACGATTCAAAGTTCTTCAAGCTTTACTGTTTGACAACATTTTTAACTCAATATCGAAGCAACGCGTAAAAAAGTAATAAAATCCTTTGGATATGTAGCAAACAGCAACTCATCGGATTATTGTAAGCATGTAGGTATTTGCTGGTACGATGAACTTATTTTGTGGGACATTTATAATGTCCCACAAAATATGTAACTCATTAATGTCTATTATTACACAGTTTTCAGTGAGCTAATTTCTATGTAGAATTTGAAAGTAAAACTTTTTTTTTTTTGAAGATTTTTTTAAGAAATTTAACCCATATTTGAGTGACTCCTAAAATATAAAAATTATCTAATCTAGCCATTACTACAACCACTTGTAATTCTTCTATTTTAAGTAGTATTTATTCAAAAACACTGAGGACAGAACACGCAACTTCTTTAAATTAGCGATGTCTCCTAATTGGAATATAAAATCGTTCAGTTTATCTTTAGTTTCATATTCATATGTTTTTAGAAGCACAATTGAATTTTCTTTGCAGAATATTATAAATCAGAAGTTCATTTTTTTTAATTACACTGTGTAAATATAGATTGATATAGTTTGATGGTTGTTCGAAAAAAAAAGGAATATTATTTGTCTAGATTATAAAGAATCATTATGTTTTTGTATTAAATTGTTTCCTTTTCTTTTTTCAGTAACAGAAAATATTATTTCTAATTCTTCCTTAAAAATTTGAATTGTTTTCTGATTAAAAAAACTTATTGATTATGTTTTAATGAAGTTGTTATAACTTACTTTTATAAAGTATTAATTTCTTAAATATAGTTACAAACGAATTCTATTCGCGGAACTGAGTGATTTAACAAAATTCTTTTCATTCATCCAGAGTCGTGGCTCTCATTCTGCGGTTCAATTGTGGTATTTTATTGATTCTCAATCTGTAGTAATTGATTGATTATTTATTAATGTCACACTTGAAAACAACACGAGACCTTGTAATTTTAAACCTCGTTCTGTATTAGTATTTATAAATCTCAATATACATTAGTAGTAACCTAAACTTCATATATACCTAATATTGATGCCTGGCATTAGGTAGGTGACAAACTTATAAATCACCCCATAAGGAGAATTTTCGCCTAAAGAGATTTAACGTGCAAAAATCCCGCCACACAACATTAATGCGCAGTGAAGTCATTTCAAGTATTCCATCAAAAAAAAAAATCAGTTATATTATTGAAAGTTGTTGCAAAAGAAAAATAGATGTAGTGTAAAATAATTTTTGCTCGGAATTGTAATCAGAAAACTCGAATGACAACTAAACTTTTTTGTTATGTAAGCGGTATTCTAAACTGTATACGTAACTAATATTGTTAAGAAAAATGACGCCATGTACCAGATCGAGTGGTATTGCAATTTTAACTAGTTTTTAAACACATATTTTCGAATCAGTCGAATGGCCAATTCAAATTCTTGTAAAAATAATAATTTTAAATAAGAATGTCCAACTCGGCGTCCACGATGCGCTCGCGATACGATTCCATTTTTCTCTCTTCGATAATGGAGTTTTTATTCGTTCCGGCCCTTAATTGAAAAAAGATTGGCTATTCCTTCTTTAAATTTCATGAAGCATAGCGTGTATGCTTTTCCACTAAAAATTATCAGAGTTTAGTATTCTTTGACTTCAAACAGTTTGAGAACAACTTATTTAAAGAACAAAAACCGATGATACAGTAAGATCCAGTTTAGCTCTTCATTTATTGACGATGATACGATATAACCGTGGTTTCCAACCACCCAACACTACATATTTTATTCAGCTGATGAATATAAAATTCAAAAAGGCATATTATCTCTTCGGCAACATTTCAAATATTGATCGATAAGATTAAGAATTTATTGTGCAATTTTGGAGGAAATATATAACATTATTTATGTAATATGCATTATTGACTTCGTTTGGAAAGAATAAATACATAAAAGTGGTGTGGTAGAAGGTATGACATGAGGTATATCGGATTATCAACGAAAAGAGTATTCCATTGGCCAAATTGTTAGCCAAATCAATACAGTGGGTCTGGAATGACCAGGACGTTGAGGACATAGCAGATTTCTGTAAAGGGTATTACCAACGACGGCCTGTAGAGCTCGAAAATGAAGTACTTAAAGCACTTACTACAGATTTATTCATGATAATAATAATAATCACGATCGTTGATCAAATTGTTACGTATGCTCCAGATTTTGAAAAGAGGTGCAAAAGCAAGATACAGAGGCGTACCATGAGGGAGGCAGAGGGGGCCATGGCCCCAGGGTGGCACAGATGTGGTGGATAGCAGAGAGAGGCCAAGGTGGTAAATCCTGCCTGCAGCATCAGACTACAGTCATTAAATCGAATCATTGTTTTGTCATCGGGACTACATAGGTCCTTATACAGAATTTCAAGATAAATGGACAAGTCGAAGTGGTTCTAAATAGAGTTGCAAGATTTAATCTAAACAAATATACTTACATTTATGTGACGTTAAATAAAAGTTTTCAAATATTTTATTCAAAATAAAAATCGAGTTTCACTTTCTGAATTTCGAAACGGATGCGATCCGCTTTTGCCAAGCAACAAATGCAATTAATGTGTCCTCCATTTTGATTTTTGCAATGCTGTCTTATTGTCCATGAGCAATTCATAGACCTGACGGGGAGCAAATGACATTCAATTTCTTCCACTTTTTCGTTATTTGGAAGAGCGGTGCAGCGTTGATATTGCTTATTTTATACTTTGACAAGGTTTCGGATAATATTTTGTAGGAATAATAGCTTAGTAGCTTAATGTAACTAAATTTATTAATTATTTAACAGTCAAGTGAATTTGTTTCATACGATTCGTTGCAGGTATAGGAGGGTCAAAGTAAATATTTATTTTGTTTATTATAACAACTTTTCAATGACTTTATAGCTTATTTATTCGTTTTAACTTTCTAAGCTATAAATAATTTAATTTTAGGTGCATGCTATGAATTCATGTTATAATAAATTTTTTTTATTTCTTTAGGAGGCAACAAATTTAGAAGGACAATGGCCAATTCAGGCTTCGCACCGGCTGGCCACGCTACGCTACTGGCAAGAGAAGGCATTTTGGACGCGATCTCCTATTGAATTCGCTTATAGAAAGAAAAAGAATGCAACAAAAGGACATTAGATATCTACATCACAAAAAAGTCAAAAATTTCAGAATAGCCAAATCTTTCACTACAAAAAGCAACTTTATATTTCTGTGAGCTTGTATTCATCCGTTATGAAGCATATGTTACTAAAGTTAATCTAAAAACAACTTTAAATTAGAGCAAAATCTATTTATTTTTCATCCCTATATATTATGGTTAAAATGACTTCGTTTAACGCTGTTTAGAAACACACCCTAAGCTTTTAAAAAGAAGGTCACACTGTTTATATAAATGATTGATTACTTGTAAATGTCACGCTTAGAATCAACAAAAAAATCTATTGGAGATGGAGCATCGTAATTTTGAACCATGCTAAAATGACGCGGTCGATACCTGAACTGGAACCTCCCTCTTCAGACTTCCATAACTTGGAGTCCCAGCAGATTTAATGTGCATCAACCTCGCTATATTACGGGCATTCAGAGGAGTCAGGACTCGAATTCATGACTTGATGGAAACTACACTAGACATGGGTTCGCTGCCATGGCCCCTTGGCTAGAAGGCCGCTCCGTATATGTAAGTAAAGAGCACTTTTTAAATGTTCGTATCCCTTTTAAACATCGCATTTTTTTTAACTTGTTCTAACATGTTGTTTTGAGAAAATGGTGTCAATAGAAATGTTTGGGCATAAAATAAAGGTTCAAAGGATTGACATTATTATGCATTATGATTACAATAATACATTTAGTTTTCTCCAGATATATTTACACAGTAAAGATAAATTTTAATATTTTATCGTCTATTTTTATTTTAATATCCGAACAAAATGTTATTGTTTAGTTAAATAATAAACCATTTGCTCTTATTTTAATAGCTAATTTAAAAATTGATTTTTGTGGCAAAATCGTCTGTTTTTATTCTTTTCGTTGTTGACATTGGCAATATTTTTGTCCTTTAGAATGTTTCTGTTTACGAAAATAAAAATGGACTAGGAATTTGAAGAATGTATTTCCTTTTCTTGATAATAATGCTTTCATGGAATCTGAAGCTCGGAAGTATGCTTACCTCATTACGCTTATTAATATTCATTTTGGTGAACTAGTGATATAAATTGGGAAGATGATGAATATCTAATATGATACTCGAAATTGTCATCGTCAAAGGAGCTCGTTTACATGAATGAAGACAGTTTATAACCCGAATAATCCTTAACAAACATTAACAGATGTTAAAATGAAATTAGGAAAGCCAATATCAATTTTATTTTTTTTCTTTCTAAAACTTGAAGCACTTCGCTACAAATGCGTAGTTTCTCCATAAATTTCATTGGCTAAAATAGAACTAAAAGTGAAAAAAAGAGGCTATTAATTATGCACGTGGCTTCAAGCAATCGCCTTTTATCTAGAACTTGAAATGTCTCTCCATAAATGCTCGAAACATCTGTGACTTTAAAGAACAATGCCTCGAATTAGAACCAACCTACTTTGAGGAAAGTCAAAAGACATTCAAAAAAAGACAAAAATTAAAATTTATTCTATGACACCGCCGTAAGTGTGTCACATGAAGGCTAAACTTATCACGCAGTTTAATCGAGATGAGTATTGGGCTTAAGTGGGTGGAATCAGAAGCCATTTGCAAGCGAAATTGTATTTCTGCACTATTATTCAGTAAGATTTTTATTTAAAGTAACTGAAGTAGAGTGTTCAAATAGAAAATATTATTCAAATAATGTTTTCCGTATTTTAAATTAAGTATGCAAACAGAAGAAGACAGTCTGAGAAGAGCTTTAGTTCTGTTTAATATTTATGATTGTTTTCAATGTAGTTTAAATAAATGACACATCATTATATTTTATAAAATACCGTGATTGATTTCCAAGCACAACTATGTTTGCAATTATGCTTATTGTCTCTAGTCTGTTCATAGCGTAATATAACTTGAGATAAATAGGTTTCACAATGCATTCTTTTTTTTTTACCATTGTGACAAAACTATTGCTGGAATTAACCTAGTAAACTTCTTAAATGTGTGTCTTTTGTTTAAAATGTGTTTGTATTGTGTGCGTGTATTTTTCGAAATAACACAAATACTTCTATTATTGCAGTGCAATAACTAAAAAACGTTTTTTTTTAAGAATATGTCTTCTATGTCTAAACTGGCGTATAGAAAGAATAGCGTTGAAGATTAAAACTCTATGAAAATATTTTGACAAAAACCTTAATGCAGATACGATGTGTTAAGAATTACCTATAATTTTTTTAAAATATTTTCCGCAATCTTGATGCATATTTTGGCGACAAACGGCAAACTATTTAATAACAAAACTTTTTATACGATATTTTCAGTTTAAAAGTACTGAAAACAACTGAACAATAAAAAATATTGAGATCTTCAATGTAGCAGCCTTTCGGATAAACTTAATAATGATGCAAGTTGAATAATAATCTTTTGAGGACAGCTTTTGTAAATCCCATATTGAAATCTAGCATTCTAAAATAATCAGATAGAAATTTTAATGTTAAATTTTACATCATGTATACATTGATTATCATTAATACTGCCTCTTAAATTATATTTTATTTATATTTTAATCAACTTTAATTTTCACGCACATGAACCTATATGAATTTATTTTATTTAATCCTGGTAAAGCGGTAACCTAGTTGATTCAGCAATCGACTTCCTTCATAATTAAACGAGTTCTAATTTTCTTCCAAAAACCATGTTGGGGGGGGGGAAAAGAACTAGG
The DNA here is from genome assembly GCA_019974015.1 of Nephila pilipes. Lineage (NCBI taxonomy): Eukaryota > Metazoa > Arthropoda > Arachnida > Araneae > Nephilidae > Nephila > Nephila pilipes. Next base: position 55,120 of record BMAW01047633.1, read on the forward strand.
GTCCGCTTCTCTTTAAAGTTATGGTCTCAGATAGCCCTCATGTTGACGTTATAATAATTAGTTTGCTTCTAAGTACAATATGATTATATTAATAGTAATCATTCAATTGTTATATAAAAACGATATATTAATCAATTCCAAAAACCATAGAGTAATGGAACAAATTCTCGTTAAACATGTCAAAATCTGTTTTGGATTGATGTGGAAGATAAGACAATGATGTGTAAGCTGAGCCGTCCTCATCGTCACTTAGTCGTGGTTCAAGATATTTAAATCATCCCAGATTTATCACCGAAATCGTTAAATAAAGCCAAAAAATCACTAGCATATTTAGTTTAATTCTTTAAATATATTCACAATTAGTCTGTTTTTAACATAATTTGCCATATAAATCATTGCCCGCTTATATTTTAATAAATACATCTTTGTCTGAGAATTCAGGAATAAGAAAAAACTTTCTCTCAACATAAATTATTAAATGTTCGAATTAGCTTAATTGTTTACTGAATAAGAACCTACTTAAAACAAAGAAAACAGAGGTAGAACAAAATCTCATTAACCTATTTTCAGGTATGTTCATTGATATTTAAATCTGTTTATGTCATCTGAATTCCGCGACGCCCTTGGAAATTGTTTTAAGACTAGTTTATAAAACGCTGAAATTACGTCATTTGAACCTTCGTGACAAAAAAAAAAAAGGAAATACAAATTATTTAAATACCAGAAAATGCAGTTGGCTTACTAAATTACATTTTATAGGTAAGTTAATTTAAACTTCAGTTACATGTACACGCATGACACACACACACACATACACACACACGTGTGTGTGTGTGTGTGGTATTCCCTCAAATAAATGTTTAATTGAAATGAACTAGATTAAAATCTCTATGGAAAAATTTAAGGACCTTTTTTAAATATGGAACTTGTTCTAGTATAACTAACCGAATAAACTTACAATAAGGTGTAAATACATTTATTTATGCAGTGAAGTTTCTTTCACTCGACGTGTTTATAACGCGGAGCGAAAATTGTGACAGTTCTTATAACGCGTTTTACGTTCAAGAACATTTCAACAACTCAAATGCCTTGAAACATTTATCTATGGTAGCACTTATTCGATGAGTTAAATTTTTTGGTGTTGACATTAGTGGGGTATTCCTCTACTTATAAATTACAGTCATGATGTAATTTCCCTAAAAAGAGAGGAACAACAATAAAATACTCTCTTTTAATTTATTCTAGATTGTTTTTGTATGTATTCAGACATATGCGTAATAAAGTTATTTGGACTGAATTGTTCAAAATTAGAGAATACCCAGGCAAAAATTTGTTATTTTACGGTAATGTTTGTCCCCAAAAAATCATTATTCACAGGAGTTTGCAAAAATGGCTGAAATAAATACCATTTCATATCACGACTTTCATTTTTTCCGAAGGATGAAAGAACACCTTAAGAAACATCACTTTTTCTGCGGAGACGAGGAGATAATAGCTATTGTAGTGGGTTGTCAATAACAATCTCTGAAATCCTCCATCGGCTTGTTTGTTCGACTATTCATGTGCTGACACATTTACGTGTACACGAAAGGTGACTAAGTCAAAAAGTGAATAGAACAACACATAGAAGACATGTGTATTTTGCCGAGTACAATAAGAATTGTGAAAAAAATTGAGTAACAAATAAAAAACGTTAGAACCATGGAGGGGTTACTTTTCAAATAGGTCTTGAAAACATTAAATAAATAAATCTAAAAAAAATAATGAAAATATGAAGAAATAAAATAAATAATTATTTTTAAACGGTAGTTTTATGCCACCATTTTTGTCTTCATGCCCTCAAATCATATATATATATATTATACATTTGGCTTTTAGTACAATATATTACTCGATCTGAGATAGAATCAAGACTGCTATATGTCAGGCCTTAACGTCAAATTTATTTTTTGGGACTATATTACTCATATAAAAACAAACGAATTCCATTTAGGAACTATTAAATGGATTTTATTTTCTAAAGCAACCAGGGTTGGTTTTTTTTTGAAAATTCTGTTTGATTATTGATTTATTTAAAATTTGCCACTTCGTTATTGCTAATTTCATAAATATTTCAATTATATACGAGTATTTCACCAGAAATTTCAAATAGGAGCCACGTCACCCGGTCGGTCAAGGTCACGAATTCCAGTCCTGATTGACACGTTATAGGGAATCATAAAGGTTATTTGAAGTTAATGGAATCGCAAAATTCTCGAGAGGAATATTAAGGAAATTAGCAGAGAGAGGATGCCAATCCTCTAATCTCGAGATGTCGCAATTGAAGAGGATTGGTGCAAAATAACTGATGGTTTTTTTCCATTTTTACTTTACACACTCTCTTGCTAATTTATAAGGAACGCGATTTTCGGAATGAGCACCGCAGGATCTCTATGTAAGTCGACAACCATAATTTAGCTTAGGAAACGTTTCAAAATTCTTCGGCTTATACTCAGGAATATACGGAATATATATTCTTAACTCATTCTTAACAACATTTAGTATGTCTAGAAGGGTTACTGTAGCTTGGTTGACAGAATAGCGAAGTGGTATTCGGTGCCTAACAAGTTCGAGTCTTGTTCTTTTAAAGATCGTCGTATGCAGAGGTATGTCGAAGCTCTAATTTCTCTTAGAAATGAGACTTAGTTGTAGAGAAGGGATCTGGGATCGGATGTCGAACCGGTCATTTTTTGACTTTGTTTTAAAATTACGCAACTCGTCTTTTATACCCTTCGTGCTGTTCTCGAACCCAGTTAATCCATATTCTGTAGTTTTTTTTTTGTTACCTAAGAAAATATTTTAAAAGTCACATAATATGAGTGCTCTCAAAGACATTTATTTTAATGTAGTCTATTGATTGATTGTTCAATTACGTCACACTTAGAAGTATCATGAAAACTTTTGGCGACGGACTTTGTAATTTTGAGGCATGGCCTAGCGACACCTAAGCTAACACCTCGCTGTCCAAACTTACCCACCATGCTAATGTGATTACCTTCAGCCCGGATTGATGTAACCTGTTTACGCTCCGTTACACAACGAGTCTTTAATGGAATCTGAACTCGAGCTAACATCTCGACTTTTCCTATGACCAATCGGCTACAGGGACCAAAAAATTCAGCTTAAATATTATTCTTTAGAAGTAAGAAGACTGTAAACCCGTCTCGGATGCCGTCCTTGTCACTTGCCTGTGCTTCACATTTACGAGGTCTTTAGCCAGTAACCTTCGTATAGACAATAACAATATATTGACTATAACAACAGGGGTTTTACATTTATATCGTAAGCTGAGCATTTTATAAACATTTTGAATGTTGCTATATTTTATTTGAATGATCCATATCAACTGAGATCTGTACGTATTTATGAACTTTTTTAGTAGAGGAACAATCAAGAAAACTCTAAAAATTCGGAACATTATGATTCTTTCATAAATAAACCATCCCCTTTTTTTCTACAGTTAATAGAATTTTGAATTTTGCTTTCATTTCTGAAAATTTTCCCTTTACTAAATTGTTCATGTTCTTATTTTATGCATAGTTATGTGCATTTTTTCATTCTTTAGTGAAATAACTTGTTGTAAGGGATATAACTCCTTACTTTGAATTAATACTTTTGTTTTTAAGATAATGGAGGTATGTTTTTAAGAGCCAAGGAGGCTTAGCACATTATCATGTTATAACAGTGTGCTAAGTCACTATAAAACTGCACTAATCCCCAAACTTGGCAAATAAAAAATAAACCGAACTAGGAGACTAAATGTATACTGCAGTTGCTTAATTTTATCTATTATAGAGGGAAATGGAATATTTTTGAAATGTTTCAAAATTGTAACATTCGAATACTTTTCTGACTGAAAATGTTTTCCAACTTTTCAGTCCTATTCCTGCCATTCAGCAGAGATAGTCTTAAGGCTCCTGTCTACCGGTCATTTTGATTTTGTGGACGTAATGTTAATCCTATGGAATTTTTACTTTTGCTCTCTCATCTTTACTATTTGATCTATTTGGAAGCAATAAAGTGCATCCGAAAGAGCAAACAATAATGAAGGTTTCTGCGGAAATATTTTTTTCCTATGATTCTTAAAAATATTTAAAAAAAAAATTAAAGACCGGAAAACTCACAAATGAATCATTCAAACAGGGGTAAAAATATGAAGAAAAATGTAAGTCCGCAAAAGTCTTTTTTTTTTTTTTTTTTTGCTCTTTCAGATACACTTTATTGTATTCAAATAGATCAAACAGTGAAGATTTGAAAACCGAAGTCGAAATTCCATAGGATTAATATTATGTCCACGAAATCAAAATGACCGGTAGACGGGAGCCTTAAACAGAATTACCGAATCTATTCAAAGCATAATTATCACTTTCATATTTTGCTGCATTTATATTTTCCGTTTGCCGAATTATTTATTAAACACTTATTGAAAAATAACGAAACTGTTAAAATCATGAGGTTTTCAAATCCTTCTTTCCACTTAATGTTATAATATTTTATCTTAGAAGCAGTATACGTCTGAAATAAATTTCGCTTCTTTTCTCCGAGGCCGGTGATTTTTGTAACTTTCTAGTGGCTTAGCATTCGCTATTTCCTTCTGGCAATCCTAAAGAGAAAGTTTCCAATTTCATCTCAAAAAAGTGCTTATCTTCCTCATATTGTATTTGTTTAACGAGTCCCATTGTGATTGCTTTCACTTTTCAATTCTAATACATTTTTAGGTTAAATATAAGCCATACCATTTTCAAGTTTAAATTTTCTGAATGTTGCTTTAGGATATTATAGTTTTGAGATGATATCCCTATAATTTTCTTTTTTTCACAGTTTTTTTCTTATCACGCTTTCTGCTTCTTCCTTTAATCGAGGAAAATTTAACTGAGTGGCATTTAAACTATAGCTGATAATGCTTAGATGCTAGATTTATGATTTAAATCCTCGCTTTGGGCTTTTGACGTTTCAATACCGAGTTGACATCGCTGTTCAAATAATGAAAGTTCCTTTACAGTTTTGCGTCGCTTTAATGATAGTAATTTTATGGTCGCAGTAAAATTTCATATTTACATTAAAAACTCTTCTACGCGGCAGTGTGCTCAAATGTATGTTCATGTCTGGGTGTAAATTACTCACCGGAGTTGCAGACAAACTAGACCTTGACTAAAAATAAATATTGGATTTAGAGGTAATCTTTGTTTTAGTTTCTTATCTTTTTTTATCTTATTCGCTATCCCCTTTTTACTTTCTTCTTCGCAAGTTACACAAATAGGTTAAAAGTCTTAAAAAATATTTATCATATTGGCATATCTGTCTGCAATTTCTATTATGTAAAATTTTATTTACATAACTGACATATATCACTACAATTGGTATTGTTTCTTTATTATGGTATCGATTGAAGCGATAGATGTCCGTTTATGTTTTAAATGAACCTTACAAAAATGTGTGCAATTCATACGATGTCATGAAAAAAGGACACTCAAGAACTTGCGCAACATTGTGCATCTGTCGAGCAATTTTACAGCAGCAACGAAAATAAGAAGAAAATAAAAATTGAAATTGCCTGTGCTAATTTAATTTCAACATGCAATTTTTTTTTTTTTTTGCTATTAAGTTTTCGAAAAAGTAGAATTATTCAAAATAAATATTTAGCTTAAGGTAAGCTTACTTCCAAGTCCCAATTTCCGCAGAAACTATTACTATCTATAAAAGAAAATGCTTTCTTCATTTTCCTAATGCATTTTTTATTTTCACAAGCAGAATCATTCTAAAGGACAAAAACTTTGCCAATGTTAACAACGAAAAGAATAAAAACAGACGATTCTGCAATGAAAATCAATTATTGAGTTAAATATTAAAAAAAGAGCAAACGATAAATTATTAGAGTAGACACTAATGTTCTGTTCGGATATGAAAATAAAAGCAGACGATTAAATAATAAATTAAATATATCTTATCAACGTAAGTATACCTTAAGCAAACTAAATATAATCATTATAATCACAATGTATTATTATAGTACCCACCTTAAACATTTATGTACCACATGTAACATTTATTTTATGCCCACACATTTCTGTTGACGCTATTTTCTCAAAATAATACTATGTCAACCCACGTTAAAAAATTCTCTAAGCTAACAATGAAATAACTCCATTAAAAAACGAGTTTTGGGAACATGGGTTTTCTTTCAAACTTCATTCACACTTTACATAATTTAATTTTTTTTATACTTTAAATTTTAAGATCAAAAGGGAAGGTTTAATCAAATTGAATTTATACAATAATTAGTTTTAATAATTTGTTTTATTGTTTGTCGTTTATTAAATTTATCATCCAGAATAAATATGTGTGAAATTTTTTAGCTCATTTTTGCATTTTCTTAATCAATTAAGCTATATGTAATTAAAATTAAAGCAAACGATAAATTATTAAACGATGGATTTGGCGACCATTTGGCGACTTGGAGAGAAACATGGCGTAAAATTTAATTATTTAAATAATTAGTTTTGATCAATAAATTTTTATTAATTATAATTAAATAAACGTTTTATCATCCAAATCAATAGCGTATAGAAAATTTCAGCTCAATTGAATGCTTTAAAATGTGAGAAAAAAAGCTTTTAATGTTTTGACCTAGACATACAATGTCAGTAAAAGTAAAACCCATTGATAATTAGTTTCAATTAATTAATTTTATTGATTATAATTAAATTATTGTATTGTCATCTAAAACAATCGTGTATAAAAAATTTCAGTTCAACTGAGAGTTTAAAATGTGAGAAAAAAGCTTTTGAAGTTTTGACCCAGACAAAGTTACAATGTGAGTTAAAGAAAACCCATTAAAAAGAAAACGATAGTAAAATCAAATTTCATCCATCCACATACGCCATAATTAATTTAGTATTTTCATACTAAATATAACTTGTCCAGGATAAAGGGGCAATAAAATATGTTACGTCGTTTTTATATTAGATATTTATAACTAGCTAACATTTTCTAAGATCTTACCTCCAGCTTCATCAATTTTTAAGCAATAAAAGTCAGAGTGAAATGAAGAATTGTTTTTTTCATAAATCTCTAAGATGCTATTTTATAAATATTTTCTTTTATCTGTTGTGCAACATAAATAGAAATAAAAGGCTTGAAGTGACCTTTGAATAGCGCTCACACACGCAATAAGAGGGAGAGGGAGGGTAAAAATATACTTCGCATTAAAAGAAAGGTTTTAAAACTAAAATTAATTTTATCTTATAAAATAAATGAATTTAAAACAATTTTGATCCCTTAAATATTTTAATATACCGTTATTAGAAAAAATGGTTATTAGACTGGCTGTACTCAAGTGGCGATAAATATACTTTCCATTAAAGGTAAGGTTGTAAAAATAAAATTAATTTTATCCAATTAAATACATGAATTTTAAATCAATTTCGATCCCCCAAATGTTTTGATACACCTTTACTAGAAAAAATGACCCTATATAGGGTTCAGTTAGAATATATTTTATAGTACTTTTAAATTATTGGTGTAAATCTTACGAAAATATACATCAATGAATATTTATTTTATAATTTTCGAAAATTAATAATAATAATAAAATTATTTAAAAACCATACATAAATTTCTTGAAAAGTTTTTTACCAAAAAAAAAAATTAAAACGTGGTGTCGTATGGAAGTATCTTAGTTTCAGTTATTTTCAGTAATCAAAGCTAATAATTCTTTTGAAGTTACAAAATAGTTACAGACGACGAACTGCTTGATTTTGAATTATAAGCATGTAACGAAAATGACTTTATTTAGTCATAGTCGAGCGATAATAAGTATTTTATGATTTCTTTCAATTCTATTTAATTATAATTCTTTAATTTTCATTAAAGAACGAATTTTTTTACAGTTTAAGTGATATTTCGCAACAAAACATTATTTGAAATCTAATATCTTGTATAGATTTACTATAAATCTAGTGCTTAAATGATCTATTATAAATAATTAAGATTATTAGATAATATAAAGATCAACAAACTATCTATATTTATTTCCTTTTTAAGTATTATAAAAGAAGCATTTCATTTCGTTTATTTTAAAATCTTGATTCGCATTTGTTTACGTTAATAAAATAACGACACAAAATGCTTGAATGAAATAACTATAATTAAATAAACGTGTCACGTTTAGTTGTTTGATTGTTGAATAATCAATTTACTCGACACATTTAAAAAATTCCTGTTATCCCTGTTCTCTTGAAAAATGCTTGCTTTTTATTCCGAAAATAGATTCTTGTTCTTTTATTCTCATAAATGTCAAAGGTCGCGTTATCCCATGTCGGACAAAAGAAATCGAATCCTGATTTCTTTGGAGTGTTTTTGGTGCTATCAGGATAAATTGTATCTAACATTTTTCTAGCTTTGGGGTAAAATATTTGTACTTCAGTTGTATGGGCAAAAAGTTAAAACGTTGTATAAAAATGTATCCCTGTTATTGCAACGTACATTGAAGAAAAATACAATTGTAAATATTTTCCATCAAGAAAGATTTTTTTATGTATAAAAATATACGAATAAGAAACATTCTCTTTTATGTAGCCACTGTATTAAATAAGAGTTTTTAAAATTTTTTTGCTTTTGGAATCTTTTTCACAAAAAAAAAAAGAAAAGAAAAAAAAACCCTCAAACATTTTCACAGAAAACATTAAATAATATAAAAAATGAAGACAATTACATACTGAACCAAAGAGTAGTAGAAAAAGCTAAGCGAATAATATATGGTTCTATTTAGTCCTTTAAATAAAAATAGAAAAATCAAAATGCGTAATGAATTTATTATATATGACATTATAAATTCAATTTTATTCATTAAGGATCTTACTGACTATCCATTTCGAATCCATGATCGTTATGTTCATCCTATGGAATTTCTGCTAACTTTTTTTCAAATTTAGGTTTTTGAAGCAATAGGAATACAATGAAATGCATCCGTAAGAGATTAAAGAACAATGAAAGCTTTTGCTTGATTGTATTTCTTCTTCGACTATATCAAATATTTTAAATATTTTTAAGGATCTGAAAACCCAATGGTATCTTTATACTAAGCAATTTTAAGATAAGTTTATGATTTTAAAACAAAAAATAGGTAAACAGTCAGGGCCCTTTCTTATTTTATTTATTTTGAAAATGCGTAATATAACATTCCAATGAATACAACAATCTCGATTTGATAAGGTAGTTAATTAGAAAATGAATAGTTTTAACATTGCAATCACAAATGCCTTAATTTAATGTCACACGAAAGACTGTTGTCCCTTACAATGAATAAAAATATAGTTTTAAATATTGTAGTGCACCAATTAGGTTATACTAAAGTATACACCATGTGTACAAATTGGGACTGTAATCTAATAACGTTTCAATAGCCTTCTTAATCTCAGATCACTATTGAATGTAAGTGATTTTTTTAATAACAGCTGAGGCAGGTATATATATATATATAATCATTTCCCTCTGTAATTGTAGCACGAGAACTTTAATTCATTTTGGTCTCTAACCAATTCACTCATCTGCCATTAAATATCCGCCTTACCAAAATCAAATGAAAATAATGGTGTTAATAGTTTGATGATTTAATATCCCGCCATATTGGAACTGAACAATCAATATATAACTTCTAATAGCGTGATCTTCCGAAATTTTTTTAACATGCATATCATAAAAATCAGGTAGAGTATTAGGGGACAGAGGGAGATTCATTCGCTCTTTTGCTCGCACAGCGATTATGTTGTCCGCTTACGTTTTGTGATGCTTGATGCCATATAATGAGTATATTTATAATGATTTTAAATATGAATAACAAATTAAAATTTCCAAGGCAAAAACTTTTGATTCCAGTTGAATGTCACAATTACATTACGTTTCAAAATTGAATTTCAGCTTAAAATGACTAGGACACTGCTGGCAATAACATGGCGAGCGTGTCAGGTTTAATACGCCAAAAAAGTTTCCTTCCACGCCAAAATATTCGAAATATTTTTAAAAATAAATAATACATAAGCTAAATATTTAGGAGAATATTCCTTTTATACGTAGGTAGAGGTAGCTAATGCTTTGGGCAAAATTTGGAACTAGCGATTTGATAGAAATATCAAGAAATCATCAAATCATAAATTTTACAGATGCATGTGACATACATAAAAGACAATTCAAAACACTTTCAAATGATCTTGATTGTGAATATGATACTCTTTTAATGTTTAATAAAGTACGTTAGCTAAGTCGGCCTACATCTTTAGAAAAGTTTGTGAATTGCTTGGAAGATGTACAAACGGGGACGAATTTAAAGATCTGTAAAACAAAGAATGGTTAACAAAATTAATATTTTTCAAGGGCACAGTGTTGCATTTGAATGATTTGAGCTAATATTTGCAAGACTTTGGAAAATGGATTGAGGTTATATTTGCAATGATAAAGGAGTTTGAATGTAAATTACATATTTTTGGTAAAGATATTGAATCTGGAAAATTTTGTAATTTTCCAAAATGTAAAATGCTTTTCGATAAATCAACACTTTGAAAAAATAATTTGAGCTGCAACTATGAATTATAAAAAATTATCTCTTATATCAAAGAACAGGCATTATGACATTTCTCATAATGCCAAATTATTCTTGAGTTACAATCAAATACCTTTATTTGATCGTTATGAACATACAGGATGTTCATAAAATAATCATAAGGTTTCAATTAACCAGTTTTCAAAGTGTAATACAAATATGAAAATGAACAACATCTTGTAATAAAAATTAAAACTTTTCCATTTTTACAACGTTTTTCTGAATTTCACTTGGTGTGTGTGTGAGTGTGTGTGTCATCAAATTTTTGATCGTTAATTTAACCAGCTTTCCATCAAGCTAGAGCTTTGAAATTTTGGGAATCGTTCTTACTCGCCTAACAATGCAATATTTAGATATTTGTGACAAGTTTTAACTAATATTTCAATAATTTTAATAAGTTAAAATATTCTTTCCCCTCGGGGCTTTTAGAATTGAGGAAAAAATTTCTTTCCCCCTCTGGGAACACCGGGAACTCCCCTCACGCCACATGAGGTATCATAAAACTCACAAAGGGGAGATAGTAACTGTTGCTGACTTTCAGTCAATAATCATTCGCAAGAAAGAAAGATTCCAATATTTGGCACCATGTCTTATCACAATAATTTTTTCTGAATTCTGGTAAACATTTTTTTAATAGAATGACTTACAAACTTTCAAATGCACGTTTTGATTTTGTCAGTATTATGAATTTTTTAATACGCTCACAAATGTCTCTTTTTAAGTAAATTTTAAAGTTAAAAATTATTATGTATTTACTTGGTGTATGTGTGTGTGTCATCAAATTTTCGATCATTAATTTAACCAACTTCCCATCAAGCTAGAGTTCTGAAACTTTGGGAATCGTTCTTACTCGCTTAACAATACTGTATTTAGACATTTGCGATAAGTTTTAACTAATATTTCAATAATTATTTTTTTAATAAACTTTGCCACCATATAAAAACATTGTTTTTAAAAACGTTGGTTTTTATCTCGAATTATTTTCTACTATTACGCGACGTTTTTATAGTGCGATTCCATATAAAGCGGAGCGAAAATCGGGTCTGCTCTCCTATAATGCGGTGTTCTTATAACGCATTATTCGTACAAGAATATTTCAGCAGCTCAAATGGCTTGAAGCATTTATCAATGCCACTTTTTGATTGATGAATTAAATTTTTGTAGTTGACATATTGTGGGGTATTTCCCTGTTTAATAATTACATTTGTAAGGAAATGTCCCCGAAAATGTTCAAACAACAAAGCTTTGCTCTCTTTTAATTTATTCTGTCTTAAAATGTGTTCAGATATGTATGCTATCAAGTTTTTTTGACTTGTTTAATTTACATTATTCGAATTATTTGCGAACTGCCTGAAATAAATAAAAGCAGTAAACAGTTAAAAAGAAAATATTTATCTCTTGCGGACAAAATCAAATCTTAAATCGTTTGAAGGATGGAAAAAAAATATCATCTATTAAAAACATTTTATTATATTTAATATATATCTAAATTGAAATTTGTAAGAATTTACATATTCACATCGCCATTTCTGTTTTTAAATTTTGTTTATAAACCGTAACAGTCACGACTTGATACTTTGAGAATGCAGTTTGATGTAGGTCTGAAAAGAAATCTGATTTCTATTCTTTTTTTATGGTTGGATTTCGGCCAGTGTGACGTTTGATATCAGGTTACGATAATCCACACTTTCATTAGGCAGTGATCCAGTCTCTGTCTAATTCCGACACTTGCTGGTAAACCTTTCTTATTCGCGGCAAAACACGATATTCTCAGCAAACTCCGACCTTACAAAACGCTTTACGAATGTGAAATCTAATGCGCAACTTTTCCTTTATGCAGTGCTTCAGGTGTCGTTTCTCCCTCCTGCGTCGTCTAAATACTAATCATTTGCATATCTTAACCTCTTCTTCCTTTCATGTAATTTTGACGTTCGTCAGATCGTTCCTTTCTGGTGATGCAAAATTAATAGCCAGCAGTGAAGTGGGTTGTGGAATATCCGGTTTACAACTAGCTAGGCTTGTTGATTTCTGTGGGTTAAGTAAAAAATAGTCTCAATCTCCGTCTATTATATCACGTGATGCACTTGATCTAAAATACTTCGTTCTTTTACACATCCAATGTTCTTTTATAGGAAAAATCAGCGCTGAATGCTCTGATGGTATGGCGTATAGTTATGGTGTTCTGAAAAAAAAAGGACTCGTTATCTGAGAGCCGTAACATTGAGCCATTACTAAAACTGTGTTCTATATAAACCAGATGGCTGCCAATATGGTTTCCTGAAGAGCTTTGAATGTGAGGAAACTACATCACTGGTTAGCATAAACAATGTTCTGGTGACTTCATTCACAGCAATATTATAGTCACGGGATAACTGCACCAGTTTCTTAGGAATCCGTAGTCTTATGGTTTCATAGAAAAGTGGAGCCGTTTTCTGGCGGCGCAATATTGCGGTGAATGATGTTATTAATCTTATTAGTCAAGTATTTCTTAGGAATCCACAGCTTACCCGTTGATTTTCGTTTGGATCGTATTTTGTGCTCTTTAGTAGACCACTCCATCTGGTTTACATAGACAATGTTTTAGTGACGTCATCCTCCATAATATTACGACCGCCAGATAACGGCTCCGCTTTCCTAAAATATCATAACTTGTGAGATCCATATTAACTTGTGAATGCTTTCTATTCTGATACAAGTGATGAAGATATCGGATATTTTAAAACATAAAATGCTTTCCAGTCGTGAGGGGCCATTTTGACGTATGTGGCGCAGATAATAAACCATTTCATTCCAATTAATTTGAACGAGAAAATAAGTTAGTGTTCATTAGGTGGCTCATACGGAAGAGCGAAAGTATGGAAATAAAAATTAACGTCCTCTTCTTTTTACCCAGAATGATACTGAAGAGTGTAATTAATATTTTTTAAGACCAATGATTATTTTGTAATCACTTTGTATGTATGTAATACAATGATTTACAACAATACATTATAAACAATACAATTCCAAAGTATTTTTCTTTGTAACTGAAAAACCTTTTAAATTGAGGAGAGGACATGTAATACTGATATTAAAGGCAAATTTATATTTTCAAACTGTTCCTGTGCATTCTAAGCAATATAGTTTCTTCCTAAGAAGAAAAAAAAAGAAAGGCTTTTGAAATTTCTATTTAAAACAAATTTATAAGCTTTAAAACTACTCTATTAAAGTTGTACTCCGGCTTGTATGCAAATTATTCTTAAAAATAAACTATAATTAAAAATTTACAAGCTGTTGGAAATTCCAATTAATGACTAACGTAATATATCGTTTAGTAGAATGATTTTATATTTATCAATTTTTTTTATTTTGAATGGCAGAATATAAACAGTTACAACAAAAAAAGGAAAAAAAAACAATTACAAGGGAACAAAACACTAAAAGGCCATAACTTATCATTAAATCTATTATTTGATGTTGTACAGATTAGATATTATTAGATATAGATTTCAATAAAATCATTTGCTATTTGTTTTAGTAATAGTATTGTGTTAAAAAATTGGTGAAAATTATAACTTCACAGTTGAATTAAGGCTTGTAGTTTAATACGCTATATTTGTCTCTTCAGCATCTTATAATAGTCAATTCCAGTTCTGATTGGGATAGCTCGTTTAACGAGAAATCTTTGTAGCTTAATTAGTTTCGTGCACACACATACACACCAAATAGAAATATCTCATATGTGGCTCTTTACAAATTGTATTCTTTAGTATTTGTAATATATATTTCATATCAAAAGTAATAATTTGTTTCAACAAATTGAATTTCAACTAGCTGTGTTTTAGTTTTTCAATCCATAAGAATCATTTTTCTACGAGCGCATCGGACAAAAGTAAAAAAAAAAAAAATGAAACCTTAGCCATTGAAGGTTATCATATTCTAGGTGAAAAAGTATTCTTCAAAAGACAGTGAGAAATAAATAACCAGAATAAGTAATCGCATGTAAACAAAATCTACAGTGAGAAGGTTTGTTTTCGGAAGAAAAATGAATGTTCAATTCCATTTTGAAATAGGAAGGAATGTATTCGTGATGAGATATCGTATTGCCTGGGTATTTATTGTAGATTTGAAATGTAGAATGTTTTAAAGAAAAAAATTGTGTCATATAAATAAATGACATAACTATACAATGAGCTACGTTGTTGTTGTTTTTATCATTATGAAATTCTGTTTTTTGAGTCAATTTTTCTGAAAGCTTTGTATTAAAAAAATGTACATAGTTGATAACGAAAAACACCGGAACATTATTCAGTTTTAATGCATTAAAAATTAATGAGAATTTTTACTCTGTTAAGAAATTCAAATTAATAGAATTTTAAACCAATTTTCTTTGGATTAAAAAATATAAAATAATAATAATTTTATATACTTTTACAATTCTAAATTTGAAATCAATTCTTATCTTTTATTGAGAGACAAAATTATTAGTTCTTAATTTGGATTGATAAAAAAAAACCCTAATTTTTAGCAAAATTTTATAACATTTATTAACCAGAAAACACTTGTTGTCAATGAGATAACAACTGTTAGTAATTGGATGATATTTCTGGTTAATTAAATAACAATTGTTCTTAATTATATAACACTTTTGTGGTAATTTCATAACAAATGCTCTTAAAAAACAAAACTAATTACTTTATTTAGATAATAGCTATTGTCAATAGAATAATTGTTACTGTTAGTTGAATAAACAGTGTCTCTAATTAGGAAAAACTTTTGTTAAATAATTAGATAACAACTTATGTTAATTAGATAGTAAGTGTCAATAATCAAATAACCAATGCTTTTAACAAGTTAATGGTTTTTGATTGATGAATATTAACTATTCATATGGTAGGCTAAAATTATTATTAATAATAGATAACAACAGCGAATAAATTGATAACAAGTATTTATTAATAAGATAAAACCAATGATTTTCAACATCCTTATTGATTAGATAAGAACTGCTGTAATTACTATTGTAAAGTTTTGTAATATTATACATTTTTTTCAGAAAGAAACCACCTAAAAATCATTCTATGTTATAAGTGATTTATATGAGTGATTTTAGCTGTAGAAATAATTTCAAAAATATATTGAGTTGCACGTCGCACATTGTACAATGCGCGCACGTGTGATTTAGAAATTCTAAATCAATTTCTCATTTATAAGGTTTGCAATATATTTTTGTAAGAGAAAGGATATGTTTTAACAGGAAAACGGTTACGAGGAATGTTTATAAGCAAATCAGGAAAACGGTTACGTTTATAAGCAAAAGGCGTCATGTAAACACCAGCATATTTAAAAAGAAAATTTCCTCATTGTTATTTTGAAAAACAAGTTTATTATGTTTTCAAGCTCACAAACATGCATAAGTATCCAAGGAGACACACAAAAAAATTACTATCTGTATTTTAAATTACTTTTTCGCTCTGTAAAAAATCTCAAATCTTTGGCTTTCTCTGTTTTGAATGAAAGAATATTTCACAGAGATGGCGAAAAACAAGAAAGAAAAACAACACATAAGAAGATAAATTATTAATTTTGCTTTTTCGGGAGTGTTTCATTCATTCAAAATTCTTTTAAAAAAATTTCTTAGTCTTTTAACAACATCAAGCAATTACTGGAAAACTAATATTCCTAGTTCAGATCAAAGGATTGATAAAAAAAAAAAAAAAAAAAAAAAAACTCTAGTTGTTTGAAATTGCTTTTCTTTTGTGAATGTGCTAATAATATTGTATTTTTGTTATATAATAATTGTTTACATTACACACGTTTAAGAAATAAATTTATTTTAAAGTTTATTTCTTAAATCTAGTGATTTTCATGTTTCTGACAAAACCGGGTTGAACTAACTTCGAAATTTTCTCTCTAGAAACGATGTTAGAGTAATAGCTAAATAGGAGTGTCCACATTTAAGAAAATTTTTAGTAAGTCTTTTATTTTCTGAGATTTACCCCAAACCATCACGTGTTACTACCGTAGACGTGTTGTAATAGTCTCGATATCATAGCCAGCATTCCATCCGTTAAGGCATGAGATCGAATTTTGATGCCACTAAAGATCAACTATTTCGTGGAGTTGATGCACGTTGAATCGATCGAGGCTCAATGTGTTCGCGTTTTGGAGGTGTTGAAGTTTGGAGAGTGGTGTGACATCTCAGGTGTCGTCCTCGTCACTTGACCGTAGTTCCAAAGTTACGATGCTCCGTCCCAATAGCCCTCGTGTTATATCTAAGAGAGAGTGCGACGTTAACAAAAACGAGTAATCCATCAGCCAAATCATCACCGAAAACTTTATAAAATGGCTTGAGGAACAATGTCCCATACAACACAGCACATTTTCATCGAAAACTATTTCGTTTAATAATTGAAGAAAAATGATTGCAAAATTGAATCTTAAATCCTTATATGACTTGATGGAAAATGAGAAAAAAAATAAGGTAGTAATACAATGTTATCTTGTCAGTTGGCTATTGTTTTGTTCATTTTGGGTCACCTGCTTGCGGTATGGTTAGATCATCAATGGTGGCTCAAATAATACTCAAGGCAAAAATACGTGATATTACTTACCGTAAGAATTCTTAGAGTTTTGAATATGTAAGGATTTGATCTACAAGAGAGATATTGTATCATGGAAACCTCATTTACAAAAAAATAAACTTCATTTTCGTAAAGCTTTCTACTCGCTCCTCCCTCTCATCTGTAGGAACTTTGAACTATCAAGAGACAAAAAGCTTCTAAATTTTATTTCTTTCCTGTTACCCATTCATTAGTTATGCTGTCTGGGTTATGCTCCGAAATCTAATCTTCGAATTCGAGACTACACTCAAAACACTACTATAAAAATGATTAATAAAGCCATATGGCTATGAGCAATATCGACATCCGTAGGAACACGAAATCCTATCCATTAAAAAAAATTTCCAGCGAAACTTCTGACCTCTCGTATCTCTGAAATTAAAATTGATCGATCCAAAGAATCCAAAGAAAATTACTCTTTGAAACCACAAATTACGTACCTCCATAATTTTTCTTATTGTACATAATAATATCATGTGTATAATCATGGGCGCTTTGTTGTGAATTCCGTTAAGGTTAACAAAGATTCAATAAGTAAAAACTTTCTAAATAACGAACACCTTCCTAAATTTATTTACCATTTATTTAGACAAAACACTAAAGGACAAACAATTAAGTATTAACATACTAATATAGATTTACATATTCCTTGGGATGTAACACCATATATACTTGTTTACTCTTCCGCTTGGATTGCTGGTTATTAGCGTTCCAGTTATCATTACACCACCAATGGCCACTAGATAATGCTCTTGACGCTCGTATGGTAGTTACATATGTCACTTTTATTTTATAGAGGTGGAAGTTGTCGAGTGATTACGATCGCGAGCTCATGGCCACCATTGTTTCCGTCGAATCGTGAGTTCGAGTCCTGTTGCCACTTTCTACCCGTCGTGTAGTTGGGTACGTTACGTCGTGTAGTTGGGTACGTTACGTCGTGTAGTTGGGTACGTCGTGTAGTTGGGTTTGGGTTGTACTACCCCCGTTGTATATACAAGGCACGTTAAATCTGTCGAGCCCTGAGCCATCCTGGATTGATGTAGAAATTAGGAGAAAGGGTTAGTTGACACGTGGCGTCCTCAGTGCTTGACCGAAACTCGATATTACGAGGTCCGTTGGTAATAGTTCTCGTGTGGCTTCTAAGCGCGGTGTCAATAAACAGTCAACCTCTTTTAACTTTTCATTTAATGTTATATTACGAGAATTTCATAAAAACTATCACGTTATTACGTCACCACCCTCTTCCGCTCAAAATTATTAGGTCTATCACCAATAACCATTGTGGTGTTTCTATGTGTGACTATAATAAGCAATCATCAACAACCTCAGGGGTGTCCAATCCGCTGACTAAAGTATATATCAATGCGACCCAAAAAGACATAACGGAATGAGCGAAGTATTAACATTTACGACAATGAAATACAATTCCATAAAACTTATTCAAGAATCCTAGTGTCCAATCGCCTCTTTTGAGTCAATACCCGAGTGTGTCAACAATATGCTAATTATCCAGCCAAGTAGGAACCCATTATACTGCCTTGAGCTATTAACGAGTCAACACCAGTGAGTTATCCGTACCAATGCGCGTGGCCGGAAACAGATAACATTAGGAGGGGGCTCATTTAGTGGCAGTGTCCGCATCTCTTTTACGGCAGGATGGTTTCAAACAAGACAGCTTAGTTGATTCTATTCAGTTATCTTTCAATTAGTTGACAGATCTAAAATCTTAAGCATCGAATATTGTCATTTATGTTGATTCGACTGACAGAGAGAAAGAGAACGTGAGAATATATTGGACAAACATTTTGAGAACTCCCTAATAATTGCAACCATTTCAATCGAGCCAGATATTAATGCTTAATTTTCTAAAATTCAATATTAAATTTCACATTAATTTTGATTCATAGATAGTTTTATTCCAATAACATTTTTAATAAAATGCTAAAAACAAATGTCATAAAAAATAAAATAATTTCAATCTAATTTCATGTTGCCGCCTTCAAAATACAAAAATCATAAATTATTAATTTTTAATTATTTAAATATATTAAATACATATATTGTTGCGAAAATTTCCTGGGTGTGTGGGAATGAAAATCATTACAATATGGAGGACAACAGCAAATGACGCTTTCTCCATAAGTCTTCAAGACGACACATAGGTAGCAGAGCTTAGACACTAACAGTACAAACAAATACACAACACTTGCACAGTTTAGTGATGCGGATATAGAAACATAACAGCAAAGTAATGACGTTCACAATAGTATCAGCAACGTACAACTCACCAGCTTACTAATTCTCACTACCGACAACTTCCGCAGCAATGCTCTGACCTTCCAGGGCAGACTCCGACAATTTCCAGGAGACACACGCTGCTTCTTAACAAATTCACCAGGCATGCATCACTTCCAAAGTGCCAACAGCTTCCAATCGATTTCCTGATCGATCTCTGCTACAGAGACTCCAAAGGTATACTTGCTGACTGACTCCCTCTCTTGAATGTGTCTCTTTGCATATTTATTCTTCTTCCGGCCAGGAATGACGTCACATAGGAAAATTTACGAAAAGTCCGTAACTTTCTTCTCGATTAATATTTCGCTTAAGTTCCAGCACATTCGGGTGCTTTCCATTTGCAGACAAAGTTATTAAGTTTTGAGCCAAGGGGCCAAATCCTTTGCCAAAGTTATGGGTTCATTTCCTAACCTTCCTTTGGCTGACTTATGATATATCCTTTCATGTTTCTTTTCTTTCATAAGATAGCCGTGGCAGGAAAGCGTCATTTCATGTTCGTGATTAGAAAATCCGTGACTGTATAAGATATATATAATATATATATATATATATATATATATATATATATATATATATATATA
>BMAW01047635.1:3413-33230 GCA_019974015.1 Nephila pilipes
AAAAAAAAGTGAGATAAATTAGTTTTTGTTCTTATTGCTTTTTATATTATTCGTCTGATTTATTTTTCTAAACTGATTCAGAATTTGGATGCTTTACGCACTGAAATATATTGTGAACTGTTAGAGACGCGCCGCCATCTTACTTTTCCTAATGCATCCTTTGAGTGTTTCCCGAACTGTTCGAGGCATTTGAAATTAGAGTTGGGGTTAGTTCTATTTTAAGATGAGCATGAAGGGGGGGATCGTTAGGGGCTCAGATGGGGTTCTTTTTCCAAATGTGCTTTGGTGTTGAAGTATTTTAGGGGGATTTCGCTCACTGCGAGCTGTAGCGAATTTAAAATGGTAGCAATGTATTAAAAACAAAGAAAATATTTACCTTTTTTTACCCTGTTCTGGAAAAAAAAAAGATATTCCAATATTTCCACTCATCTTTCTTTTATTGTTAGAGTGCTTAGTTATAAATAATTAGCGTATTATGTGATAAAAAATATTTTTAATGAATATTCAAATGGCTAATTAAAACTTAAATTTACTAGCGTTTTCTTTAATCAATAATTTAAAAAAATTAAATTTTAAAAATATTTTTTTCGATAACTGTTGAATGGAGAAATAACTTTAATTTCCGTAGCCAATTTAACATTTAAAAATATTTTCTATTCATCGGTAATTCGTTATCGTCTGTGCAACTGTACAGACGATAAAGTTCTTTTCGAGTATAAGAGTATGAAAAAAGTGAAATGTTAGAAAATATTAGCTTCAAACGGAAACTGTAGAGTTTCTGATCGAAAGTCTTTATTTAATACGACATAAAATTCTATGGCATCATGTGAAAAATCGGCAATTTAAAAACGTTATAACAAATTTTTAACAATTGCTTTGTGTACGTATAGTTGGAGGAAAATTCCCAAGCATAGTTTTCCTGTACGTTCGTTAAATATGATCGGTAATTTGAACAATCAATTTTAAATAAAGTTAGAACTGCAAATAACTAAAATTCATTAATAAGTCTAATCTGGGATGTAGTAGTGGGACCTATATACACGTTTTTTAAGTCCATTCTTTCAATTCTTGCTGCGTTTTTTAATGTGACCGCAGTAGCATAATGGTCTTAGTCTTGACCGTCGTTGTTTCCGCCGAGTCGGGGGTCTCGTGTTACGATCCCATTCAATATCCACCATGTAGCGGGGTTGGTGCACGTTAAAACTTGTCAAGGTTTCGAGTCATCCTGTTTCAAGTGTTAACTTGACAGAGAGAGAGAGAAATCTTCCCTACTTTTATTGAACTTTCATTTATAGGTACTTTACGGGTGATACGAATAGGTAAAGCTGTTATTTGGGATAAGTCATTACCTTCAAGTCGAATGTTTTGTAAACATCTATTCGTATATCATAAAATAAATGCGAATAGTCGTTGTGTGGGAATACTATCGGATACAAAAGCATGAATGGCGTCCTTGTCTTTACCTTTACGATCGATTTCTGCTGTACATCAAACAGAAAAGGATGCGTACTTAAATATAAAAAAATGTTGAATGAAATGGGTGAGAGTATATAAAATGCGAATACTATTCGTTACGAAAAACTGATAGTAAAATGACGCAGCTTATGTTAGATTCAATAAACCATATAATTTATGTTTGTGAAAGGAATGAGATATACCTATGGGATAAAGGGATCTTTTATCTTTTCCTAAGAACGAAACATCTGATAATTTTTAAGTAATTGTTAATATGACCATTTATTTTTCCTCAAAGCGAGACATCTAATTTTTAGATGATAGTATGTGTATTTGAAAATGGCACTGTTCAAAATGGGACATATGGTCACATTAGGAAGACAAACGTGTGTGTATGAAATTTTTATTTATAAATCCCGATTGTACCAGCGATTTTGATTTCGTGGAACGTAAGGGTATTCCAATGGAATTACTACTACCGTTCTTAGATGTTTACTATTTCCACTGTTCAAATGCAATCAAGTGCATTCCAAAGAGCAAAAAATAATGAATTCTTCCGCTGAATTACATTTTCCATCCGAATTTTAAAAATGTTTTAGAATATTTTTTTTACAGACCGGAATACTCACAAACGAATATCATTCAAATAGGAATGAAAATATTTTTAAAAATCGGAGGGAATATGTAACCACAGAAACTTTCGTTGCTTTTTTGCTCTTTCAGATGGATATTATTGCATTCGAATGGAGGAAATAGTAAAGATTTAAGCTCGGTAGGTAGTAATTCCATTACGTTCACGAAATCAAAATGACCAGTGGATGGGACCCTTCATTACTATAAAATCATATATTATATAAAAGCTGAAAATAATTTTTAAAAAAAATTTAAATTGTAGATTGTAGCATCCGTTTACAGCAGTTTATTTCCATAATCGATAGTCAATTCGAATTTTATCACAGGGCGCAAAGGGTAGAAAGACGGAGTTAAAAAACGTTTTCTGAAAAAATATACTAAAAACTGTGCTAGTTTTAATGTCTGATATTTTACATTTAATGATGAATTGAGTTTAACATTAGGGTGTAATTATTTGGTGATAAAAATCTGTCTTAGCAATACGCCCCACCCCACCTTTTGAAACCTCGTCTCATTTTGAACATTAATTAAAATTCCAATTCTTGAAAAAAAATTTCTCTTTCGTAATTTATACTTACATATTCGTTTCAATATTTTGCTCGCGATTACAAATTAATGTAATACAATTCTTATACCCTCCTTAGGAGGACGGATTTTCTAGATTTGATGAGAAGTTTTCCAAAATTTGTCTTTAATTCTTAATTATACGCTCACCTGTCAAATTAATTTAGTTTTCCAGATGTTGACAGAAACAAATCTAACTTTACAGTTCTAAAATATTCAGCAATAATTCATTTTTATGGAAGCCTAGAAGTTTTAAAAATTGTTTACTAATTACTATTACTCAACAAAGAATGGGTTCAGCCTCCCTCATATAGGAATAATTTTAAATTTGTCAATGTAAGGTTAATCCTTCTGAATTTCTATTGTCTTCAAATGTAGAATTTAGTTCAAATAACAAAATAGTCTAATCTATATGTGCAAATAAAGCACGCACCCCCAAAAGCAAAACATAATTAAGGTATCTGTAGAATTACATTTTGCCTCCGATTTTTGAAAACATTCTCAAATGAATCATCAAAGTAAACACAAATATTCTCAAAAGTCCGAAAAATTGTAATTCCACAGATACCTGTTATGTTTTGCGTTTTCGAATGAGCTTCAATACGTTCAAATCAAAACTCTAGTCTAGACTTGAGAGAAGTAGAAATTCTTCAGTAATATATTCACAGATTCTAGGTAAAAGGTAGACGGGAGATACTCACATCTACAATGTTTATTGTTTAAAAAATAGGTTGTGTTTATACTTTTTATGTAACTAGTTATTTTCAATAACCTAAGAAATCGAACCTAATATTTATTGAGTCAAATTAGTCGTGGAAGAAATGATTCTATACGAATATTTGCTATTGTCATATATTCAACATATCCGAACTCATTCGAAGAAATTTTTCATTCATAGTTTAGAGCACTATAACTTTTCCAATTTAATTTCCGTGTACATTAAATACTGTCTTAATTTGAAATAGGATCTTAATGTATGTACACATGAAATAAGTTCAAATTTTTATGAGATTAAAAATTAGTCGAAAGTTTTTCATCACTTTGCTGCAGTGTGAAAATCTTGGGATTTGAAATGTTACTAATAAACTTCAAAGTTTTGTGTTCCTGATTTAAAATTCCTCTTTTTAATGAAAAATCGCCTTCCCTTAATTGCATTAAGAGTAGACGCGCTGGTTTGAGTTTTATCAAATACTAGTTGCTCGGAATAATGTGGAATACTACATGCTTAATCGAAATGACTTTTAATTCTCGGGTCATGGTATAACAGTTAGAATGAAAATGTTACCTACTAAAGTGTCATATTTTCGAATTCATGAAGCTCCGTTATATTTCTTTAGCATTACATTATTAAAAGCCAAACGTACAAATCCTTTAAAAGAAATGCAGTCCTACAGTGCAATAAAACTCATGTATATCGTAAAATATATTTGAAATTGTTTTCAACAGTACTCGAACGGTTGAACCGTACGAGTTCTATGAATACATGTTTCAAAACTGAGAATCAACTTCGTGCGTTTGAACTGTTCGTTAATCCTGTTACACCGTCATTCATTGTGGCCGCGTTAGCCTAGCGGTAATAGTCGTGACCGCGTCTTTTTCGACGAGTCGTTGGTTCGAGCCTTGATGCCACGAAAGGACCGCTGTGTAGCAAAGCTAATGCATTTTAAATCTGGTCAAGGTCCCTCCCAGGCATGATGTGGAAGTTAAGAGAGGGAGGTGCCATCTCGGGTGTCGTCCTCGCCACTTGACCGAGGTTCAAAATTTCGAGGTCCTTCGTCAATAGCCCTCGTATTGCTTCTCAATGCGACGTTCATAAACAATCGCACAAACCTTCCTTAATTAAATTTAGTTATTTGAACTTATGGTATGAATAATTTTCAAACAATCCTCATATAAACACAGTATTTTTTAATGCTGTTTCGCCACCACAAACGAGAGAGTTTCATATCGAGTTGAAAGTATTTTCTTTATTATAATCAATAATCAAAATATCGATTAACATGCTTAAGATGAATTGTAATCATTATCATATAATTATCTATCTATCTAGTCAAATGAACATTTCTCTAAAACACCACGCATTTTCATTTTATACTTATTCATATTCATTCAACTTTTGGATTCTAACTTTTTTTTGTACAAAATTTTTGATTAAGATAACACAAATTTGCACGACGTGGTATTAATAACTCATACACTTGCCATTACGTATAGATTATAAATAATTTTTACTGAAATAACTCGATTATGTTCTTAGGCGGTATTCATCTCTTCTAGCTACTTGAAGTTATAATGTTTATAACAAAAATGCTTTTCTTTTTAAGAACAAAAAACAACAACAAAAATGTGGTTAGTTTTTCCTGCTGGATTTAAAGCTCAAGCTTCGATTCATAAAGAAATTTCGTTGTTCTTTGTTTTAGTCCAGTTGCACTTCACCTGCAATTTGCTAGTATTGTCGGTATCGCTTGTTACTTGTAAGAAAAATAGCGTGAACATATTATCCAAACTCTACTATGTAACAATGAACTTCAAGATTTACTAAATTTCTTGAACCATTAAATGTTTAAAATTACTCTTTATTAACGATCTTGTGGCATATTTAGTATTATTGTTAACACCAAGGTTTTTAATTTGGGAATTGCAAATTTTCGTGAGTAGTATTGATGTATGCTATGTATTTAAAATTAATTGCAAATTATTTCTACCATTTCTATTATCGCGTAATCTATTTAACGAACTGTTTCTAATAATGCGGCATTTGCTGTGGTTAGACATTAGGTCAGATAAAGAGCTATAAACAGCATTTTATTAATTGTATTCTATGTTATATTGATATCTCTTTAGAAGCTAAATCAAAATAATTGATCTTTTTAGTAATACTAATATGAATAAGTTTTTAAAATTTCTGTACTTGATATTAAGTATAATGATTTGTTTGATAATATAATTATTGTAATTCTAAACATTTCATTTTTAATACTCGTTATCGAAGAATGGATTTTTGTTGCAAACAAAAAAAAAAAAAAAAAAAAAAATTTTGGGTTTTTTTTTTTTTTTGCCCTTGATCCTAGTTAAAAAAAATCTATAAATTTTATAATTATTTATCTGTTTACAAAGATAAAAGTAGGAATAAAAGTAGAAACATTTCCATTGGAAATAACTGATCTGGCTGAGCATCGTTGAAAGTCTCCATGAAATAGAATATATATATATAAACAACATTGCAGGGAAAGATTAGCCGCATTTCGCATTTTTGAAGTATTCAAACATCTGATAAGAAATATAAGTTTCCCTTTTTTAGTGTTTTAATAGTATTGATCTAAATGATAAATCTACTTGAAAATGTTATTTTTCTAAAAAAATATGTAGTGTTATTTCTTCAAACAATTGCAACTTTAAGTACATTTTTTTTTCCTTTTAATCTTTTTCTTTCACTCAAATATTTTTATTAATGGGTGGAAACGAAAGATAAAGGAATATCTTAACAATATAAATTTTATGATATAAATTTTATCTATACATATTTCAAAATATTTTGTAACCATGTAGTTCATTGAGAATTTGGGTGGACACGTTGGCTTCAACGTGATTATATTTGGTTTTTCTATTTTAACTGTATATCGTCCATTTGTCATGTGAAATTGAGGAATTTTTTTTTTTTTTTTTAAAAAAGTTAAATATAAGGGATATTTACTGTCCATTTCCAAAAACGTAATATTAGTGCACATTCTAATAATTTTTTTCAGGAATCGAAATATTTTGCTGTGTATTTTTTTCATTTAAAAAATATGAATATTTTATTTGAGGTATGATCAAGTACAGTTTTATAAACATCTTTAAAAGTCACTTAGTTTGTAGAATAAAATATTTTTTATAAAATATTTATTTTTAAACATTTAATTTTGGATTTAAAGATTACCCGACGCAATATTTTAAAACGTCATTTATTCCTTACATTTAAAAAAAAAAAAAAAAAAATCCTGAGCTCAGCTCTGTATTTCATATACATTTTAATTTTTTGACATGCTTCTTTTAAATAAAATGTATGTCTCATTTCTTTTCCCTCCATCATATAAATGTTTTTACTTGTGCCTCTAATTTAGAAGCATTCAAATCAAACATATTCTTAATATTATTTTTTTAAATTCATAGAGTTTGAAAGTTTTTATACACGAGTTTAAATTTATTTCAAATGGTTGAAATAATCTACTCGACATTTTGTACTTTTGTTTACGATTGAAACAAAATATTTGACATGATGCACACCAAGCTTTTTGTAATCTTATTTCTCAAAAAAAAAAAAAAAAAAAAAAAAATTGCCTTTAGTTTTAACCGTTGATTGCTCAAAATAACAGACGATTCCGAAATTTCAATACGAATTCAGTTCTGCTTAAATGCAATGTTCGCATCATAAAAAATATTCCTAGAATGCGAAACAGAATTCTTTGTTTCAATAAGAATTAATGAGACAGTTATGATGCGGATTCGTTATGTTTGACAAGGATGACAGTAAATTAAGACCGAAGAATAGGTGTGTAATGTCTGGAATTGAAGAATGCGTGACATTTTGCCGAATAAAAATTGAAGAGAAGGAATGCTTATACAACAAACTGATAGATCAAAGAAATCGATTTTTTTAAAAATAATTATAACAAATGTATTATGTTTTTGATTATAAATCATTCTTGAACTTTGGTTCTTACCTTTGTTATTCATATCTAATGCACCTGACCTTATGATTCTTTAAACGTAATGACGTTCATGTTTAGTTTTTAATTTTAAGCAAAATAAAAATCTTATAACCGTCTTCCCCCCAATTTTTTATTTTATTATTTTGTTTTCTCTTTTTAAATGTTTAAAAAAATATGTAAACAATAGGGGGAGAAGAATTTCCCTCTATTTTAGGATAATATAGATGATTTGTAGGAAAGATTCGGGAAAAATGCTTTAAAAAATAATTTGTTTATTTTTGTATACATACTAATATAATACTAAAATACGTAACTACTATACTATAAAATATGTAGTTTATACTAATATAAACATGTATGTAGCTAAATTACTTATACGTTTTGTAGTCCTAAATAATTTTTGAGAATTTAAGTTAAGCGAATGTTTTTACAAATTGTAGTACATAAAAAAAAAAACTCACTCTTTCTAATGCTGGTTTGATTTTAAAAATACTAGTTTTTATAACCCTCCCCCATCTCTTCAAGGATTGATTTTTTCAAAAAAAAAGGAGGTTAATATAGAAAGTTTGTTATCAAAACTTTAAGGAAAATTTGAGTAATCGCTGAACTGCTTGTAAATTTTGTTTTCTAACATTTATTTTCAGATTGTTGAAGTATTGGAGCATATACCAGTTAAACATTATTAAAAAAGGATCTTCCGATTTTTTTTCTCCCTCGATCAATTATTGATACTACGGTGTTAAATTTGATTTTAAAATCAGAAAATTGTTATTTTTCAGGTTTCAAATTTAAATTATTTCCCATCTTCTCATTTTCAATGGCTTTGTAACTAACTGATCATCCTCATCAAAAATTTTCTGTTTCTCTATACTAATTTTTATTCAACTTTATATACCATTAAACTTTTAAATGCGACTCAAATGTTGTAGTTTAAAGTGTATATGTACTGCTTTTCATCTCTAATTGTTCCAATTTGCATATTAAATTAGAACTTAAAATGCACGGAAGGCAATCGAGTAAGGTGTTTTGCCAAAAAGAAGACGCTTTTCTTTTTGGCACGGTTTTTATCTTCACCAGATTCCACTCGTTAGTTTTCTCGAGATCAGCCTTGACATACTTGCGCTGATTTTTTCTGCTATAGGGATATAAGGTTTACCTTTGGCTTGTTGGAATAAGCTTTGTTAACTTTGCCTGAAACGTTATACTTGAATTGACAGTAAAAGGAGAATTATTTTTCGAAACTTAACGCTTTCTATTTTGCTTTCATTGCATAATTGAGGAGGGATCAGAAGTAATATATTTTCATTGCTTTATGAACAGTATTTTATTATACATTTACTGATATTCAATTCTTTTTTTATTCCACATGACTTGAACAGGATTTACACTTTAAAATTTTCTTATTCAATCTCTTTGATTTTAACATGAGTCTCACCACGGGGTATCACCGCTCTCGACTATTTCGGCGTTTAATTGTTACGAGTAGCCGTGAGAGCCGAATTGACACGATCGCGAGCCAGCGGCAGACGTTCATTCCATTGTCGTGGGTTCGAGTCCTGATGTCACTAAAGACCCATTGTGCACCTGGACTGGTGCATATTAAATCTGTTGAGGCACTAATAGGAGGCTGTTAGTGATATGGAAGTTTGGAAAAGGGGGGGGGGGAGTACTTACCAGCGTTACCTGTGTTGTCCTCGCCATTTGACCGGAATTAAAAATTAAGAACCCCAGCACCAATATTTCTCGAGTCGATGCTAAGTTATTGAACAATCAGTCAATGAATAGTGACATGAATCTTATTCTAACTAAATTTCGACTCCATATCAGCGTGCCACCTTTGAGCATTGCTTTTTATAACCTTTTCGTGAGTGATTTTTAAGAACAAGTTGTTTTCAAACTTATATTCGGATCTTATAAACACGAAGTTCGATAATATTCAAATTTTATTGAAAATTCAATTGTATTAAGTTGAATGCTTGAACCTTTCGCGATCAGCTTATTTTAATGGAAACTTCGATTTATAACTTTGGGGAGGGGGGACTTTTTTTAAATCATTTTTTTTTTTATTGTTATAGGTAATATGAAAAACCGGGTATTTTAATTCGTATATGAATACATGAAATTGAACTCCTAATTTTAATGGCTGAGTTTTAAATTATGTGATTCAACTATTTGTTGTGTGTGAATAACGTAGTGTAAAAGGCATATTTCGGATTTTTTAGTAAGTTTTATTTTTACTGTTTCAGATTTTATTACAAAAGTGAGAAAAATGGTTATAATATTTTTTTTAAATTTTTTTCTTAATTCCCGGAAACTGGAATAAATGCGAAATAAGGAAAGCAATTTTCATAAATGATATCACCATTATTCATATTCTCCTTAAAAATGCGTTCTATGTTATTGATTTTTATTATTTATTTGCTTCGATTCACATTCTCTCCCCAACTTCTGCTCGGTTTTGAGATATCACTCTGTGGGTTATATTAAAGTTTTATTTTTCCAGAAGACTGTTGATTTTGAACTAATCTTTATTCGTATGTTAGATACGGCGAGTTTTTGTGGATTTATCTTTGAAATTAATTTTTTTACTGTTTATAGAGTTGTATATTTATCAATCTAAAAGTGTAAAAGGGATACTCGGTTTAGAGAACAATAGGGCATGATCAGGTTTAAAAAAAATAATTGCGGTCAATTCTCCAAAAATAGGTCAAAGACAATTTTCTTATCTGCTACTCTCTTCGATTTTCGTGTCGAAGATAAGTTTTTATCTCAGTGCGGAGAAATAAGTCAATGACAAAAATAAGTCATCTTTAAAATAGTTTTTTTTTTTTTAAATCTAAAAGCGAAAATCAGTATGACCTGGGAAAAAAAACCTGCTCTTAAAGACCAAGGGTTTTTAATAGCTACGAGAGTGTATCGAATGATTTAAGCGGTATTTTGTTTCTAAACATTCGAAGTTAAAATCCCAAATTCATTTTTAGAATGCTGTTTTCGAGATACGTCGATCACTTAAATTGTTAATCGATTATTACAGCTGGAAATGAGTGGGTTTGAGTTTTTTTTCTTCTTTCAAGCACAACAAATTTAAAACTAGACTTTTTTGAAAAAATAATCGCAAACGCACCTGATTCTAAATATTCTTTTAAATTACTCCAGATAAATCGTCCGCAAACTTATAGCCGACTCATTTATGTTTGATTAGCTTTGTGTATTACAGCTGTCGTATTGAATTAACGAATCTAGACGAATCATTGACCTGAACTGAAATCGAATATCTCAAGGCATTTTTGACTATTGATCTTGTTTGCTTAAATTTTATCAGAGATGAGGGATATTTTTCCGCGATGGCAATTATTATTCTAGCAATAAAAATGTTTATTCAGGTTTGTTTATCAATTTAAAATCTTGATAAATTATATTAACTCCCAAAAACGAGATTTGATTATAGGTTAAAGAGCTACTGAAAAAAATTTATTTTTTGACTTGAAACTGAATTTCAATAGCTTTCGGATATAAGCTTTTTCATTTTTAACATATTTTTATTGATTTATGTAGAGACATAATGAAAAACTGATTTTTTTTAAAATGAATTTATGAAGATATTTGCAAAAATCTTTATGCCAAATTTTACCAATTCAAGATGCATTTCATAAAGATACGCGAAAGAAGTATAACATTACATAATATACCAAGTAGATGATGAAATTGTTGAGCGCAAATTATGTTGTGTAAATTGTTGCATATCAAGTAACAAAATACAACTAGTGGCAGTAAAAAATTTCCCCCTTCTCAATAGAAATGATTTCCCAAGATTTTTGAATATAATGTATCATTTTGTTTAATGATGGTTTTGTTCCAGTCCTTCGGAAGTTGTTAAATAAGTATTGCAAGTTGTCATTTTGACTTATTGTGAGTTAAAATTTTGATACCTAAAACAGCCATAATTAAAAATAATTTGTTGTTCATATTGATGCTACATTATTTATATGGAAATAATTATTTATAGTTTCTGCTGTTAATTTTTTTCTCGACTCAAAAACTGCGAACGTTTTTCAGATGCAAATCTTTTTCTTTTAAGAATCACTGTCGATAAAAAAATAAAATAATAGCAGTGTGTGTGTTATCTAATCTTCTTAAGGTATCCGTTCACCTTCGGAGAAAATTTTTTGAAATACATTGATATTTATTATCAAAATATTTTTAATGCTAAAAAATAATCATATCATAAATTGACTATCAGAATAACGCTCATAACTCAATAGTAAACAAAAATATCATTCTGTAATTTTTATCTTATTCATTATAAAATTTTTTGGTGCTGGTACTACTTTCATGATGAAAATCATGTTACTACAATTTTTATTGTGTTTCGAGTCAAATAACAATGAAAAATCAAGAAAAAATTATAACTATACTTGATTTGCACCTTTGTTACTAAAAACGTATCAATTTTACAACCATGGAAGTAGTAGGAGTTCTTAAAAACTATATAAGGAAGATACTTGCAAAATTTAAATTAATTTGGTTCATAACTTTTTCTGATATCTACGTTGCCATATGTGAATATGTCGAGAAAACTCTTTTTCAGAAAAATAAAAAACGAATTTTCAAATGCAATTAAAAATTAGCTACCAAATAAAATTCAAATCCCTGTAACTTAAGTTCTAAATAAGGTATAAGTAAAATTCAAACACTATTAGAAAGAAAAAAAAGTTTAAATTTTAAATTGAATTTAAAATTAGAAAATCGAAAATTTTGACAAAAAGGGCGTTTTAAAGGTGTACGGATACCTAAATATATACAAAATTATCTAAAACCTATGAAATTTATTTTATGCAACTGAAAAATGCAATAATGCTAATTATATCTCTGCTTGATTTCTCTGCATTGAACAAGAATGATTTGATTTTAAGAATACTTTTTGAAGATGAGTTTTTTTAGACGAAATTGAAGTGTATCGATAGATGTCGTTGATGTTACTTGAAAGTAACGAAAGTCAAAGTTTAACCTTAACTGAAAATAATTGTTCGTATTTCCTTTGAAATTCATTTATTATTAATTTTTGTTCACACTGCCTAATGTATTGATTAATTGCAAATCCTTAATTTTAACTCTGTTTCTTGTTTGCGATAGCGTATGCACGAGGTTGCTATGCAATTTCAATCTCTGCTTCTGGAAAATACATACATAATGGCTAAGTAATTAGTATGCTAATAATTTTTCGTCTTTTTGAATCGAAAGAACTGGTGAAATGTACAAAATTTGCAGAATTTAATACCTACATTATGGAATCTTTCAAAAGTTATTTCAATTTTTTATAAAAATTTCGAGTTTTTCTTGAGATAATGTTGTATTTTGCGTAACGACATTCGCGAATTTGAATAAGTGATCATTTGAAAACGGTTCTTTGCTTGTTTTCTGGAAACAAGAAAAAACTTGTTTTTTCAAATGTTTCTTTGATATTAATTTTTTTTTGCCTTTAATTTGCCACTACAGATTTTTTTTCCAGGTCCATTCAATTATTTTCTTTTTGCAGACAAATTAAAAAAAAAAAGACAATCAGGAGATTGCAGAATAAGTTAATAAACAAGTGAAGTGAGTTAGACAACTTAATTTCTTTTTATTCAAAATAGTAACATCCAAATAGCACCGAATGGTTTGAAATTGTTTTTGGGATAATCGTTGTTTATGCAACTTTGACGCTATTGATTGGTTTGATACTTCAACTAAAAATATTGTAAAATCCAGTATCACAAATAATTCAGATAACTATTTTATTGAAAATGATGAAAACTAAGTATTTCATTTTTAAAAAAATTTAAAACATTTGTAAATGGTTGCTAACTCAAAAATTCAAATTTTTAAGCCTTATCTCAGAATTATTAGAGTGAACTCGAATAAAAATGTAGAAACTGAGCTCCATAATGTTTCTTGAGATTTCTTTTAAGAATTCCATCTTCCAATAATTGTACAGCTTTGGAACGTCTCCTAAAATAGTTCTTTTGGAACGACTCAGGATGTCAGCTGCCAGCACTTAAAAAGGAAGTTCCAAGGTCTGATTAATCCACTTCGATTCTGTGATACGCAGATTACCCAAGTGGCCAGTGCGTCATTTCATTTGTATGTAGCTGTGACATACCTTACTCTTCTTCCATTGGCATTTGTTGATTCATCAATAGCTATTAAACAGCTGTCGTTTTTGTTCATTCTCGGAAGTGGTTGGTATTCATTAATTCGCGAGTAAACTGTGCAAGATATAAATAGGTGAGGAATAATACGGGAACGTATTAGAGTAAACAAATATTTTTGAATAATTGTTGCTATGGCCGAAATATGATAGAATTTGAGACAGATTGTTTTAAGGATGAAATATTTTTTTTAAAAAAAAAACCCAGTGCATAGGATTATAACAGTATTCAAAAAAAGTTTTGGGAGAAATATAAAATCTCCCCAAAATCTCTCAATCTAGATCACAGGAAATATGAAACTTAACGTATGGTTATAAACATTTGAACCATTTATAAAAATGTTTTATATTTGATGAATATTTTATTTTAGAATAGCTCTCCATTCCAAACTTGGCACAAAAATAGGTGAATTACTAGATAGTCAACAATTGAATTTTTTTTTTTACACTTATTGGTTACGGTTTCAATTCAAAAGGGTTCCGTTCTGATTTTCTTTTACCAATTTTCAACCTAGTAGAAAAATAAAACACTTTATTCTCGAATCACGTATTTGATTCCTGATCCACCGAAGATTTGTTGTATAGAGTGAGGCTGATACATATTAAATCTGACAGGGTTTGAAGACCTCACTTTGTGTGGATGTGAAGAGTTGAATATACCAGCTCGGATGGCGACGTCATCACATGACCATAGTTCAAAATTACTAGGTCCGTCGTCAACAACCCTATGTACGACGTTAATAAATCATTAATCATACGTAAAAGAGTATTAGTAAGTAAAAGAGTATTTTGATTTCAGTTTTATTACGTTGAGGGTCCGCTTTTTCCTGATATTTTTTTTAACTATATCGCATACTTTTGATATTTTCTTTCGATAACAGCAGTTTAGTGTTTATACCTTAAGTCCTTTTGACGTGTTTATATATTTTAGCCGTTTTTATCCAATTTCCTACAATCAGTTAAATATAGAGCAAATTTTTCTTAAATGTAAGACACACAGTGAAAAGTAAAATAAATAAAATATTAAGTAAACATATCATAAATAAAACGCTATTATTTTAAGTGTAAAAATGATGCAGACTAAAGAAATGTTTTAAGAATTAAAAAAAGAGAATATATTAAATATTATATGCCAGAAAGAATTTTAATGATCACTACATAAAAGTAAAGCATGATAAATTGAAGGAAAATAAAGTAAATCGATTGAAGGGAGGGATTATAGAAAACTAAGAAATGGGAAAAGTAATTATAAAGTACATAAAAGCTTTCACAGACTACTGAGTATGTTAGCGGGGTTATTCCAGAATTTATGGCCGAACTGTCCCATGAAGCTTTTGCTTTATAAAATCGGGTAAAAACGCAAAATTCAAATGAACAAATAAAAGCGGAAAGTATCAAAATTTCTTTTAATTCAATACCACAGAATCATACTAATTACATCAGCAAATGAAAAAATTAAATATAATTAAAAAAAACTGAAAGAGATTATAAAATAAGAAGAATGGTCTTACAACAAACCATGCACTGAACTATTAGAAATAATGACGTCGTAATAACAGAATTCGTACGCTTGAACTAAATGAGATAAGGGAGAAATTGGTAACGCTCTCTATATTCTGAAGTTAGAATTAAAAATAACTCTTAAGAAAAAATATTAAATTAAAACGTAAAATCTTATATATAATATGTCAGGGGCAGTCTCTCCTTGCAAGCAACCCAGAAACATGTAACCGTTTGATAATGGTACAATTCTTCGATCTGCCCTATTTGAGGTCCTTATAGCTCTTTTTGAGCCTACTTATAGTGAGCGATAATTTCCTTGTAACCAATTCCGCCTGCAACCGGAAACTAACATCTGCGGGAACGATATGAAGCGCAATCCGACGGAATGACCATTCATGCAGTCTTACAATGCGACCCTTCTCAAAGGCGACCGACATTCAAATGGCAGTCGGTTTCAATTCTAAGTGTGGCCGCGACAGCCTAGTTTCTGTGGTCGTGAACTCGCGGCAGCAGGCGTTGTTTTCATCGAGTCGTGGGTTGAAGCTCTGATGCCACCAAACATCCGCCGTGCAGTTGGAC
This sequence comes from Nephila pilipes, assembly GCA_019974015.1. Taxonomy (NCBI): domain Eukaryota; kingdom Metazoa; phylum Arthropoda; class Arachnida; order Araneae; family Nephilidae; genus Nephila; species Nephila pilipes. The sequence continues at coordinate 19,026 of BMAW01047635.1, forward strand.
TGACGCACGTTAAATCTGTCAAGATCCCAAGCCCTGCCCGTTAGCGCGATGAGGAAGTTTGGAGAATAAGATTCCAGTTCGGGTGTCATCCTCATCACTTGTCCAATGTTCAAAATCTCGAGATCTATCACCAACAGCCTTCGCGTTGCATTTCAGTGCAAACGTTAACAAGCAATCTCATTTAATTTGATTTTAATTTATTAAGTGAAATAACTAGTTGTTTTTCTCTAATTTTTAATGTGAATAAAAGTGACAAACATATCCATTGTAACAGACATCATTACAGATCTGATACTCACGCAAAGCTTGACCTAGAAGAAAAAGATTCGATTAATTTTTTTTCTCTCGATCTTTCACAACTCCATCTTTTGATAAAGAAGAAAGATGTTTAAACATGTTTTTTTTTTTTTTTTAAATACATATAGGAGTATTCTTTCACTGAATGTCGTAGGACGAGGCAATTTTAAACAAAATATGGAATATACCTTAGTACACTGAAATTAAAGAAAATATTCGTTTCAATTAAATGGTTTAATCTAATAAGTGGCGTGCAACGAGATTTTAAAAATATTACCATTTTCTGAAAGCGAATTAAGTAAAACGTGCGACAGGCTTATTTCTGACAATACCCTCTAGTATTTGAAATACATTCACGAACTGCATCCGTTTTAAGCCGGATGTTACATTGTTCTTTTAATATTCTTCACCCTTTCCTTTCTTTTTCTTTTAAAAGAATTTTAGAATATAACTGTGTTGATATTTTAGTCAAATAAGAATATCTCAGAGTAATTAAGATTGTGGAAAAGTTCAGAGATTTGCATAATTTTAATTCTGATTTCACTCTTAGGTATCATATTACAAATAATTCCTTGAAGTTTGGAAACTATTTATAAATATATTTTTAATTATATTACTTTTACAGTGACAAAAGTAATAATATATTGTCAATGAATTTTTTTTTTAAAATCGTCAAGTCTGGATAAAAATATAACTATTAGAACACGAACTATAATTTTAACATTATCGGATAAAATATTTACTAAACCAGGGAGTATAGTACGGAAATTGCGATATAAAGTTTCTATCATTGTAAAACTAGTCCTTAGCGATTGTACGTTTTATGAATGTTAAAATAGTCCATTAAATATGAAAGATCTTCATCCGTGATTAATGTTTTTATCTTCTCGATTATATATAGATTCTTTTCTGTATAAACAGAGGAACTTTTAATCTGCCATCTACACATGCGCGTACGAGCAGGATAAACTACTTTTGTTCATGGGACTTCAGTCCTTATTTTTTAAGGAAAAAAATTATTTTCTAATTGTTTAATATATTCCCTTACAGTCGTAATCAATATCAAGCGAACATTAATAATTTTATAAGTTATTTTGGTTATAAACTAATGCTTTCCTATGCATTCGCTAGATGGCAGCACGAGAGTAATGTAAAACTGGAACCACATGGTACTACAATTTGGCAAAGCTCCTATTTTCTCTGACGTCATAAAGCGTATTTGATTTCAATTGATATTTTTAGTTTCGCTCTCCCTAGGATGCGATTCGTCTGCAAAAACAATGGCACAGTACGAGTTCAGAAGCAAATTTAAAAACCTTTTCCACGAAATGTCCTCCTATTTATGTTTTTTGAAGAGGAGTATAGGTTTATATTTGAACACATGGAGTTGCTTACCTCTTTGCTTGATACATCCTGGCCTTAAACTTCCCCTTTGGAAAACAACAAAAGATGAGCTGTTCTTTTAGATTTCAGAGAAAAGGATAATGTATATTTGAATAAAATTAAATCGATTTCAAGAATTGTTTGTGCAGGATTTTTAAGCGAATTGTGCTAAAAAATGTTGTTTTTTGATGTCATGAGAACTTAATTATTAATTAATTTTTTACTTTTTTTGGAACGATTTTCAAAATAATTTTAAAATTGTCCAAAAGAAGTCTATTAATTGAAACTAAATTAATTCCATACCCTCATTTTTATGAATTCCATGTCCAATAAATACATTGTTAAATTTCGCCGAATTAGCAAGGTTTGCAAGACGCTTTTCATTTTTATCTTTTGTTGCTCCAAATTACCAGGGAAAGCCTTTGGATTTTCTATGTCAAAGAATAATTGAAATATATTTATTCATAAAAATATTATATTATATTTATATTCTTATAAATTTCCTCAGTTCTGTATTCAAGCATCTTTTTTTTTTTATCACTGTAATTTTTCTTTTGCATTGCATCTTTATTTTTTTTTTTTTTTAAAAAAAAGGAAGGAAATATTGCTTAAGTTTTTCACAATTTTTTTTAAATAAAATTTTAGTAAACATTCAAATAAAAGTAAAACAAGTGTATTGAACAGTAATGACAGCGGTTTGAAGAAGCATCGGAATCGTAAGAATGACAACAAAAGCCATCCATATCTCTAAATATAACTTATTTAACAAAGCAATTATCCCAGAAAGAAATTTTGAATAAATTTTTTCCACTTGAAATGTAGATTTCAATGATTATAAAAGGGAAAAAAAACTGAAATGTTCATTGAAGGAAAATTTCTGCTCTTAAACATTCAAGAGAGTTAACTGATAAACTTAAACGATCTGAAATTTTGCAATTCTAGTAAATTATAAATTTAATATATATTTATGTAGTGTTCACAATGTTAATTTAAACGGCCCTGTTCATTGAACAGATAAATTTATTATTACATCAATTTATGAATTCAAATTTAAATTAAAACGAAGAATTCCGTGCAAACTATAATCTCCAAGCAAAATTTCTTACAGATTAAATCTGATGTTATTAGCTTGGTTTTTACAATTTATTTAATCGTCTAGTATTGTCAGTTGAGCTTTTTACTTGTTTTATTTATCTTAAAATTTGGCATTTTGTAAATTTTCATCCCCTCGTATTTTTAATTTACGGTAAAAATAAGAAACCGTATATATTTTTCAGAAACTGATTACTGATTGTTTTGATTACTTTGATGTACTGTCTATGCTCTTATTCTGTATTTTATATTACAAATTTTCAGCTGTACAATTCAAACTTCAGTGATGGTATTGGAATTAAAATAAAATAATTTACTTCATTTTTATTTTTGCCATAGTTGCTATCAGTTCGATATTTTTTAATTCGTTTGTCAAGGAATTTCAAAGAATAGAATTAAAAACAATAGAAACTGTTTCCTAGCAAATTTTATAATTACGAAAATTTTATTTTTTCTATGTATTAGCAATGCCAATAAATCTTGGATCTTTAATTCGGTACTAAATCATTCTTAAAATTGTTTAAAATGATCGAATTTTTAATAAAATTTCGGGGTATATACGGTATCTATTTCTTCTTTTACACTCAAGCATACAAAAATATGCGTATTATTATAGGCTATTAATCTGTTTTTTAATTACAAATTCTTAACTGAAAAGAATCATTATGGATATTGCTCACGGTGATATTTTTTGTATGAATTGTACAATTTTTCTGTTATTTCAGTCAGATTTGCTTTATCATGGCTAAACAGTTCGGCAAGATTAAATTCAATTAATTTTGCCGAATTAATATGTATCAAAATATTAAGGTTCCCGTATACCGACCATTTTGATTTCGCGAACTCAATCGTACGGAATTTCAAATTTGAATGCAAAAACTGCTTCCAAAAGAGCATTAGATGATGAAGGTTCCTGCGGAATTGTATTTTTTCTTTCAATTTTTGAAAATATTTTTACTCCATTTTAATGATTCGTTTGGGAGTCCTCGGTCTAAAAAATATTGAAAATATTTTCTAAAATCGGAAGGAAAATGCAATTCCTCAAAAGCTTTCATTATTTTTTGCTCTTTCGAATGCATTTTATTGCATTCGAATAGCGAAAACAGTAAAGATTTGACGACGATAGTAATGATTCCATAGGATTAACATTACGTTCACGAAATCAAAATGAGCGGTGAGCGGGAGCCTTAAGTATGTAAGATTTTAATGTGAACCAAATGAAAAAAATAATATGCTCTGTATGATTTTTGGAACATACTAATAATGAATGTAAACTTCACAAATTAACGCATGCGCACTGCATTCAACGTATTGAGTCATGAGTTCTTTTAAATTAAAATAAACTGTGTTTTTCAGTTGTTTTCTTTTAATAAATTTAACAGCTGTGGGTTTTAAATGTTACTCCTTCATCAAGAGTCACTTTCCAGCTCGTGTTATTTCAGGAAGTCCCGTAAATTCGAACGAAATATTGCTCTTCCGGTGTCGTTGAGTTTGTGTGTTATTATTTTTCTTTCCTCCTATTTGCGCTTCCACGTTCGATATTCCAGTAGGACACTGTGCGGGCAGTTGAGGGTATTTTCTCACATGACAGCCTCAGGGACATTGACTCTTCCGAATCAATAAATAATCGAGATACTCGCTTAATATCCGTCACCTATCATGTGTTACACAACCTATACTATATATCAGGTAGATATTTTAGGGTCCTTATCGTATTTGTTATATATACTCGTACACAGCGATATAACAGAGAATAATATTTGAAAAATTTAACATTTTATTATTCATGCTTTTTTTAATTGATTTTTTAAAACCTTAGTTCTGTATCCTGATTTTAATGCTCTGATTGGATGATTACTAGAGAATTTTGATACCGATAACACAAAAAAAATAAATAAAAAAAAAAAACCTCTAAAATGTAGAAGAAAATATATAATTGAAACTTATGCAATCCCCCCCCCTTTTTCTTTTTTATTGATTGATTTATTTATTTTTTTAAATTTGTTTTTAAAAATCTTGAAGTTACTTTCTCCGAATGAGTATATAAGAATTGTTTAGCATATCTAATCGAATATGTAATAACAAAAAATGAAAATGGTTTTATGTTCAAGATTGAAGAAATTCTCCAATTAAGATGGATGAAAGAAATATCTCAAAAGGCTTTTGTTGCTGAAATTTTACGACTGCTGATTATTTACTTCTAATAAGGATTTTTTAATCTCATGTCAAAGAATAAGATACAAACTGAAAACAATTTTTTAAATAAAAACAATGTTCCAATATTTATATAAAGTTCTTACTTTTCTAAGTAAATCCCTTTACTATATGTTAAGCTTTCAAAGAAAATAATCAAATTTCTTGGTTTTCTGTCAATAAAATTTGTTGGTGGACCCCAATAATTGAATTTTCAAACTTGTAAAATAATTTATATGCATCCATAAAAATTATAATTACGAAAAATATTATTTTTAAAAAAGTAACTAAAAGTATTTAATTAAAAAAAAATTTAAATTGGGTCGCAATGTAACATCTTTTCCTTTTTAGAATGCTCTAATCTAACCCTTCAAAAAGTACAAAATATTCTGAAGTACAAAACCAATGCCACTTTTAACATAAAGAATCAAAGTAAACGACGATGCAATAAAAATCAAATTAGTACTTATATATTAAATGAAGCAAACGATAAATTATTACATTAAATATATCTTAAGAGGAAGGAAGCCATTTTTTGTCGGCATAAAATCAAAATAAAATCTTTACATATTAATATTTTCTCACCACTGTATGCTGTGTATTTTAACTCTAGAAACCTGTAATAAGTGTACAATATTTCTATTTAATGCAGAACGCTATACGTTGAAAAGCATTGGAGCCTAGATAAGAAATATATATTGCAGATTGGAGGAACATTATCGTTTTAAATAGAGAAATGAGTAAAGTAATAAATATGTTATTTTATCTACATTATATTGACGTCAGAACATGATATCGGATCGTTTTTCTACCAGGAAACTTCTTTTGTAATCATTAGGCGAATACAACCGTAATGGTCATTAAATAATAAAATCTTTGATTATTTAATGACCTAGTCATTATTTCATTGTACATCATTAATCCTAGAAGCTTTCCATCTGTCCTTTATTTTCGCTGTCTTGAATATAGGTACATTCAATTTTTTTTATATATATCAATCATTTAAATCCAGATGATCGATTTAATACTCGGCTGCATGAACTTCCTGCAGGAATTCAATTTGTTTTAAAAATTATTCTTTTATTGTTTTTTAAAAAATAATTTGAAGCATTTCGATTTTTTTTTTGCTAATTATTATAATGTTATGTATGCTTAAACTGGTATGCTATTGAAAAGCTTTAAATGGAAACATATTGCCTTTTCATTTTAAATAGTTACTCAATTCAATTAAGCGTAAATATTTTCTCATTTTAACGATGTCTACAATATAAAGATTACTGTTCGAAATCCGTTAGTGGTATAGCATTAGGTTAAAACCTTTTATTTGTGTGGATCTATATATGTATTTAAATTTTTCTGTAGTATGAAGAATGTTCAACATTGAGAAATTTAAAAAATTTCTTAAGTTAAAGGTAATTATTTTATCTTCAAGCTCTCCCATCTACCAGCCATTTTGATTTCGTGAGCTTAATGTTAATTCCATGGAACTTCTACAAACGTTCTCAAATCGTTACTATTTCATCTATTTGAATGTAATAAAAAGTATCCGTAAGTGCAAAAAATAATAAAGGTTTTTGTGGTATTACACATTTCCCCTCCAATTTTTTAAAAAATACTTTTATACTTTTTTTTTTTTTTCTAAAAATGATTCGTTTGTATCGTTTTCCGCTCTTTAAAATATTTTCAAAAATTGGAGGGGAAATGTAATTCCGCAGAATTCTTCTTTATTTTTTGCTCCTTGGGACGCACTTTTTGCAATTTGAGAAATAAAATAGTATCAATTTGAGGATGGTAATAGAAATTCTATAGGATTAACAATACGTCCACGAAATCAAAATGGCTGGTTGACGAGAGCTTTAAGCTTCAGCCACTTACGTAACACTTAAAAAGGAAGGGGGGGGGTGAGTTCAGACTAATTTTCATCATTTTGTTAAATTTAAATATTGCAAAATATCAGGGAAACAAAAATATATTCGAATTCATTACCACGATGACTTGTTATTTGTTAGTATTTAAACAGGCTCATTCTAACTCATGCGACTTCTATTTATAGATCAATATGCATATCTGCATCTAAGCTGATGTTCAAACGCCTTCGTACCTTTTCAGATGTTCAACGCGATATTCCTAAGCGATGTAGATTTCGTGAAATCAGAGCAAACATCAGTTACCACAGTAATAATTGTAAAGTGACTTGAAATTTTTACTCGTGGACAATTTGTAAATGTCATCAACAATTATTCAATGGTTTTTACTTTCACGTATGTACAAATCTTTTTTTTTTTCTTCCTCCGTTTCTGTTCTTTGCACAGACCCTGACGAATTATTTCACCCCACCCCCAGTCTCCTCTCTGTTTTTGTTTTGATTTATATGCACTGCATAGAAACGGGGGGGGGTAAAAGTTTCGATTACTTTCAAAGTTTTGTTTTCTACTTTCTTGTTATGTATACCATAATTTTTTGCAAAGAGGAGAACGCAGTATTTTTTTTTTATATGTATTACAAAATCTTGAACATTTCGTAAGTTTTATTAATATACTGAAGTTTCATTATTTGTATTAAAAAAAAAAAACAGTGGGTAGAAATTTCAGGATATTATTATTGTAAAAAGAACATTAAAAAATAAAATGAAACTTGTTTCTATCCAAATATACAAAGAAGGCAATTCACGAATTGACAAACTAGATACAAAAGTGATTTATTCACAACTGCAATTTAATTCTATTTTAGTTTTTGTTTATATAAAGGTCAATATTTATCGAAATTCTGCATTTTTGATATAAAGTTTTTTTTTTAACCCATCAAAAGCTTAAAGTAATTTTACATGAAAAGCACAACTTTTTATATACTGGCATAACGTTACTGAAGTTTTTATAATAAATCATTTCGCATTTAATCTTGTATGTTAGAACGCGAAATTCAGCAAATCATATACAAGGTGACATTTTTCACTCTTTAATCGTATTAAAATTATTCAATTTTTTTTTAATTATTTTTGTTTTAAATCAGTTTCATGTTTCGGTAAGCATTATCATAGCAAAAATTACATACTTCAAATTTTTTTTTTTTTATCTTTGTGACTGATCAAAATACACACCAAGTTAAATAAGGATTTGATTGTTTTCTAATTGCTTGTATAATTACCTTAATACGATCCATTGAACAATAATCCAGAACGGAATGGTTTACTTTACTTGTTAGCAATTAGACCTTGCCTTAAGCTGGTTCGACACAACAAATCTACTGAATTTTAGTTTTATTCCTGCTCTTTTCCGCGATCAAAACTCCACCAGCATCCCGAATCTTGAGCGATCCCTGTCAAACATCACTACTTTCCCTTTCAGCACTATTTTTAAACCCCTTCGCATCAATCTGAGATAGGAGGACAAGGCAGAACACTTCGTAAGTTGTTTTGGTACCTTCATGTCTGACACGTTTCAAAAGGGGCATGACTCAGACCCTCAGAAGATAATGCGTGGCTACAGGGGTGTGGTAGTAGTCGGAAGGCCCCAAATCGTCTGCTCTCAATCGGATTTGATTCAAGCGTGAATCATTCGAAGCAGTCTTGAACTTTTATTAGCTTCCCTGAAAGAGTACCTGGTGATAAAATAGCATTCGGGAACTGTGATGTCATGGCGGGGAAAGTGGGGTTTTGTTTGCTTTTGCGTGATATTTTGTCGATGAGATAGCGGATTTCTTCCCCTCCCCCATCAATCTGAGATGAGGAAATACGAGAAGATTTTAGGAGTTCTTAAGTTAAAGAGTATCGCTCGGTTGTAGATTGTGTCGAGTACACTTCGGTGTTTTTTGTAGGCGTCGCTTTTATTTATTTAGGGTTTATCTTATCGGCAGGTATTTGACTAGAATCCTTGGGCATTCTGTGAGGCTCTATTGGATGGACAGAATAAATTTCGGTAAAATTTCTTTTTAAAAGAGAAGGGGATGAAGAATCAACATTCCCCCTCCCCCCAAGTGTGAGAATGTTATTTGTTTTGTGCTGCGTCATACCTCGAAGGTCTATGTCCTGTGTTGCGCAACCCCGTTAGGTAACAATCCAAACTAAATCAAAAATTAAACTGTTTCAAAAATGAATTTGATTTAAGATTTTCTGTTTTACAATAGGTTTTCCATTAATAGATAAGACTTTAAAGAAGATGAGAAGATAAATGAATTTTTATTTTAATTAGAATCTCTTAAACACAGCCGTTGCTTCATATTAAAAATTTTTGCAGTTCAATGACTTATTCGTGAATATTAACGAAAGGAGAAAAAAAGAATTTGATAAATATATGCTCTGAAACGTATAAACACCTTAAAGTAAATACTGATATTGAAATCAAATGAAACATTATTTGACTAAATACTATATACTTCACATTATTTTTTTTATTAACCTATTTCTGCTACAAGCACTCTGAAGCTAATAGTATATGATTTCAATTTAATCTGAATTTTCGAACTTAAATGTACAAAAATAGGAATTTAGATTTTTTTGCATAACTTATTAAATATATCAATTGCATTAGTGTCATTTTTGTGAGTAAAGGACATCAGGGATTTGCCTTCTTTAGGTGGGTACGGGCAATATGATTCCGAGGCACCCTGGTGATCTTTTTCTTTCCCATGGGGTTTACTCTCTTTGGTAAACACGGGTGACGCACCCCCGGGATACTCTGGTGATTTTTCTCTATTTTCGACTCTCCTTCCTGTCAATCAAAATTTTACCTTTTTTTCTCGTTTTTTTCACACGTCTAGATCAGTTTTACGTTTTACTGGCTTTGCTCTCGCTCACTTTGTTTGGCGCAGCCTAGCCACGTCTGATTTTTTCGCCGTTGCAACAAATCAATCACTCATTCATTGAATTCGCCATTACAATCATCATTCACTCATTTAAACGTCTAAGTCAGTTATACCTTATTCGACGCATCATGGTCACATCGGGTTCTTGCGCCATAAAACTTCAGCTTCACGTTTGTAAGTAAACATTTGCTAAGGATCAACTGAATGTACAAATGGATTACATACACGTAATATGTGCAATCCATTTCCAGTTTAAATATGTAGGTAATACATCAGGGGCGTAGCGAGGAACTTTTTGTAAGAGGAGGGGCGAAAATAATATCAAATTGTATTGTTTATTTTCAATAAGAAACTAATGTTTATGTTGAATCTGACATTTAGAATATTAATTTTTTCTGGGAGAGTTGGGGAATGAGTATAAAAAGCTTCAATTTTCTATTTTCAGTATGCATCAACCCATATGGGAGATTACAACCACCATATCCTTTCAACGCTTCACCACTGTATTAAATTAATGCTATAATAATATACGTACGTAAAAATTAAGGATGAATCAATTTTATGATGATCATTGAGAAGGTTTAAGGAGCAAAGCAAACATCTTAAAATAATTTTTTAAATTTTATAGTTCTCATTATAAATTTTGGATCGTTTTTTTCGCAACGTTCATCTGTTATTTGACTCCTTTAAAAAAAAAATAATATCTAACTCTATATCAGTAGTATAAATCGAAATGTTGAGGAAAATACAAAGAGAACATTTACAAAAATAACGAGAAAAGTTTTCATGAGAACGAATACTTCTACATTTTACTCAATAAATTTTAATTTTTGCAGACTTGCAAACGTTCATGTAAAAATTTTATAATTAACCAAATTCTTCAAGCCTTCGTTTTCATTTGCAAATTCCTATGTGTTTGCATTCATTAAATCCTGTAAGAGCGTTTTTCAGGAAATTGGAATTCGAATACCGAATGTTTTAAATTTAGATTCACTTGCGAGAAGTCAAAGTCAAGGTTAAAAAACCTTGACTTACCGACTAACCATTTAAATGCTCAGATGCAATCGACATTTTAAGTCTATTAATAGATATAATTGTGCAAGTCTCTAGTCTGTTTTCTCGACGGCAATTGGCTGTATACCATTGTAATCTATTATTAAGTTAAGCTTTCTCTTGCATTTGATTCTTTCAGTCTCTCGAGATGAAAAAATAAATAACAAGTTCAAATATAGTTTTCATTCCTCTCCGTACGAATCATTTAGTTTAGTATTATGTTCTACAGAAAAATTAGTCTGATTCATTTGCATTAGTTTACATTGCTAGCAATTATAACTCTGATGACTCTAATACTTTGTGAATGGAAAATGTAATAATAAACTTTTTAAAAAGCAAAGCATTAAAATCAATCTCTTTTTGGTCGAGCAAGAAAATAATTTATGCATTTGTTCTTGCCGTTACTCTTTTTAATTTAGAATTTAGACTGGGAATTTTAACATGTTAGAAAAAGATTTTTTTCTTAAATCAATTCACACATACATTGTTTTCAATAAAGCCAATGGATTTTCCCCCCACTCTATATGGGGCCGCGGTAGCCTAGTGGTCAAGGTCGTGGATAGCGGCTGGCGGTTTTCGTTCAGTCGCGGGTTCGATCCTTGGCCACCAAAGACCCGCCGTGTAGCCGGGGCTGATGCACGTTAAATCTGTTCGGGGCCCAAAGTCCTCCCGTTGGCGTGGTGTGGATGTTAGGAGAGGGGGGTGCCAGCTCAGGTGTCGTCCTCGTCACTTGACCGTGGTTCAAAATTACGAGGTCCGTCGCCAATAGCCCTCGTGTTGCTTCTAGTGCGACGTTAATATAAAAACTAAAAAAAAAAACTAATCCCCCCACTCTATCATTCGAATTTGTTTATTAGTTATCAGTTTAAAAATAAATTCAAGCATCCAATTTTAATAAATTGTTTATTTTTAGGGTTAAATTAGTTTATACACATAACTTGTAAAATTTTGACTCATTGAGAACAAAATTCATAGTTCGTTAGTAAATGGATATCCATATGCAACATGGCTTTTAACTTTTTTACAATTATAAATAATGATTTTTAGTTCTCAGATATCACCAGTTTCATATATTTTGATTATTCTATTGTTACAAAGCGGGATCGGGAAATGGATTGGTTATAAGAGCCCGCATTCAGTTTGTTTCTCACCTGCCGCAGACTTCATGTTTCAAGTAGATTAATGGAATGTATTTGGAACACACACGCATATACAATGCGCATTGAATTCATGTTTCGCTTATAAATATTTCTTATTTTTAAATTATAATTTTTAAAATAAAATTACCGATTTTTTTTTTACAAAAAATTTATCAATCTTGCGAGTGATATTAATTTTGTGCAGAGTTACTTATAAAATACTTGATGTACCTGTATACCTTATAAAGACTTAATGAATGTACCTGGACTCAAACTGTATAAAGTAGCTTTTGGAATCTTAATTAATCTGACTGCCTTTTATGAACAAAAGTTCGAGACTCTTTTGATTAATATTTTAAGAATAGTGTACTAAAATGGTGAATATAAGAATAAAACCTAATGTATGGGATTTTAATTAAAAAATATATTCAAGATATTCTCGCGTACAATTCGTCCACAGCAATTATTAAAATGTTATGGGGAAGGAAAGAACCTGGTGATCTTTTAGGCCACAAGTGGGTTCCTGGCTCATGAGTTAAATGAATTTTCTTGAGGAAATTCTTTTCCAACTATATTTTCAATTTGAATTAAAAAAAAATGCTGTCGTGTTGTGGTCTACAGTAAAAATTTTGCTTTTTGTTTCTATTTTGCTAACGGAATATCAAGACAAAATTTATTATTATGCGATTATTGCGCAATAATTTTTTTATTATTATTTTTTTTTATAAATTTAATATTTGTTATTATCGTTTTGTGCGATTTGAATGCACTTCCTAGTTACGTAAAACTATAAAAGAGAAACGTAATTCCACTTGCCGCTTAAAAAGTTTTAAAAAATGTTTCCGATTTTTAGGATTTAAAAAAAAAAAAAGTGTTTTCTGTAGTGCATTTGATTGACATTTTTTGAATGTGTGACCTTGTTAGAGTATAGATAAATAAAGCAGCCTTTTCGTGTTAAATATATGCATTCTTATAGCTTCATAAGATTACCATTTGTACGTGCATCTTCTTTCAAAGTTTTTCATTTTAACCTGTGATGTGGTTAAAACATACACACAAAGCATCGCACTTTTTTTCACAACTTTTGGAGAAGCCGTATTTCTTTCCAACATTAAAATCTTCACTGTTAATTTTGGGGGATTAATTTTATTCTCAAAATAGTTTTTGAAATTTTGAATGTAGAGCTCTCAATTTACAGGAAAGTCGAATTTATGTATTAATTTAAATGTCACCCTTTCCCTTTACCTGTATTTTTTTTCTCCAGCATACTTAGACAAAGGGATTTAATTACTTTTCTTTGGCAACCTAGAGTAATTTAAATAGTGCTATTCTGAAATTATTATGAATGAGCAATACTACTGTTAGTGCGATAAATGTACTATATTTATAATTATTAAAGTTAGATTCTTTTCTCAAAAATATATATTTTGGGAAAGCAAAATCTATAACCATGCTCTCTTTGAAGTTTAATTTGCTTTCGTTGGGGGGACAAAACCCTTAAGAGAGAAGGAATGAAGTCGAAGATATAAATTGAAACGTTTTCGCTATATTTTTTTGTAAGGGGTTTCAACAAAAATGAGTGAATTTTGATTTCAAAATATGAGTATAATAATATTTTTATTTCACTCTTTGGTGGTAATAATTTCTTGTTTTCCTTTTTGCATTTGTAAATATAAACAAACTGAATTTATTTAACCTCTATGGAAAGTGATAAGAGAGTACCTATATTAATCATGGCGTTCTGGAATCTTTAGTATTTAACCTTCGAGACTAATCATAATCTAATCTGTTTCTTTCCATATCGGAAAGCTATTGCCAATAAAAAGGAAAATACATGTTGTATTTTCAATTCTTATCTGTTTGGGTTTGATTATATTTTAAATTTCATCATTACTTGGATCTGTAATTTTGTTTTTAAGGATATTTATTTTCGATTAAGCTGCAGATTATTTGAGTACTTTTAACAAGTTTAAATATATTATTTTTAATAATATCCAATAATTTCTAACTGTATAATGTTAAAATAGAAGTGGGGAAATGCGTTTTAAATATGCCTTGAAATGTTGCATTTTGTTAAATTGATTTTTTTTTTTTTTTTTTTCCAGAATTTATTTAACTCGCAAGTATAATAATCCTTTTGCACATTATTAAACTAAAATTTCGTTGCAGCAAAATTTCTGATTATAAAATTGTTTGGCTTTTATTTGTTCAAATGAATGACTCACGTTTAATTCAGATCGTTCAACCT
>BMAW01047639.1:0-67727 GCA_019974015.1 Nephila pilipes
CTCTGTTTACATTATTGCTGTTGTTTTTCGTTGGTTGCCGATTTTTTAGCTTTGTCAGTTGACTGATCGAATGCAATTCCCAGACTCTGCCTGTAAAGGTGGATTTGGAATGACTGACTGGCTGGGCTATTTCTTGAGTTGGCTGTGATTGTATTCAGACCGTAACTATGATAATGCAGTTTTTATTTGTAAAATATGGTGTATGCAAATAAGGTGGAGTTTTAAAATGTTAAATTTGTCTTTCTCTGTTGATGTGGCCTCCACAATGATGGAAATTCGGTATCAAAGGCTCTGAGGACGAATAACAGATTGAGTTGCTTGAGCACTTCCACTGCGCCTGCATTTAAATTGTTTTTTAAAATAATGCAAACCATTAACAGGTAAAGAGTTTGGCAGATCAATCACGTTAAAAATGAAACTTTGCTTGCTGACGGTAATCAAATTGATGCTTTTGAACATCAAATTATGCTGGAAGAGGACGATCAAGGTTCTGCTTGATGGAGAGGATCTATGATTTGATGGGTTCAACTGGGATAACGATGTCGATGCCTGCCAAGAGAAGTCAAAGTAGATCCAGAATGTGCAGCAAAGAATATACGAGCTTACTCCCTCATCTACCTAAATGTACAGAAGGAGTTTCGCCCGCTACTTAGCGGCATGGAAGACCCAAGAGATGCATGGGAGAAGATCAAGACACATTTCGAGCCAAGTTCAAGAGCCAGAATTGTGGAGCTGACGGATGCGTTTTTCAGCTGCCATCTCAATCCCGGAGAAGGAATCAACCTATATGGTGCGAGATTGAGGACTATCATACAGCAGTTGTCTGAAGCCGGTCGACCAATTTCGGATTGGTTGAAGCCATTCCAATTAATTAGACGACTACCTGAGCAATACAGATGGATTGTCCAGTTAATTTATCGTTTTGAGGACTCTAAGTTTACCTTCGATAATGTACTAAATGAACTGTTGTCAGAGGAAGCCCGACTAAAACTGTTTTGTAAACAGGATAATGTAAGTAGCAATTTTGAACATGCTATGGAAGGTATTAGTGTGAAACCTAATTTTATTAAAAGTAAAGATCAGCAAAAGGGGAATTTAAATAGTCAGCCAGAAAATCCCAATAATAAACCAAACGTAAAGTGTTTTAATTGTGGGAAAATGGGCCATTTTGCTAGAAACTGCAGGATCAAGATTAGGAATCAGGCTAAGGTAAGAGCTAACCCCAATGTTAGTTTTTTGGCAGAAGCCAGTTTGGGAACAAATACTGACAATACTGCATGGGTATTTGATACCGCTGCAAGCTGTCACTCCTGTAACAATCGTGATCTGTTTACAACATTTCAACAGACTTCTGGGGTAGAAATGAAAGCTGCAATTAACGGAATGACCTGTGAAGTTCTCGGTAAGGGGAATGTAACTTTTGATTGTAAAAATCAAAGAGGGACTCAAACGGTTACTCTAACCGATGTTTTGTATTCACCTAGGCTTCGACATAATTTGATGGCAGGCCACCGCATTGAAGGGAGTGGATCCTATTTCGTAGGGAATAATGGGCGAATAGACATTTTTTCTAAAGATGGTAGAAAACTGTTTTCAGCCAAACGAAATAATGGTCTTTATTATGTGTTAGCTGATTATCCGAAAATGGGTAAAAAGCGTAATTATAAGCAGAAAGATTATCCGAAAATGGGTAAAGAGCGTAATTATAAACGGGAAGAAATAAATCAGATCTCTTCGGAGAACAGTCTTGAATTATGGCATAAACGTTATTGTCATATTAATAAGGATTATATTTTGAAGACTGTAAAGAATGTTAGAGGATTGCTCGCATTGAAAGATCAAGAATTAAACTGCGAGCCATGTTTAATTGGAAAAGCTAAAAGGGTTTCATTTAAACCAGGGGTCTCCAAACTTTACAGCCTTAGGGCCATATTGATTACTCCAGTAAATTCCAAGGGCCAAAACCATATTATCATTCATTGTTGCCGGTGGTAAAAAGTTGAATCAGTCCACTAGTGGTGTAAAATATGATTACTTTTTTGCCAGATGCCTCTAGCGACGGGAACGCTTTAATTTTATGCCTCAAGCGACGGGGACGATACTCATTTAATTTCTGCCAGATGCCTCTAGCGACGGGGAAGCTGATGTATTTTCCGTATCGTATGGGTATCCGTTATAATGGGGTACCCGCATCGTATCGCCATAGTAATCATTGATTACAAAAGTAATGAAATACACAAGTAATCATTGATTACTTTTTTCTTCAGTAATCGTTACTTCGGTTCCTAACGAGTAACGAGTACTCAAGTAACGAATGAGTATTTTTTTACATGAAAAAAAAAGTCCGAAAAAGTACGCCACGTTTAAAAAAGGCTGCAAATCGGACTAAAGTCCGCAAAACGGCAACACTGCATATTATTAATTTTCCTGTCATTATCTGTAATTTCTAGATTAGTCGTAGAGTACGAGCGAGCCATGAGGAGTAACGTGACAGGACATCTGGTGGACACAAGCGGAAATAGGTAGTACCTTCTATCGCTAACAGATGGCGCTAATAGCACTTACAGAATAATCTCGTTGGTTCGAGAAAGTTCTGGTGTCTTCCACTCACTTCTAGATGACAGTAAGTGGAATATATAAGAAGGCTAGTGGCGCAACCACAAGTCAGTTCCTATGACACTGCTGTGAAATAAAATAGTGCGTACCTCCTTAAAACGTGTTTGTGCGTGTTTAAGTTTAAGACATCTTTGTAACAATATTTTGATTTGAATTGTTGCTTTTGTGTGTGATTTAGTAGAATGGAAAAGAAGCGAAAAATTGATAGTGAATGCAGAAAATTCAAAGATCAGTGGAACATTCAGTATTTCGTAATTGAGTCCAGTAACAAGGCGCTATGTTTGATTTGCAATGAAAGCATAGCCGTTCTCAAAGAATATAACATTAAACGTCATTATGAAGCAAAACATTTTCAAAATTACTCAAAATATACAGGAAGTTTGCGGACAGAAAAATTCGAAGCTATGAAGCTCGGATTGAAATCGCAGCAATCTTTATTTACAAAACTCAAAACTGAACAAGAGGCTGCAACTCATGCCAGCTTTCGTGTGGCTCTTGAAATTGCAAAACGTGGAAAACCATTCACCGATGGAGAAATGGTCAAAGAATGCATAATCGCAGTAGCCGAAGAAATGTGCCCTGAAAAGGTAAATTTATTAAAAACTGTCAGTATGTCAGCAAACACTGTGGCTCGAAGGGTAGAAGACATCGCTGAAAATATATCCTCTCAACTGTTCAACAAAAATGGACATGTTGAGTGGTTTTCTTTGGCCTTGGATGAGTCAACGGATGTGTCAGATACTGCTCAGGTGTTGATTTATATTCGAGGAGTAGATAAAAGCTATGAAGTGCATGAAGAACTTCTTGATATGTATAGTATTCATGGCACAACTACTGGTTCAGATATTTTTAAAGGAGTTGAAATGGCCATTAACCAAAAGAACCTTCGATGGAAAAACTTGAAATGTATTACAACTGATGAAGGCAAAAACATGAGTGGGAAAGATAAAGGAGTGGTCGCTCTTGTGTCAAAGGCTGTAGAAAATGACGGTGGTTCAAAACCAATAGTCTTACATTGTATCATTCATCAACAGTCTTTGTGCGGAAAATGTTTGGATATGTCTGAAGTTCTGAAACCAGTCATATCAACTGTTAATTTTATCAGATCTTTTGGGCTGAATCACCGACAATTCGTGCAATTTATTGAAGAGATTGGAGAAAATGACTTACCTTATCATACTGCCGTACGTTGGCTTAGTTGTGGGAAAGTCCTTCAGCGCTTTTTTGAACTTCGAGCAGTGATCGAAATTTTTTTGAATGAAAAGCATCGCCCTCTTACTGAATTGCAAAACAACGCATGGCTGTGGAAGTTAGCATTCTATGTTGATTTGACAAAACATGTGAACGAACTGAATTTGAGATTGCAAGGAGAAAACCAGCATCTTCCTGATTTATACACTAATATCAAATCATTCCGGAAGAAATTGATACTGTTTCAATCACAACTACGAAGTAAATGTTTTTCACATTTTAAAACATGTGAAATATTCAGCCACACCACTGAGACCGAGTTTCCTATCGATTTTGCAATCGAAACTTTGAGTGCTTTGAAAATAAATTTTGATACTCGTTTCTCGGACTTTGATGCCATTGCGAATCAAATTAAGATTTTTCAGAATCCTTTTGATACTGACATTGAAACCCTAGCCCCGGAACTTCAAATGGAAATGATTGATCTACAGTGCAGTGATATAATTAAGAACAAATATCAAAACTTATCTTTGTTGGAATTTTATAAGTGTCTTCCACTGACACAATTTGATAATTTGCATAAATTTGCTCGTGGGCTGTTTTCTGTTTTTGGTACTACTTATTTGTGTGAGAAGACCTTTTCCAAAATGAAGTACACAAAAAATGTTTACAGATCTAAATTAACTGATGAGCATCTTAAATCTCTTTTAATAATTGGTACAAGTAAAATTAGTCCACAACTACAAACTATTGTCAGTGGAAAATCTCAATTACATAAATCTCATTAGTATTTCATATGTCATTATGCTTGTTATAAGTTATTTTTTCATTTAAAATGTATAAAATGTTAGTTGGATTCATTTCAATAATTTGTTAGTTAGTATATAGTAACCTACAACAATGTTATGAGTAGTTAGCCCATGACCATATCAATGTAGATGTCATATTAATAATTATTCAACATAAAAATAGATTACTTCAGTAAACTAAATTTAATTTGCTATAAAAAATAAATATGTTCTCTAGAAGGAGTTTTCTTTCAAGTATGCTAGCTCTCCGCGGGCCGGACAAAATCTGTCCGCGGGCCAGATGTGGCCCTCGGGCCGTAGTTTGGAGACCCCTGATTTAAACCAATAGGAAAGATTAGATCGCGGAAACCTTTAGAACTTTTACATGTGGATGTGGCGGGTCCGATCCAAACTACATCAAGAGGCGGCAATCGATATTTTTTAACTATCATAGATGATTTTTCTAGAAAAGTTTGTATATACTTACTGAGGGAAAAATCGGAAGTTTTCAGTAGTTTTATAAAATTTAAAAATAGAGCCGAAAGATTTACCGGTAACAAAATTATTAATATTCGTACTGATAACGGGATGGAATTCTGTCTAGGGGATTTTGAAAGGTTCTTAGAAGATAAAGGTATCAAACATGAAAGAACAAACGTGTATACCCCAGAACAGAATGGAGTCGCTGAACGTTTTAATCTAACAGCAATGGATGCAGTACGAACTATACTTAGGGATTCGAAATTAGGAGAGGAAAATTGGGGTGAGGCAGTGCTATGCTTTACATACGTTTGGAATCGAGTAACGCATAAGCATTCCGATAAAACCCCGTTTGAATTGTATGGTGGAAGGCTTCCAACCGTACGACATTTAAGAACTTTCGGATCAACCGTTTTTGTAGGGATTCCAAAGCAACAGCGTAGAAAGCTAGATATGCGTGCTGAAAAGTTTAGTTTTTATTAACGTCGCACTAGAAGCAACACGAGGGCTATTGGCGACGGACCTCATAATTTTGAACCACGGTCAAGTGACGAGGACGACACCTGAGCTGGCACCCCCCTCTCCTAACATCCACACCACGCCAACGGGAGGACTTTGGGCCCCGAACAGATTTAACGTGCATCAGCCCCGGCTACACGGCGGGTCTTTGGTGGCCAAGGATCGAACCCGCGACTGAACGAAAACCGCCAGCCGCTATCCACGACCTTGACCACTAGGCTACCGCGGCCCCCATGCGTGCTGAAAAAAGGAATATTATTAGGATATGCTCTTCGTAGCAGAGGATATCGCGTTTTAATTCCGGAAAAGAATAAAGTAATCGAAACCATAAATGTTAAAATCTATGAAAATAATTTAAACGGTAGGGAACAAAATGTAAGGAAAAATTTAATAATATTAAATGGTTATGATGATGAAACCGAATCGGATGCAGAAATAGAAAAACCGGTTAAAGAGATAACCAAAGAGGTTAAATTAATTGACGAAGAACCGGAAATTTCTGATCAAAACAATTCGGATCCAACCATTCCCTCCAAGTCTGAAATAAATTGGTTTCGGAAAGCTGTACCTCGACCCGATGGATCAAGAGTGGATATATACTATGGTATATTGGGTACGAGCATGCGTTTGAGATCTAGGAACGATGCTAAAGCTTACTGTGAGGCAAATGAAATCCCTTATGACCCAGAATTTTTTAATTTTAGTGGTAAAAATTCATTTACCGGAATAATAAAACAGGAAATAGAATTAAATTTTTTAAACAATCGACAATTAAAATTTAAAGACATAAAAATACCAGATACATTCCACGAAGCATCAAATTCCCCTCAAGCATCTAATTGGAAACATGCAATGGAGGAGGAAATGAAAGTAATCAAGGAAAGAAAAGTATGGACATTGGTTGAAAAGCCAGTGAATGCAAAAATATTAGGAAGCAGATGGGTATTTGCATTAAAAACAGATTCACAGGGTGATATCTTGAGGTTTAAAGCCCGTCTTGTAGCACAAGGTTTCCGACAAGAAAAAGGGTTTCAATATGACCAGGTTTTTAGTCCAGTAGTAAATTTTTCCATAATACGATTATTTTTTTCTATTCTAGTAGGAGGGATGAATTGGTATCATATACAATTAGATATCAGATGTGCATATTTGTATGCCTCACTGTCTGACATGATATATATGAATCAGCCAAAAGGTTTCGTCGACTCCAGAAAACCGAATCATGTATGTTTATTACAGAAGGCTCTATATGGACTACACCAAAGCGGACGTGAGTGGTATTATGAATTAAATAAAGTTCTAGAATCTTTAAATTTCATGAAACTAGAATGGACAAACTGTGTCTATTGTCATAACAGAGAGGTTATTTTATTACTATATGTTGATGATATTATTTTATTAGGAAAGCAAGAAGATAAGATTTATAAATTAATAGATGTTTTAAAACAGAATTTTGATATAAAAGTTTTGGGAAAGACTGTTAAATTATTAGGGGTAAATTTTGAGCAAGAAATGGGTAAACTTTACATAAACCAAACTGATTATATAGAAAAAGTTTTTGATCAGTTTAGAAATTATAAGCCTCCAATAGTTTCTCTGCCCATTTCAAAAAGTATAGTACTTTCAAAACTGGACTGTCCACAGACTAATCAGGAAATTAAAGAAATGGAAAAATTACCCTACAGAAATTTAATAGGATGTTTATCATTTATAGCAAACAGAACACGTCCAGATATTAGCTATGCAATAAATATTCTTTCGCAATTTCAAAATAACCCAGGCAAAGCTCATTGGGAGGCCTTATTAAAAGTATTGGGTTATATATATTATACAAGGGAAGATAAATTGAATCTATCCGGTAAGACAACAATAAATTGTTTTAGTGACGCAGAATATGCATCTAATAGAGATGACCGGGTTTCGGTTGGGGGATATATAATTTTTTGTGATCAGGCTATTATTTCTTGGCGGACATCGAAGCAACGTAGTGTCTCTTTATCCACAATGGAGGCGGAATACGTTGCTTTGATAGATGCTGCTAAGGAATTACTTTGGATATTAAGAATTGTCAAGGAATGTAAAGAATTGGGAATTTTTTCAAACGAAAATTTTGAATTCAATTTATTTTGTGATAATAAAGCAGCAATAGATTTCTCGAATTCTGCTATTGAAAATTCTCGAACAAAACACATTCATATTAAATATCATTTTTTAAGAAATTTAGTGTCGGAAAATTTATTTAATTTAAAGTATATAGCTAGCAAACAAAATTGTGCTGATCTATTTACTAAATCCCCAACTAAGACAACTCTGTCAGAGTTTAAGGGGGAAATCTTTTTTAGAGATAAAAATTAATTCTAATGGTTACAATGTTTGAAATATTAAGTCCATTGTTATTGGAAATAATCTTTGTTAATGGACGGGAATTTGAAACTTTTTAATGTCAAGCCCTTTATATAAGCAATAATTTAATGCTGTGTATGATAATATAAAGGTATATCAAATTATTTCTGTGTACATATAAAAATGAGTTTTGTATATTTTTAGATTTTGATATACTTGCATATGAAAGTTATTTGATTTTTGTAACATCGCCCAGATGTGTGGGAGGCGGGCCAATTGTTGTCATATCGCGGTAATCAAGTGGAATTACGTTTTCCGATAAATAGTCATCTACACAGCAATGAATCAAATTTACATTCGACGGTGTTTTTTTTCTATTACGTCATATAAAATTGTTTTTTCATTGGATGCCGATTTTTTTAACTGTCCAAGTTGACGTATAAGTCTGGGTCAAATACTATAAGGAGATCTGATTAAGATTTGAGATATTGACTGACTGACTGGCTAGCTGGCTTCTTGGAAGTTTGGCTGTGATTGTATTAGACCGTAACTATGATAATAGAGATTTTGGCTGATACTGTCTTGTAAATAATGTAAATATAATAGTGTAAATAAAATAGTGATTTTAAAATATTAGAATTTGTCTTTCTCTGTTGATGTGGCATACAATATTAAATTCAATTATCAAAGGCCTACTCTGAGGCAGGCCAACAATGATCAATCAGGCGCACGGTACTGCCCACTGTTTCGCTCTGCAAGCGAGCACACACACAAACAGAACGGATACATGACTCGCTATGAGGTGGTATGTTCGCTGTAATTTTAATTTCTTTATTCGCCTTCCAATTATTTGCGCCCTAGGCACGTGTCTAAGCGAAAAGCGGCCCTTGGTAGTGGTGAAGTCTTAACAGAACGGTCTATTATATCTCATAAGTTTTCTGAGGACTAGGGTGTTGTCATATCACGGTAATCACGTTTTCCGATATGACGTCATCCCATGCATCTGGCAATGGAATCGGGAATTTGCATTCGACGGTAATTTTCAGTTACGAAATATAAAGTTTTTCATTGGATGCCGATTCTTAACTGTCGAGTTGACGGTGTCGAATGCAGATTCCGGAATATATAAAGGAGATCTTATTGGAATGAGCTGACTGACTGGCTGGCTTCTTGGATGGTGTAAGAGACTTTAACTATGATCGATGAGACCATCGTTATAATGTTGGAGCTTTCGGTTTAGAAAGTGATATTATTAGTATTGTAAATAATGTAAATAAATAATCGTGTAAAATAAATATAGATTTTGAAATATTAGAATTTGTCTTCCTCTGTTGATGTGGATATTAAATTAAATTATCAAAGGCCTACTCTGAGGAAGGCCAACATAGGGAACTGGGGCGATGTTGCAGGCCGTGGCATAATACTTATGGCTGTGAAGTAAGTTCTTGAGATGGCAACGGTATGAATAAAAGAATTGTTTTGAAGAAATACTGGTATGAACGTTCACAAAAGGAACCGATAGCGGGGGAGAGGAGGGTTGAAGGAATTTATTAACTAACCTATGGGCCGTCAAAGTTGCTGTGATGATGACCTCACATAATTGTGATCGAGTTTCATTCGTTTCTTATGTGGCACTATTGCATCTCTGGCGACGTTTCTGCTCTGTCTGGGATAATTTCCATGCAACGGTCCTCATAAAATCAATTCAGAATCATGTAGTTGCCTTCTAATGGTACTGGCATAAGCAGGATGTTGCAAAGAGGGCATCATTTTTCGCATTGTTCTGAATTGTGGCAGACAGTAGGCTGCACATTTGCCGGACAACTCTTTGATTTTCCCTGCTTGTAATCCGTTTAGCTCTCCCTGAATCTTCTTGACTGAAGCATTAACTTTCTTGTACCCAATGCCGCCATCAGCATGAAACTGCAACATTTACACAACAGATGTAACGTTTATCCGACATATACGGCTAAGGTGCCATATCTCAATCTAATATATTTTGATCAAAAACTACTCAATTCCAAATGAAAAAATAGATTCTTTATTTATTATCACAGTAAGGTTGCTCTTTATTTTCAACCTTACTCATAACCTTAATATATGATTTAAATATGAAATCTCTCTTACCAGTCCACTCGTTCTTAATTTCACAACTCTCTTCGACATTAACAACTTAGCTTCCCATTTTCACTAGAACTCTCTTCAATCCACAAAACCATAAGGAGAACTTAAATTTCAACAAGTATTTTCTAATAATGGCAAACCGATATCCTCCTTTTCATTTTCTATTAATTGTATTTCTTTTACATATCATTGTATCAAAATCATTTCACTTCAATTCTATCTTCATCTTTTTTATCTAATCATATTTTATTTTGGTTGGAAATACATTGTAATTTTTTTAAAATCTACTTGATAAAAGTTCTCAAGATCAGTGAAGATAAATTAGGAACCCCACGGATTTGATGCGCAATCCAACATAATGTCCTTAAGCTTTCATGCATTCCAACGATGCGACCCTCCTCAAAGGCATATAACAACTGATCAATTGCCAATCGGTTCTTCTCAATGGCATTCCAAACTTCAAAGTGATAAATTAAAATCAAATACACTGGTTAAATCAAAATTAGGAATTTTGAGAAAACCCTTTATGGAGTCCTTAATGGGGTAATAACTTGCATGTTTCCTGATATCAATGATGTCGACTCAATCAATGACAATTTAATCATTTACACATGTAACAGAGACAAAACAATTTCTTAGTTTGAATTCACACACTTCCTCCTTCAAAGTGAAACCTTTTCTTTGTCAATGAAACATTTTCTAGTAAATCTTTTAATTTTTAAAAAATTAGACTTAAGATGAATTATTTTGGAAAGGGCTAATATATTTGGAATGAAGAGATTAAGAGCCAATTTTACTGTAATAATAATCAATGTAGATGCATTTTTACTTAAGAAACATAGACTATTAGTTTTCTTAATAGTTAAAGAATATAAAACTATTTGAAAAATTACTGTCTGAAAAGGCATTACAGTTATTTAAAAAAATTCAATTTCCTATTTACATTCAAATTTATTAGTATTCTTAAATACATTGATAACACATATCAATGTTATTAGGCAGTTTTGACATTCTCAAATATAAATAAATTCTCATTTTATATATTTTAGATTTACATAATTGAATATAAAAAAATTAAATTTATGCTTTATTCAAAAGAAAATTATATACCTATTAATTACAAAAACTCTGGAATATTTTATAGTCGATTTAATTTGAAATATCTTTTTATTTAAAAAAAAAATGCATTATCATATCTAAATGCTTCGAAGAAGTTTAAAATACATTCATAAAAGTATTAATTTAGATAAATTATTTTTACAAAAACAAATAAAATTGAATTTTTTTTCTCTTTCAACGCTTGAATTTTTTTCTCAGAAGTATTTATGCAATAAAAATGTATTTCCTAGGGAAAAAATGGATGATTAAAAATACTTATATAAAATATCTTCTGTTTAAACTTTCTTTGAAAGGAAGCAAGAATATTTGTGTTTCTCAGAAACCTAAAACCCATAAAGCAGGTTTTTTTTTTTTAAATCAGAAGCTAAATAGATGTGGATTAAACGACAAAAACACGAAAGTAAACATTTGTAGAAAAATTTTAATTAGAAATTAAATGTAGCAATTTTGAAACATTTGTTTGCTACATTTTGTAGAAAAATCTACATCTAAATTGATCTATGTGCAAAAAATATACTTATTCTCTAGAAGGGCATTATTAAAATCTCATTCTGTATGTTTCTTTTCCTGACACCTCAATTATTCATGTTTCAGTTCATTAAATCTATTCCATTAAAGGAAATGAGCATTCAAGAACACAGTCAAATAGAAATCCATGTACACATCGAAATTGATTTCCTGAGTCATGCATGTGATGCTTCTGTTACAATTTCCACTGTTCATGAGTGCATATTAATTTTTTTCAACAATCCTTTACAAAAAGTATTCTTTCAATCAAATCCCGAAGGGTCGCTCTTTAGCACTTGAGGAAATTGTCCCTGAGGGGATCTCAATAATCGTGACGAATATGAACAAAGTTTCGCTGTTTATCATTATTTTCTTTTAGTTTTTATTAACCTCACACTAGAAGCAACACGAAGGCTGTTGGATACAGACCTAGTAATTTTGAACCTCGATCAAGAGACGAGGACGACACCTGAGCTGGCACCCCCTTCTCCTAACTTCAACACCACACCAACAGGAGGGCTTTGGACCCTGACAGATTTAACGTGCATCATTCCCGGCTACATGACGGGTCTTTAGTGGCCAAGGACCGAACCCATGACTAAACGAAAACCGCCGGCCACGAATTCGAAGCCCTGACCACTAGGCTACCGGGGACCTCCATTTATTGTCGTATCGAAGTACGATTAACAGCTGTCTCTAGTTTAAGCACTGAGGAGAGAGCCTCGGAAGTTGTCACGACGAAATCAATCTACACTGAATAGTCGAGACGAATGCGATTACATTTCGTCGTTTATTGTCGTACAATCAACAACACATTAACGGGTATGGATGAGACGGCTGAGGTTAAATTATTTCCATCAGATCCCGAAGGATCGTTAAATATTTCCCACAAATCATATTAGTTAAGCTTCCTTTTTATTCATTCATTTGCAAGAAATGCACATTAAAGTGTATAGTCATCATGGAATTAATCTTTATATCAGCATTGATCTTGAAAGTCATAATGCCCCACAGTGACTTCTCTTGTCTCAATATTTGTCTATGCACATAAGACAAGTCACATTTTCTTTATAACTTCTGCTGTTAGTTCTAATATACAGTCACTCAAAATCTTTTTTTTAAATATTGAAATCGCATTCCAGGCTCATTCTTCTATCATCTAATTTATCCATTCTCATATTGGTTGCCACAGGAGGTTAGGGACCAGAAGGTTTCTGTTCTTTAATAATGTTCCAGGTCTAGGGAAGTAGGCTTATCACACTAATTAAATTTTTCTGCAGTGTTGAACATTCATCAATTGACTGAATGGTCAATGAGAACACAATTATTTAATAATCTACATTTACAATCGTTGAATATTGCCTGCTAAAATAAATCGAAAGTAACGAATAAATAGAAGTAAATTCCCCCCCCAAAAAAAAAAAAATTACATTCCCATTGAGAAACATATGAATCAGAATATAGTTTTGAGATCGTAGACAAACCAGAAGAAATACAACAAAATGAGTTGTTAATCAACACATCTCACAATATATGAAAAGTTCAATGATGTATTAAAAATGTACATTTCTGCATATGTATACTATATACTTATATTTTAACATGATTTTTTCCAAAACAACTAAGATAAAAAAAGAATTTGACAATTTTTTAATGCATACATATAATAATGCTACTCCTGACACCAGGCAGATATGCATTGCTAATTGTAGTAAAACATCTTATTACTGTACAACCCATAATATGAAACTGCAAATTCATTACTTTTTTTAAAAAATGTACAATTTCATTGCCTTTGGTATACTGGAAAAAATGAATTAAGTCTCTAGAGGATCATGTCCAGCTCATGGCGAGTAAATGTATTTCTGGCATCATCAGGAATTCTAGGATAACCAATAACTAGAGAATCTTGACCTCCAATATACAGTGTATTGTAGATTTTCCAGTAAACGTCTCGTACTTTGCGAGCAGGATGGAATAAGCCCTGAAAAAGAAAATTTTAGATTCAAAAACTGAGGAACATTAATATGAATACCAATTATATGCACATTCTTTTAGCAAGTTGCAAAATAATTTAGATATGATGAAACTCAAATTTTGTTTACAATGAGTAAACCTTTTTTAAGTGGACATAGTACTCTGAAGGCATTTTTTAAAATTGGATTATTTAAGAGAACAGTTTCATATATATTCGCTATATTGAAACACAGTCTAGAAAGTTAATTAAAAAAAACCATCTTAAAAATTTGCTTTTCAAACAATTATTTTGCTTCCAGAATATTTAAACGTTTTAACAATTCTCTACTACTTCTACAAATTTTAATATTTTTACACAAACAAATCACCCCCTCCCATTTTTTAGAAGTGTCTCACCATTCTGGTACAGATTTGATTAGCTATTTACAGTTTGACTACCTTATTTTTTTTATCAGATACATTTAAGAAACGAAAGTAAAAAGGCTGTACTTAATTTTATGGATTTTTCTTTTTTAAATAAAAAAAGCAGTTTACCTAAATCTTTATTCCAAGCACAAAATTATTATATATATTATACAAAACTAGAAAAATTTCAAAACTTATACCAATTACAAAATCCTTAGCATTTCCAATAAATGATTCTATGAAAAATAAAACAGCTGAGAATAACTGGTGTCAGCGTGAAATGCTTTTGCACACAATTACACAAAATTTAAATAACTCGCAAAATAATGTAGTGAGAGCTTTGAAATTGAGAAACCATATAATCAGAAAAGTTATACATTTAAAACATAGTAATGAAGATTTTGATGTTAAGGCCATTTTTAGGGTACTGTGCTCCCTTTAATTGCAGGTCTGTCTCACCCTGCATTTGTTTAATACAGCTATTATATTAGTTTCAATGCAATCAAAATAACATACGTATACAGCCATTATCAATTTTTAATAACTTCAGAATATCTCAAAATTATTTAAAAAAATCGAATGAAGCACCATTAAAAATGAGAATTTTAAAATTGTATTTTTCTCCCCTACATTTTTAACAGTTAATTTATGAGCCTGTTAAAGTGCTAAACTCTGAAACAAGAAAAATGAATAGTAAAAAAATATATTTTAAATTACAAGCTTGTAAAGCATACTTAAAATATTTATGAATGTTTGAAATAACATCCTTTCAAAGCAATAAATACAATAACACCAACCTGTAGACAATACTGTAATATCTTAATGGGTCCAAGAGCAACACGTACTCCTTCTACAGCTCCCATGAAGGCTTGAACCAAATGTGGAGAAGTTTCAAAAATGTTGGGCCACACATAATTGAGCAAGTGCACAAGAGCATCCTCACATCCAAATCCATATACACCCAATGACATATGTTGGATTGCAGCACATGCAGTCTGACGATGGACAAGATCTCTGGGTAAAGAAAATCTATTTAATACCATGTAAAACAACTGCAGTTCATATTTTATGACACTTTTAAGTACATAACAGGAAAAAAAAAGTACTCAATCGTCTTTGTTTATTAATATTTTATGTTCTTCATGAAATGTATGCATTTATCTTTAATCAAAAAGAAATATTCATCTACAACTGAAAGGTGATAAACAATGAGGAAAACCCTTACCTATCCATAAGGGCATCCTCCAGTAAAGGAGTAACTGCATAAATATAATCTTTGCCCATTTCTCCAATATATTCAAAAAGAAAGGAGAGTGATTTCAAGACTCCGTTTTGGACATTGAGCTCAGGAACACGGTATTCATTCATGAGGGCTGGTAGGACGGTGAAGGGTGAGCAGGTTTCTGCAACAATGGCAATAGCCACAGTTGTGCATACACGATTTTGACGCTCTTGGACCTAAAGAAATGAAAAAACTATGTTATGCAAAATTAGACCAAAATAAATAAATAAAGATTATTATCAGGTATTAAAGGTTATTAGAAATTTGTCACAGGGCAATAGCTGTGTTAGTATAAATTAATTCAAAACAGTTTAAAGCTATATTTATACTAAAATCTAAAAGATTGTTATTTATAACTCCAATAAATTAATTGCTTTTGCTCAACAATGTTAATAACTTTTTACAATCACAAAATTTTACTTCTATCTCATTGAAAATTACAATAACAAATATATATCATTTCCCCATTTTATACATACTTTTATATAACATTTTAGAGTAGTTTTTCTCAAACTGAAACTAAAATAAGATAATAATAAAGCAAAAAGGAAACAAAAACATACTCTTAAATTATTTAGCAGAGTTGCTAATACGTCATGGGGTCCAATGGCTTTGGCAATGTATCCAAAGGTATTTACAGTAGCACGCCTGATGGCTTTTTTGTGTGCTTTGAGAAGTTCTAGAAGCTCAAAGCAGATACGCATCCACTCTTTAGCTGAAACATATTCTGCGCCTCGATCAGCTATTCTGCCAACTAAGTCAATGCAGTTCTCTTGTACTTTCTCATGTCTATAAAATAAACACATCATTTTATTCACACATTTATTAAAAAGTAAAACAATTTTAAGAAGTTATATTAAAAGCAAAAAATGCATAGCAATTATATATGTACATATAAAATAGCCTATTTTTTTGCTAATGAAAATTTCCCTCGATATTTCTTAATACATTGATACTTTAGATTACTAAAAACCAATATGCACAACATATTAATTATTTTTTTAAAAATTGCTCAATTATTATAATTCAAGTTAGTTCAATTTATTTAAACAAGCTTAAGTTATAAATAAGTGAGGCACTAAGAAGATAGCGAAACAAAGCTCATGGTAACTGGTGTTTCTTAAAATCACCACAAATTCATTCTTTAACACAATGATTTTAAAAACTTTTTAAATAAATCTGTAGCGTGTAGCATGAGTGCGTGGAATCTTGAATGAAAATTAGTAGGTTGAAAAAAAAACATGGTTTTTATTGGGTTCAGTTCACAGCACGCAGATATACATCATGGTAATACTTATAAGCAATACATATCAGACAACACAACATACAACAAACATACGCACGTACAAGAAAAACTAGTGGTTGGGAAGAAGTCTCTCTTTTTCAACGTCACCACAGGTGGCGTTAGCAGTCCTGTTAACCCATTCACTCCCAGCGTATCACAAGCGTGTTTGCTCTCCTGTGCCCATTGTATCACAGGCAATACGCTCCATGAGTGTCTTCTACGGCCTAAAGTATCTATAGACACGCTGGATGAGAACCTTTTATTTGATTTTTTTTTAATGTTACTATATGGCGTTACAATACCGCGAAATCTATATAGATAGGTTATTTGGAGTGTTGACCTTGGTGATACGGGCTTGGATTTCACTTCTGGCTACCGGGGGGGGGGCCGTAATTGTTAAAAGCATATGCCGCGGCACAGATCTTTAAATGTAATGACATGATTTAAAAGGTCTCAGCTGTTCATTTCATTCGGTCGGTTTTTATTTGTAGCGACAGTCATGACGAAAAGAAAATATTTTTCTGATACTGAGATTTGCAAACTAATGAATGAATCTAACAATAATGTTAGCGAAAATAATCCACATCTGTACATAAACATTAAAGTATAAAAAAAAAAAAAAAAAAAAGACTAAGATGTGCCCCTTGCACAAAATCTTGTGTGAAGCATCAAAATATATGTGTAAGACATGTGACGTTGGACTATGCATTGAATTTCTTTTTATATAAATATACCATACAGCAAAACAAGATTTATCTTATATATATATTCCATATCATGGTACATCATTACACCATGAAATTTAAGTAACAAATGTAAATATATTTTGTATTTTCTTAAATTATATGATTTTTATGTAAAATCATAAAATTTTCGATTAAATCTTTTTTTTCTTTCGTATATATTAAGTTTAATGCATTTTAAATAATATATGTAAATACCAAAATATTTTAATGAACAGCAGATTTTAGAGGAATTTTTTTCACGAATTAGGCTTAATATCTAAAATTGTCTGGGCACAGCATGACACTCCGTGGTAAGAAGCCGCTGGTCCAGAGAAGCACTTCTTTTTTCTCCCTCTGGTAGCGAAAGGGTTAAAGTTACAGTCATGGTGGCTGTTTTAGAATAAGATTTATTTAAGAATAGAACACTGCCTATTTTGGATTACTAACCTGTTCTTCAGAATAGGTGTGAGTCTTGGCAACAGATCTTTAATAGGAGGTGTCATTTTGTGCATTCCAATAACATTAACAATAGCTTTGAGAGCCCCCAAAATAGATCCCAATACTTCAGGATATTCTTCACCTAAATACTCATATAGCACGACACCTAAATGTCCCATAAGCTTTTCTTCTTGACAGGTTTTCATGACCACAGCAATGCGGGATATGAGATCAGCAGCCTGTTGACGCACTTTGGCAGATTTGTTATTCAATCGCCACAGGATGGTACCACAAATCTGAGGCAGGTAAGGTTTCACCCGTTTGCCCAGTGCATTCACAATAGTGCCAAATCCATTCAACATTACCATATCCTACAGAAAATTAATTATATAATTATTTGTGAATATTTCAAAATTATTATCTTAATTACCACTGATACACACACAATATATAGCATATTATATTCATTTAATGAATTAAATTCCGAAAGAATTCTACATTACGAAAAAATATTTTTATTCCTATCATGTCCAACTACTCAAACACACACACACAAAAAATCAATTACAAACACACCACTTAATGTATGTTATGAATGATTCCCTTATTTAATAACAATATTTATCAAATTATCATAGAAAATAAAAAAAAATTCAAGATTAATTTTATTGATAAATTAAAGAAATAAAACAAGAAACAAAAGCAGAGATAATATCCGAAATAGTAAACAAAACTCAAAAAAAAATTTTGAAATATCCCAAAAGAATATATTTGATCCTTATTAGAATATTAGATACATTCTTGTTTACCTACATAGCATTTCAGAGATGTATAATAAAACTCATTCAAAAAATTAAAATGTTCAATTATGGCTGACCACAACACTGAGTTAAAATAACCAGTTTAAACATCTTACAAAAGGAAAGTCATTTTTCTTTTAAAAACCATAGAAGTTAAAAGTTTCGAAATAGTACAGTGAATGTTATTTTTTCAT
Source organism: Nephila pilipes (assembly GCA_019974015.1). Taxonomy (NCBI): domain Eukaryota; kingdom Metazoa; phylum Arthropoda; class Arachnida; order Araneae; family Nephilidae; genus Nephila; species Nephila pilipes. The sequence continues at coordinate 18,794 of BMAW01047639.1, forward strand.
ATTCTGAATAACATGGACAAAAAGTTATTTAAAGAATTATATGCAAAAAGAACTATTTGAAAGTTAAAAGACTATTCATTTTACATTAAGAGAAGTCCATCAAAAAATACATCACAAAATTAATTTCTATATAACACTTATGTATCATAACAGTTTTCACAGTTGCTTGGATTATTTTGAATTACAATACATACAAGTAGTTTGTAAAAATCATATGAATTATACCTCAGTGGTCTGCTCCTGGAAAGCATAAAGTATACCATCAATAAGTTGTTCCTCCAATCTTGAGTCAATATCTGCTGCACCAAGATTGGCCATGATCTTTTCTATGGTCTCCATAACCATTTTACGATACTGTTCATTTTCATCTTTTAAATCATCTACAATGCGATGGATGATCTCAGCAGCACCTACTTTATTAGCAATCTCTACAGTCGTATCGACCAACTAAAAAAAGAAATTAAGAATTGAATTATAATTTACTACATTGTGCCTCTTAGGAAAAAAAGCATAAAGTTTAAAATTAACTAACATGTAATATTCTTATTTTAAGTACCAATTACATGAAATTTACATCATAAAAAATGAAATTTGTTATTCTATATAAATTTTCATTTAATTCTGTACAATATTCAATTTTTTGAAAATCTAAAAATCATAACCAATAATAAAATTCTAGAAAACATATTTCTGCTCAAATATATATATTTAGTAAAAGAATAGGAAATACAGATTGTGTAACTAATTTAAATATTTATCATACAGTTGAATATAGTTATTAAACAACCTTTTTCCATTCCCTTTAGAATTTTTTTTAAAAAAAAAGTGAAAAAGAAATGGTGAAAGGAAAAGTAATTGCCTCAATACCAAGATATATCTATTACGTAACCTTATCTTAAATTATATTTCACATGGTATGCCTGGATTTCAGTATAAAATTACATCTAAACAAAAATTCATATACAAATTGTCACACAACTAATATTCAGCATGAAGAGGTTTACTTCTGCTTATCAGATATCAAAGGACTTCATTATTAATATTAAAAATTTGTGAGGGTGGGTAAGCAATCCTTTCACTCATGCAATCGATCATTTTTTCAATCAAGATGGCACATATATGAATAACAGCCCTTAACAAAACTTTACTTCAGGGACTCATCTCCTTTACCCTTCATCATGTGTTTTATTTCTGGGGATTTTGTTTATGGTTACTTGTGTTTAGCTTACACATTTCGTCTAACAAGATGTTGTTTCATCTTTCTCAGGCAACATTAAACTTTGTTTCAAAATAATTTTTAAAAAAATAATAAAATAAAATACTTCAAAAAAGGAAAAAAATGAAGTTTGTGATGTTCAAAAATCTAACATTCAAAATTCTCTCCCTTGTTGCAGCACCGCAAGGAAAACCATCCAGTCTATCTAGAAAATGCCCTCGCTGGAAACCTGTGCTACTTCAATATCCAAACTCTTTTTAAACAACAATCAATCCCCAAATAAAATTGTACCTTTCCCTTCTGAAGGCATCAACTCAAATCATAATCATGCAATAAAACTGAACACTCATACCAACAAAAAGAATCCCATCAGTTAGACCAGACCTGGCCAATCTGCGGCCCGTGGAGGTGGGTCTTCTGAATAAAGATTTAACCTTTTATTGTACATAAAAAAAAAAAAAAAAAAAAAAACCCAAAGAACATTCCATCATAAGTTGTTCATATCATACCCTAACTACCATGGAAATATCTCACTACTTGATTCAACTTTTAATTCAATTTTTCTTTATAATTGTTCAGAAACAATTACAAAGCTTGTTTAAAAAAGTGCACAGGTCTATTAAAAAAAAAAATGACAAAACTAAATTTGATGACGATACTATTAAAGTTTACCTATAAGATGAAGATAAAATGTGGACTGACGATTCTTTTGAATCATACCTGATTTAAAGAACTTTTTTCCTTTCCTTTTTTCATTCTCTTAACCATGGTCTTGATTTCTTGGAATTGTTGGGGATATAAAAACAAGATCTCAGAAATTAAAGGGTACCATTGATAAATAAAATTGGATTGCAATTGTCCTCAAAGAGAGATACTTAACAGCTAAAAACACAACCAGTATATATAATTATAGAATTTTCATAAATTAAAATGATTAATTACAAACCTTACTTCAAGCCATTGTTGTCAGGATTCCCATTCAAACATCAATAATTATAAGTACTTTATACCTGCCTCCAAAACCCACAATGACACCATGCATATCAACATCATCAATCAAATCCCTGTGTCTTTTATATTGCTCTAGGATTCAAATGGTCATTGCATTCTTGGGAGCAATACCAATTGAAAAGATAATTTCAGATAACAGCCAGTCATTTAAACAATAACCAACTTATTTTCATTCACCCTGAAAAACATTACATTCTATAGACCTGACCATTTGTCAGCAGGGGAACATTTTTGTCCCTTTACTATCATTTTAGAGAAACAGATTATTTCCTACCAAAGAGACAGATTGTGGGTTCAAACCTACACAATATCTAATTAAAAATTCCATTTTTCACAGGACATATCAGGAGTGTAATTAATACATGGTTTTATGTGAAAGCAATAAATTAATAACAGTAGAAAATGTATTCTTAAAGGAATACCCCCCCCACACACATTTAAATAAAATCTTTATGTACGTTACGAATAATTGCATAAAATTGCATGCAAAATGTATCATTTCTAAATAATCATATTTGCTTTCAAACATGATTTTTTAAAGGGCACCGATAATATACAATTGAGAATAAGTAAATAATTCTAACCTGTCTGTAGTTTCTTCTATCCAAAGCCATTCTATGATTCCAAAAATGTTTAAAGAAATGTGGCAAAACATCTTCTTTGATGTACTGAGGCTCTACACCATCTGTGGCACAACACTGTTTTACTACCTAAAAGAAAAAAAAAAAATCATTATAAGTAAGCTTATACATATTCCTGAAAATAAAATTCAGCTTAAAATATTGCCCTCATGTCACAATATTTAATTCTGGTACATATGTAATTTTCAATAATTGCACAACCAAAGAAAAAGAATGTTACCTTTCCAAAGCTTTAATGAATACAAATATATAAAGCAATAATAATAAACAATGCCTAGTACATTAATTACAGTAGTAATTGTAACAGCAAATAAAATAATATACCTCAAACTTAATTATTACAACTAGCTGTCAAATACGATACACGATATCAATTATTACAAAGAGAGAATGCTCTTATACAGATATGAAAGATTTTAAATAAACTTTATTTTTGACACAGAATTTTGAAACTGATCAGTATATTGTTATTTTTATAAATAATATTTTCTATAAGTTTGCATAGGTCAACCTCTTACATATTGTTTGAAAAACCTTAAATAAGAGCTGTAACAGATTTATATTTTATGCACAAAGGGATAATTAAAATATATTCAGCTATCATCTAATTTTCTTCCAATGCTACACAAGAGAGACAATTAAGCTTACAGTGTCTAGCATTACTACTACTTTCATAAACAAATAAAAAAAAAACTTCCCAATTCAGGAATATATTAAAATATAACACAGGTACTGGAATTTTCAAAAAATCAATTAAAATGTAAGACACAATAAACATAATAAGCATATATAATTAAGAAAAGGGGGGAAATGAAATTCTCACTTTAAGTACAATCTTCTTCATTTCCTCATCAGGAGACTGAAATTCTCGAATGAGGATCAACATCACTTCTCTTGTATAGTAGTTAGCATATTCAGCATCCATGAGTGGGATAAGATAACCAATGGCTTTTAAGAAAGCAGCCAAACCCTGAAAAGAAAAGTTATATAATAAATACACATGCAGGATCCCTGAATTAGAAAGCTTCAATAAATCCAAGCAAGGAATACAATATTCTTTTACTCCCTAAATAGAATTAAGCACAAGAGTAAACCTTCATTAAATGGAAAATTATACCTGCTTTGGAATACTGATTCTTAAGTCAAAAGTCCATTCACATTAATATTAATACTTTTGACAGATGTAAAAGATTTGAACTCAACCAGAACACATTTTCAGCCTAAATTTAATATGAAGTAACTAAAAAAATTGCTTATTATAACATGTTAAAATTTAGGGAATGTGATTTCTTTTTCTTTAATACCTAACATGAAAAATATAACAAAAAAATTGGTTCATTCACATAGAAACGAGGAGCTTAATAAAATATACTGCTCTCAATAGGATAGGAAAGTCCAAATAATATTGATGTTGAAGCAATTTTAAATCCAATCAAGGCGTTTGAGTCCTAATATTTAATACAATGCAAAGAGAATACCTTATGTTTTATTTCATTTAATAATTTTTTCTTCCTTAAGTAATGTATTAGCTTTAATTAATATTAATGAGTAAAATTGTTATTTTAAGAATAGAGATGTCTATTTTAGCATCTTGTTGATGATTGCATTAAAAAAAAAGTCCAATTTGTTTTCAAATTTCTCTTTCAAATAACTTAAAATAATCCAGAATGCATGCATGCTATGTTTACAGTAATTGTGTGGTTATAATTTTTATTCAATGATTATTTATGCTGTATTAAAACAATTTAAACAAGATTATTGAAGAGTCAAAAAGATCCAAAATAACAAATTCATATCATTGCTTTTAAAAATTTAATCAATGTTTTTTTGATTATATATATAGGATTATAAATATTGCACCCCCATTCAGAAAATGGATAAAAACACAAGATCAATTACTTTTAATATTTATTAAAATAGAATATAATTTGTATATATTAACATAAAGAAAAAAACAGGAATTCAACACTTGAAAAATATTGTAAAAATTGGGTTGATCACATGACTTTAGATTCATTGTTTAATAGCATGAGTATTATATCAGCGACAGGCCTCTAAATAACTGAACATTGGTCGAAAGATAAGGAAGACACCCAAGCCAGTACTTCCCTTTCCAAACTTCTGCACCACAGCATTTGGATGACTTGGAGCCTTGACAATATTAATGTGAATCAAACTCACTACACAGTGGGTCGTTAGTGATATCAGGATTCTAACCAACTTGATGAAAACAATTTTTGCCATTAGACCACTAGGCTACCATTCCCACAATTTGCAGGTCAAATTACAGCTTATTTTCATTCAAATACAATGAAGTAAATATGGAGTAAAAGAAATTTAGCTAGAAAGATTAACACATGTTGTATATCTTTATCAATTAATTCAATAAGCAAGCACAGTGAGTGAGTGAATGTAAAGGTTATTGGCGCAATGGCCAGATGTGGTTATGCTGTGTTAATTAAGATTTAACTGTGGTCTAGATGTGAACAAATTAGGAAAAAAAAATTGGTTGACAAGAAGGAGGGGTCGAAAATAGAGAAGGGTCGTTAGGGTAGCTCAGGGAGTTGCGTATAAGCAAACACAGAATGAAATATGTTTCAAAACATATGAATTTAAAGCATTTAATTATGTATTTCATTTGATATAACTGAATATATAATAACATTAGAATATCTATTTTACATTTTTTTTATAAAAAAAATGATGCAATTTTTAAAATTAATGATTTAAAGGCATATAAAATACACACTTAATCCTCAAGTTTTTACACTGAGTACTGCAGATTAAAAAAAACATACACCTTTGAAGGTATAACTGCTTTAAAATTTTATTGCTCTGAAATCATTATACAGATATAAAATATGTACATGCAATTTTATTACCTTTCCTCGATGAGTTCTGATACCCTTCCAAAGAGGTTTTAACACACTATCAAAAGATTCAATACCATAAGGAGTAGCTGCTTCAGCCAATGCAGCCAAGGCCAAGGCAGTGATGGTACGTACTTTCTGTTGTTCATCGACCAATCCTGTAAAGAGAATAAGTCCATGCATTTTCTGGTGTTACAGCAAATTATAAAAAATATGGGTTTAAAACCCATTTAATGCTCTTTTAAAATAATCAATTTAGGGTATAGGTAAGCATGATAAATATCTTCCTTTGAAATGAGTTTTTGCAAATAAAATATGATGGGCATATACTGGTCAAATATGATAAAATAAGCCACAACAAAACTTAAAACAAGAGTAAAACAACCATTTCTAAAATTAAATTTTATTTAAAATAAAAATTACTTTATCATTAATCTTGCCATTCATTACCAGGTAATTAACAAAAAAGATACATAGAGCTACCTATGCTTCACCAGATATAAAAAAGTGATGCCTTATACAATCTGCATCTTATATACGCCAGAAATCAGCATTTGAGTCAAACCAACAGTTAAAAATAAATAGTCAATCATAAAACTCAACACATATGATGTAATATTAAATCTATGGAATGTAAATCTCCGATGCCTCCCCGCCTGATGTGTGAAATAAATAATATATATATTGGCATTAATTATCTAAAATACAATCAAAAGATCTTCATATTCACTCAACTCAAGATATCACACAATGTTTACCACAAGGAAAACAAATATTAACAAGAATGATCAAATAGTTATTTGAGATATGACATTTCTCTCGCTCTCTCTAAATTACTCAAAAGTTAAAACACTTCCAAATAAACATTGCTCTATCATTAATTTATACAATATATATATAATTTTATGGATATATAACTCCTATTAATTATAGGTGGTACATTGTCAAATTCAAATAGTAATCCATTTTTTTTGGTATTGTGGTGTAGTCTTAAAAACAGCAGCCCTATTGCAAATGAAATATTTATTTGTCAAGACTGATATTACGCATTCAGTAAAACATAGAGGCAAAATATTACAAAAGCAGAGCTGATGTGACCCATATCATACAGATGAAGAAAACATCAGCAGAAAAACTGCAATTTTTTTATATTCCAGAAACAGGGATTTTCTCTAATTAAGACTCAGAAAATACCAATGCATTACATTTCAAGCAACTCAAAAGTGAAAGAACTAGGTTTATATGCAAGATTAGTATTAAAAATAATAAAGTTTAAAAATGGTTAAATTGAATTATTCACACACACATACATATAAAAATAATATCAGCGAACATTACATTCTTAAAATTTCAAAACACTTAATCAAAATTTATAAGATTAATAACTAGAGCTTTAATTTAATACACATTTACTCATTAAAATCAAGTAATCATGTGGAATAATAAAAATTTGAATCATGCTATTATTTCTAGTGTAAATATAAAGAATTTCTTTAAAATAAAGAAAGAAGTATCTCACCATGTTCAATAATTTCCACTAAATTTCTGAGATGAGGAAGAATAGCACATCCCATTAGGATAGCAATCTGCTGTACAATCTTGATACCTGTATGCCTGGCTTGCCAGGACTTTTTGCTGCGGCAAACAGCTTTCAAAAATGGTAATAGTGCAGGGATGCCCAAAGCAGATGCAACAACAGCAAAAGCCCGAGCTGTTGTGTTGCGCACATACTCATCTATGTTGTCAATATCGGGACGCATTGTGGATATCATTGTGGCCAAACCAGCAGCCTGGAATATAAAATATCAAAATCAAGCTATTTAAAAGTTTTTTTTTTTTTTTTAAATTTGAAGTTAATTTTAAAAAATTTAAATCAACTATTCAAAAAAATAGCAGTTTAAGTAACATCATAGGGGAAATTGAACTAATATAAGTATGTACATACTTTTGCCAAGTTGGAAATGATTTCTCTGCCTTCAACACGAGCATAATAATCTTCATCAATTAACAACGGTTCAATGACTACAAGAATCTGAAATGTTCAAGAGGAAGTTAATTTATCTTTTCGCAAAGCAATTAAATATTTTAAAAAAATACAGATCTAATTATGTAAATTCAAGAATTTAAAAAAATTGTTAAATACTTAATAATTAAAAAAATGCAGCAGAAAAGTATGTTCAAAATAATTACAAAAATATCAATAAAAGAACAGAATAATTTAAAATGTAGAATTAAAATGAAAAACTTGAAATTGAACTTACCTTGTGTACATATGGTCTAACAAGATCGTCCAATTTATATAAAATACGGTCAATAACTTTAACAAGCAGATGTCTTTCCTGATCTTCAAGTGTCGGCGACATTAGAAGGGGTAAGATCTGATTGAAGAGAGGTCCTGCCCCAAACTCTCTAGCTTTGTCTGTGATTTGTCTCAAAGCTGCCTTTCTCATAGGAGGAGTTCCATTCTTAATTTTCAAAAGAAGTTTCATTATCTTACGTTCTTTTTGTTCATCTGGACTTAAGGATTCTTCATCCACATCTGTCTGTAAAACAAGATATTTTAAAGTTTTTGGCTACTTTACGTATGTATAAAAGGAGATAATTTTGAAAGCAAATCTAAACCAGAAACATGAATGTAAAGAAAAGCCTTATCATAATTCTATTCATAAGGACAGTTGATAAAATTGCTTTTCAAGCAATTCACACATACATTTTTATGTATACAAATTTTATGAAAGTTTGTGTATACTGGATTAAAATAAATACCCTTAAGGATTTTTAAAAGATTAAGGGAATATTATTATTTTTTTTATTAAAAAAGGTTTTAAAAATAAAGCAAGATTCAACAGTACTTTTTAATACTCATTGATAGTAAAGAGAATTGCTAATTTGGTGTGCAAAAATTAGGGATGGGATGGTTTTTTTCAACATAACATTGTGCAAAAGCTTTCCAAATCAACACAAATAATACTATAAGATTCCCAAAACCTAAGAACATGAATAATGTTCTTACCAAAACAGAAATCAAAGGGATAAAAAGGAACTTTATTGAAAAAGTAGCATGGGGCACAATGCGAATTAAGGCCGAAACATCTAAGTGACAGATAAGATCACCCATGACAACTATGCAGGTCTTGCATCATCTGGCCATACTGAGTAGGAGGTTGTTAATGAGTTGTTGAGGCATTGCAGCCCCATTTGTCTCGTACTGTCAAATGGAGTTCTGGAATCCTTACCAGCAGTAAGTTACACGCTATCAAGCATCTCAGTAGAAAGTCCCAAACATGTTCAATGCGATTTAGATCAGGAGACCTTGCCGCTAAATCCATGTGTTTAATATCTTCATTGTCCAACAGCTACTGTGTGGTGCAATATCATCCATGAAGAAAAACTGCGGACCCATGCTGCCTCTAAAAAGATGCACATACGAAAGGAGAATCTCATTACAATAGCTGGCCCAGGTAAATGAACCTCTTTCAAAGATATGAACATAGGAATTGCAACCAAATATGATGCCTCCCCAAACGAAAACACCATGACCTCTAAACCGGTCTGTTTAGATGATGTTGGAGGGGTTATTGCAGGTTCCCCACTCTCTCCAGATATGTAAGCATCCAGAGTGAGTGAATGAATGTGAAGGTTATTGACGCAATAGCCAAATATCACTATGCTGTGCCAAACAAGATTTAAATATGGTCAAAACTTGAAAAAAGACAAAAATTTGTTGATAAGGAGGAGGGTTGAAAGTAGAGAAGGATCACTAGGGTAACACAGGGGTGTGTCACATGTGTTTACCAAAGACAGTAAATTCTATGGGAAAGAAAAAAATCATTAAGGTGCCTCAAAGTCATGACACCTGAACTCATCTAGAGAAGGCAAGTCCCTGATTTTATCTCCCGGGGCAGGGTGCCCGGCTATACCCCTAAACGCTGGGTACCTATTTTAGTCATCTCTTAAGACATGCACGAGCTACAGTGGGACTATTCTGACATACCCAATCACCACACAGGTCTGTATGCATCCAGAATTGCTACACAGACTAAACCCAATCTCCAATCAAAAAAGCATTAAAATTACACACCTTATAGGTTGTATGCAAGCAGACTATCATAGTGCAGTCTCTAGAATATGGTAAAACGTGATATTGATCATCCAATTGTCTGTGCCATGTGTCTAGCGATTTCTCCCACTGTCTGACACCTGTACCTTCTGGCCTTGTAGGGCAATATACCGGTCATCCATTGGTATGGTTGCATGTAGGCAACCACTGCTAAACCAATTGAGAGCTGTTCTGTAGTTTAAAATTCTCTCGAGTTGTTATATGATGCTGGGTGAGCAATCCCGAACTTCGCAGCCACATTTCGACCTTCTCTAGCTTTCCAATGATTCGACCCTGGGTAAAACCATAGAGATGTCGTATAACAAATAAATTGATCAACATTTTGCACTGAAACAACAACTTGATGTCTCTTCAAATTGATATATATCATGCAATTACTTTCCCAGAAATGCTGGGCTTACACCACCGGAGCACTTTGTCCTGCTCTGACGCTCCAATATTATGCGCACAAGTGCTACCATACCTCACCATAGTTAATCTTGTGATTGGTCTTTCAGTCCATTCTGCCTCTTCATCATGCTGATTTGCTAATTTTTGTGACTTGGTCCTTCATTTTTGCACACTAGTGTACATAACAATTAAAATTAAATTTCTGTAATGGACATTCTTAAAACAGCTTGCAGGAGAAATATAAATTGATTACAGAATCTTTTAAAGAACAATGGTATCAAGGACAAATTTTGTTGATTTCTTTTTCTACTCAAATCAACCAGTAAGTATAATTCAGAAACTTCTACAGAGTATAAATGCTACAAATATAAAAATTGAAGAGACATGTATTTGAATTTTATTACTGATTTCAATTATCTGATTTGAAGAATTACATTAAATGTAAGTTATGCATAGTTTCAGTTAAAGTAATTTAAATAAGAAAATGATATCCATGATTAATATTATGAATACAATATGCTATTTGTAAATGAGGTAAAGTGCTGACAAAATGAATATTGGTACAGAAGTCTAAAACTGAAAATCATCTAAATTTACTTTACTTTTAAAGGTGTTTAGAAGGGGGGAATGCATAAAGATAAACAGTTACACTAAATTAGGATCATTTTACAGAAGATTTCTAACAATTTGCAGAAGGGGAAATTTCATTTGGGGGAGACTGGAAAAAACATTTAAAAGATTTTTTTTAAAAAAAATTATCTAAAATTGTCCTTAAACAATTCAGAATTAATAAATAAGATCATCCTTTGATTATTTTCAATAACTACTTACTAGCAGCTTATCAAAGTACTGTATGTCTTCTGGTTTAAGAAGTGGCAAATTGCCTTTAGGCTGAGCATCCATCATCTTAACAGGGTCCTCTTTCTGGAAAAAGAATCCAGATGTGCCAGCCATAGGAGTGGGAGTAGAGGTAAGTTTTCTGGCAGGAGTACGGATAGGGATGTATCCTGCAGGAGGTTGCAGGGCTTTATATCCTGGTGGGAACATGGCCTCTAATTCATCATCAGTGAGTGGTCGATTTCGTTCATCAATTTCTCTTTCCCATCTGTAGGCTTGAATTTGTTCTGGAGTCATGGCCATAATGTGACCTAAGAAAAATTTATAAAAAAAAGATTTTTAATAATTTATACACAATAATTTGATGAAAATTGATTTTTGCAGCTAGATTGCTGGTTATGTTATTGAACCTAAACACTTTTTTTTAATAACATTGAGAATTCGCAAAATAAAAGTTACAAAGACATATGTTTTTACAGCCACACTTTTAAGTTCCCATTACTTTTCAGCAAGGTTCTGTGCTTCTTATTCCAATTCCAAGAAATTTTAATGCAAAACATTTAAGAGTAGTTTCAAAACGACTATTTCATCTAGTTTCTTGATCTTGGTACCATATAAATTCAGCTAAATATGATTCAAGATAGTATGAAGTCATTCCTCAGCATTTTTACTTCTCTATTTTGAATCAGATTGGCAGGGGACGAGCCTATACCTTAGTTATGATTATGAAAGTTTAGATTTTTCAACAAAAAAAAACGTGATTATTTCTATACCATACTATACTTAAAAGTATTAACAAATATAAATTGTTGGAACTTACCAGGGGTAGGTGTTGCCATCCCCATGGCTTTTGTCCCAGTGGGAGTAACACCACTTGGGGTGATAGGAGTCATAGGTGTCATTGGCGTCATCATGGAAGGTGTCTGAGGTGTCTGATTACCCATTTGTGAAGAAGGAGTCTCATCCCAACGGGAACGACGCTTACTAGCACTTGGTGTGGGTGTTTCTTGAATCAAGTCTGTTCCGGTTCTGTCTGTGCGAGGAGTCTCAGCCCAACCACTTCCATGAGCTGGAGTTTCTGTAAAGAAACAAGCAAAATCTTTCATAAATACTCAGTAATATTTAAGTATTCAAAAATGACATTATAATAATACATTTCTTAACTCATTCAAAACATTTTTAAACTAGAAATTAAACAAATGCTGATATTTTTAATATATATATGTATGTGTGTGTACGTATCTATTAATGAATTAATCAGATAAATTGAAAGTCTTATCAAAAGAAAACAGAGCTTCCGAGTAAATACTATCAATTTAAAAAAATCAAAAAATAATTGTAATTGACAAAAAAAATACTTAGAATGAAAACTTTTAAGAAAAATAAATGAAAAGATGACATATTTCAAAAAGAAACTAACATTAGGGGATGATTGCCTTTGTTGCCCTACATCCCATAAAACTAATCACTCAACTACTATTATTCAAGTTTAAATCTTTCTGATCTTATTAATTTTTAGCACATATATCAAGCATTTGAAGATGTGTTAGAAAAACAAATGTAAAGTTTCTTTGTATCTAAATAAAATTCTCCTAAAGACTGAATTAATTATAATATGCTTGAATTTATAACACTATTTGACATTCAGTTAAAATGTATAAATCTGTAACTTTAAGATATGAAACAAATTCTTTTTCCATACCTTGCACTTGACCATTTACTAAAAACAGAATGCATTCTGCTTAACTTACAAATATATGAATTCATCAATCTATGATAACATTTTCTTCTACTAAATACTTTCTTTTTAAAAATGTTTTTGTCTTCAAAATTTTTTTAAATTACTCAATACAAAAATAAAACTAATACAAATATAATAATGAATCTTCTCCTTAGTATGTAAAATAATAATTAAATGAAAAATACCTCTGTCTGTTTTGGGTGTTTCATCCCATCTGTTTCTACGTGCACTAGGAGTAGCTTTGTGTCCAGGGGTATCATGTCCAGGTGTAGCTGCACCAGGTGTCGCATGAGCTGGGGTTGCATCCCACATACGAGTACTTTGTCCAGGTGTGGCTCCTGGGGTTTCCGAACCTTTTGGAATTCGACCTGGGGTTTCATCCCATCGACTGTTTGATGGAGTATGCGACTAAAAGGAAGAAAAAAATTTTATTGTCAAGAAAAGTATAAAGTCATACAACTTATGTAAATATCTGAAATATCCTTATATTTATTTGCTTCATAATAATTTAGGATACTAAATTATTATGAAGCAAATAAATATAACAATTCTTTAAAATTTATTCATACATTTCACATTGAAAATCTACAATATCCAATAATTTAGAGAGTGTACATTAAACTTTAAAAATGGGCAATTTCAAATAAATTACAAAATTTTTTGTTCACATATAGTTAACTTGATTGGCTCCAAAAAGTTTTTTTCTTTTTTAAAAGAATACTTTTAAACCAAAGCAAAAAAAAAAAAAAAAAAAAAAAAAAAAAAAAAAAAAAAAAAAAAAAACTTTTGTCCTCAAAAAGCTAATTTTACATGCATCTGAAATGAAAATAAATATCACTATACTATAATTAGCATACAGTATGTAGTGAACACAATACTTGCAAACAATAAAACTCATTTCAAAATTTGAAAATAAGTCCATAAAAAAAAAAATAATCAAACTCTCATTATTCAAATAACTTTAAATATATATATACTGGGTGGTTATAAAATAAGTATCTCTATTTAATGCTGTCTGTACCTTGAAGGACTAATAATAATGAAATCAAAATCAATACTTACTATTAGAGAAGGGAAAAGAGAATGGAACAAGAATAATTCGATATAAAAACCAACGTTTTTATATGGTGGCAAAGTTTATTAGAAAAAATTATCGAAATATTAGTTAAAACGGTTAGTTATTTTTAACTTTAAAATTTACTTAAAAAGAGACATTTGTGAGCATATTAAAAAATTCATAATACTCATAAAATCAAAACATGCATTTGAAAGTTTGTAAGTTATTCTATTAAAAAAAGAATGGGAACCAGAATTCAGAAAAAATTATTGCGATAAGACATGGCGCCAAATATTGGAAACTTTCTTTCTTGCGAATGATCACTGACTAAAAGTCAGCAACCCTTACTATCTCGGAGATAGTATCTCCCCTTTGTGAGTACAAAAGGTTTACGATACCTCATGCTGCGTGGGGAGTGCCCGGTGCTCCCAGAGGGGGAAAGAATTTTTTCCTCAATCCTAAAAGCGCAGAGGAAAGAATATTTTGACTTATTCAAATTATTGAAATATAAGTTAAAACTTATCGCAAACGTCTAAATATTGCATTGTTAGGCGAGTACGAACGATTCCCAAAATTTCAAAGCTCTAGCTTGATGGGAAGTTGGTTAAATTAACGATCGAAAATTTGATGACACACACACACACCAAGTGAAATTCAGAAAAACCTTGTAAAAAATTAGTTGCAACAATCACCGACAGACAGCCCTTTTGAGTGTATAATGTGTAATACACAAACAAAGAATTAAAGCATAAAACTGAATGGCAAACCTAATTTATTGGAAAATGTTACAAAGAGTGGAATTACGCTTGTGCATGACAATGCCAATCAATTTCAAATTCCACAGGGCCATTCTGTTGGAGGACACAACCCAGGAGGGGCTCAACAGCGGAATGTAATGGAACAAGAGTGATGTACTACATTCTGTATGTTGTGTTATGTGATCTTTTAGGCGATTGAGGAGGCCACAATACAAAAATACCGGCTTATTTTCATCTGCAAAATGTTGTCATAAGAACCATTGAACTACTCACCCAGTATGGAGTGGAGCTCCATCTTGCATAAAAAGTGTTTCAGAAAGACAATATTTTTGATGCAATTGAAGAATTATGAATGTTTACAACATATGTAGGTATCATTGTGCAATAACCAAACAAATTACAGATCCTAATTGCTGTAACTCCTTTAAAAAAAAAAAAAAAAAAACTTGCAGTGAAGCCACACCATACTGTGAGTTTTGGAGTGGTCTTTCTTGATTAATATTTGGCGATTTCAAAGCTCATATTCTACGGTTCTACATATTGACTGCCCCATTCAAATGAAAGTGGGCTTCATCTCCCATTGGAAAACATCACCCACATCCATTTGTGTTAGAACAAAATCCATTTTCTGCTGCATGTCACTGGTAACAAATGCTGATGAAGATGAATTTTATATGGATTACTTTATAAGGATTTTTCGAACAAAAGCATATGGAATATTCAACTCTCAAGCAATTCCATGTGCACTAGGACCAACTAGCGGAATCTTTGATGATCCTACAATTGCAATTTCTTCTTGGATGGGTAAAGGCACCGCTTCCCCTCTTCCACATTTAACAGTAAACAATCCAGTCTACAGTAAAGTCCTCTTTTTTTTTTTTATTACTATTCTTCTCCCTGAACTCTGTGTCAAAGGACCTTTTCCTTTATGCATTCCTTTCACATGTCTAAATTTCCATAAAACAGGTAGTGTTCGAGCTGTTGATATGGAATAATTTTAAAATCAAAACACAATCTGGCAAACTAAGAGGCATCTTGTACCATGTTACTGGCTGAAATTACCACTTTTTGATTTTGCTGATAATTATGGCATTTGCACTGACAGCACCATCTTTTGGAGATTGCAGTGCCATTTGTTGGTGATTGTTGCTACTATTTTTTTTATTATTCCATTCTCCCCCCTTCTTAAATAGCAAATGTACTGATTTTGGTTTCATTCAGAATATTCCTTCAAGCTGCAGACACCTTCAAATAGATACTTATTGTATAACCACCCAGTATATATATATATATGGAACTAGAATTAAGAAATAAATCTAACTAAAAATTCAAAAATGTTCCATAAGAAAATCATAATGCAAAGATCCATTTCATATTATGCTTATTTCATTGTTTAATGTTAATTTTCATTAAAAATTACTTAATATTTACAAATTTGTGTAACATAAAACACATACTTTTAGCTTAACAGGATTTTGATACAGACAAAACAAATTTTAATTAAAAACAAAATTAAATTTACTTCAGCTGCATCCCAACTGGATGCCTTCTTTTTGGCAGGTGTTGTCCCAGGAGTTTCATCCCCAGCTGCCTGATCCCATCGTCTGCGTTTGGCTAAAAAATATTTCCATAATTTATAGCATTCTATTACAAGTCTTTCTAATTAAAATCATTTTAAAAGGATTAATTAATATTTTTAAAACTCCATTTGTTTAAGTTTTTTGTTTGATTATTAACATTGCACTTGAAGCAAAATGAGGGCTATTGGCGATGGACTTTGTAATTTTGAGCCTTTTTTGGTCAAGTGACAAGGACGACATCTGAGATGGCCCCTCCTCCCTTAACTTCCATACCATGCCAACAAAGTATTTTGAAAACTTAGGAATTGTTTGTTTTTCAAACTTAATTCTTTAGTATTATTTTGATAAATAATACAAATAACATATATTGAAATAATGACAGGTTACTGTACATACCCGGTTTTGCAGAAACATCACCATTTTCAGATGATTTCAATTCTCCAGATTTTGACTTTTCTGATATTTTTTTCCTTAATTCCACCTGAAAAGCAGTTTTCATAACATAAATTAAAAAAATATTTTCACATGTACAAATTCAATATAAATATACTTATACATTTTGAATAATATAAGGTATAATTCATATAAAATAAGTTTAAAAAAAACACTTAGTAAATAACTTTTGATTTAAAATTATCATTTTCTTTTATTTCATCTTCAATCTAAGCAAGTAATATTTCAATATAATATCAATAAATCAAATTTAAAATTATTTAAATAATCCACTTTTCCACAATCTTTACTTTCACCATTTTTTTCTTGTACTAATCATAACACAAAAAAAGTCCTACAACATTAATATTGAAATATATTAAACTACTATCATTTGTTTCATAAGTTTGAAATTTAAATTACAGTTTTGAAATATTAATTTGGATTTCAATCCATTTCTCATAACTTCTAAAACATGTGTGATCTGTATTACATTTTTCCTAGGGATATATATAAGGTGATCAATCGGCCTCCTTTAGGAAGGGCAGTCCTTTTGTAGTCCCTGTCCTTCCTGATATTTTAAAATTAATATGTTAATCTTTGTATTCAGAGATATCACATCAAACTGTTACGTAAATGTTGAATACAAAAAACTTTTAAGATATTCAAAAGTTAGATGACTCACTCTAACACTTGATATAGAGCATGTTTTTATAGTTATTTGACTTTCTCTGTTCATATTTTTTAAGTTTAGAAAAATGTCCAAAAATTCTGATATCTTTTTCAATTATGAATTATTGGAGATATTAAATGTATTTTGTACATAATAAGGCATCTATTTTCCACAAAACGATTCAAAAGAATGAAGGTGAAAATAGTGAAGTTATTCTTATTTTGAACAATTTTGTCCTTCAATATAAATCACGATTAGAAGAAAAATTTATTCCTTTAATAATAATTAAAAAAAAATAAAATGTTAAACTTAGAGGAACCAAATACGAGCATAATAGAAAAGTTTACCTAAGCATAGAATTTTTAGTAAACATGTTTAAACAATATGTCGAAGACTGGTCTGAAACAAATATCACAAGAAATAACAGTTTTTAATAGTGTTTTTGGACTTTATTGCAAGTAAATTGGGCAGATAATGAAAATTGTGCTGAGTTTTTATTGAAAGAAATGCCTGATAATATAATCGATGACATTCGAAGAAATTCAAAGAATTGTCCGAATTCAAACAATTAGAAGATTGTTTTTTTAAATTCTGATAAATTAGAGCAATGAGAAAATCAACATGTTGAAATTGATTAAAGATAGGTAGAAATATTTAATCATTTCAAAAATACACAAATTTCAAATGAAAATTTATTTACATTGCATTACATTGAATTTGTATTGTGCTGCTCTGAATTTAATGCTGCAGTTGAAAGTGTTTTTGCAATTGGTATTGATTTTTGGACAAATGAGAAATCAAGATTGAATGTTGATACTCTAGCTGCAGCACTTGCGGTAAATTCAATCTGAATGATATTTCTTGCTCCAAAATTTTGAATATATTGTTAAAAAATGATATTTTGGTGAAAACATTCATTCAATGGAAAAATATTCACCAATTAAATAATTTAAAGGAATGTAAGGATAAGTAGTGTATTTTTGTTTGAATTAAAAAAATGTTTCTTTTATTTACACTGTACTTTTTTCTTAAATTTTTTGGCCTCCTTTTCATTGCAAAAAAATTTGTCACCTTAATATATATCACTCATATTCTTAAGGAAAAACCTATTAATATTATTTTTTTTTTGTTATAAACGAATTTCACTTCACCTATTAAAGAATGGGGGGGGGGATCATCTAATTAAAAGCAAATAAGTTCTATTTCTTGAGAATTTACTAAATACTGCAATAGTTCAATTTTTTATAAATCAAGCACAAAATTTCTGATATTTAAAATTTATTTTTTAAAAAGAATTAAAGGCAAAATATAAAAATAACACACACCTGGTCTTTACTTAAGGCCTGCTCTCTCATAATAACTTGGTATGTTCTTGATTGAGCATCTGGAGTTTTCCCACCTGAAAAACACATTTAGAAGAAATATTAGAACCTCTTTCAAAATATTGAATCTATGCATAAAAAGCACAAACACAAAATTAATATCAGAAATAGAAATTTTAAACCTCAGACTCAATGCAAAGGCATAAAATTCTTCATTTTTCTAACAAATTTAATTAATCATGTGATTGTGCTTCTTTATGTTTAAGCTGGAAGAACACTGCAATGGGAATTATTATATTGTGATATGACTTTTTGAGTAGAAAAAAAAGATCAAGCAGGAAAACATTCGAACATTTCAATGAAACTTCTTAAGACAAAATTGACTAAATACAAATTATTTTTGGAATGATAAACTTTTCTAACAAATGAATTAAAATATTTGATTTAAAAAAAAAAAAAAAAGAATAATAAAAAACAAATAGCAGAAATGGGAGGCAACCAATTTTATAAAAGCATTGGTATTAATAACCTGGCAAAAACTGGACCAAAATTTATAGAAAATATTAATTTTACTTGGTTTCCAGATTATTTAAAAAAGAGCTTTGAATAATAATTTATTTTTTGCAACAGTTCCACAAGATTGAAATAAAATCCTTTTAGACATTTGACAAAGAGAAATGAAATTAGGAATGCTAATCTCACTCAAAGATCTTAAGACAAAAACTTTTTAGACATGATTTTTTTTTAAAAAAAAATTACATCCATTGTATCAAAGGGCACACACAAAAATCATATTTTAGTGGAAATAATATATATTCATGTCTCAACACAAGAATGAAACAAAGAAAATTTATTAATTGAATTTTAGTACTATAAGTGTCCAGTATTTTTATTTAAAATAAAAAAAAAAAAGTTAGTTATTTTTTATGAAATAAATTCATAATTTTTAGAATTTCCCTTTGAGTCAATTAATTATGCAGGGGAACACTCTTCAAAAACATGGCAACGACATAACTAACATACTTAAAGAAAAAAGAACAAACAATACAACAAAAAATAAAAATATTCTTCCATGAATGGGAAGGTTAATACCATATAAACAAAACAATAAGATAAAAGAATACTGCAGATCATAACAAATGAGCTTGAGCTAAGTATAAACAGAATCCATCACACAGTTGAAAAAATATCTTGTAGATCATCCTTTAGCAAAAATTTGCATAATCCCAAAAATATCTTAATATCATGTATGTACATGCAAAAATAAATAAAGGTATGATTTAAAAGTTTCAATATCACATTGAAAAACTTTCACTTTCAGATCTTAAGCAATTTCAACTAATAAACCAAATGAAAAGAAAAAAAATTATCAAATAAAAAAAAGTAAAGAATTTTGCTCAACACACATAAAAAACTAGGTACATCTGACTTTAAAACAATTTATTTGAAATGACATCTAAAAAAGGAAGGGAAGGAACCTCCACACAAAAATTTTACCATTCATCAAAACTAAAAATAAAATTAACATAAAAAAATTCTTTTTCTGATAAAATGAGCCATATTTCATAAATGTCCAAAAGAACCCTCTGGAACAGTTTTCAAACATATCCTAAAACTTTCATACCACATAAAATCTGATTTTTGTGAGAACCGATACAAGATAAAAAGAGAAGGGAAGGTTCCTGCAGTGTTCCATTGCCAGCTTATCTAACTAGGAGGTACGTACGTGCAGCATGGATCCCAACTGATGGACAGTGACTGGAACCAAGACATCAGATGTGCCTATAAATAGTCTCCATCATTAGTATTTTTTTTAATTCAAAGACATAGACCATTCATTCTCCACACATTCCAAATAGGGACTCAGGATGTAGTTTGGATTCAAAAGGTCATGCCATTGCATACCTGCCAAATTCTAATTTTTAATAGCACCTTCAACAGTGAACAGGAATGATTGTGAAATGAACCCTGAAAATTTAATTAAACCTTAAGAAAGCAAATACAATAAAAACTCCTTGCACAAGAAATTATACACTATTTGTAGTTAAAGGAGAATTTAAATTATGGATAGTATTTCTGCAACAAGTATTCATAATTTTTTTTAAAAAAAATTCTTATAAATAACAATATTATTAATGAAAACAAATTAGATCTTTCCTATAAACAAATCTCAATTTTTTAAAAAAATAACTACATTGAAATTTTAAATATATAAGTTTTTCTTTAAATGATGATTTCCAGTATTATAATCCAGCTCTCTCAATCAAAGTTGCGTTTTTAAAATATATATAATCAAAACACTGGACAATTTCATTTAAAAAATTGTTCTAAAAATAACTGCAACATCAAATGTTTAATTGCAAATTTCCTTTAAAAAAAAATCTCTCCCCCCCCCCTCTTATAGTTAATGATAAATTATTTTAACTACGCAATTTCCAAATACAAATATTACGATCATTAGTACATCATTTTAAGAAAATTACGCAAAAAAATTATATTTATCTAAAGGGGATATATTCACTTGCAGAGAAATATCGTTAATATAATTTGGCAGATATCCCATGGCATTTATTTACATATAATTTCAAAGTGGTGACATATTACCTAAACATTTTCTAAAGTATAAATGTATTATGCTTGTAAAACACATACAGCCTTTTATATGCACTTAAGATATTTCTAACACCATATACCTAATATTATTTGCAATTAAAAATCACAAGGCATTACAACATATTCATTTTATAATTATTTTCTATCCAGCAAATCTATAAAATTTAATAATTTATTATACTTTAATATCAAATGTAAAATTTTCAGTATGATTATATTCTTTTAACTATCAAAGCATTATAAATATTTAAATTGATTCCATATTTCCCCCCTGATTTATTGTGATGATTTATAAGGTTATTTAATTTAATTTTGAATATAGGTTAAAAACATTATAATTCAACTTATTTCATTTTGCAAATTAAACAAGAAATTATTTGAATAAAAATGTATTCATACCTCATAACAATAATTATAAAACTACATGAAAGCTTGAAAATAGATTTAAGAAAAAGAATTAGATAAACATTATATATTTTTTTTAATATTAAAAAGCTATATGATTTACAACTAATTAATTTTTCCAGAATATTACATGGCTTTAAAGAAAAAAATATCCACAGCAATTTCAGCTATTATAATTCATTAAAAACTTTTTCAATATTTTAATATTTAGAGACAAATTTAACTACTTAAAATGAAAACAAATAAATCATAATCATAAAAGGAACAAAACTTGCTCATTCACATATTTTCCCTTCAAATGTATTAAAAATTGACTTTGATCTATTACTGTGCTAAATATTCCTTAAATCCATAGATATTTTTACTTTCTTCACCTCCTCGAAATTTTTAAAATTTTATTCAATCTTTTCCACAAACCTATTTTCAACCTGTCTCATAGCAGCAAAAAAAAAAAAAAAAAAAAAAAAAAAAACTTTACTATAAATGTATCTATCTAAACAGCACTTCTCATTTTTAACAATCGACAAGATATTTGTTTGAAAGGAAAACTAAAGCAATAACTCTCTTTTGAAATACTTAGTTTAATCCTTCACTATTACAGGATTCATAATCCAACTCAAGCCAAATTTCGTACTTTCTTAAATCTAGTGGTTCTGCATGATTAAGTTGCAATCATGCTATAAAAAAATCTTAAAATTACAAAATCTGAATAATAAAGAAAATGTACAATTCAGTTGAGAGTGAAATTTTTGCCTCTGAAGTATGTTTGTGATATATTCTTTTTTTTTTCCTCCAAGAATAAAAAAAGCAAAATGCAAATATATACCAATTTTTGCAGAGTATTCATACATGACTACAGGACTTTAGTAATACAATCTATATTTTATAACAATGTGTTGATTCTTTCTTGAAAAGTGTTAGTTAAAATAATTTTCTTTCCAAAAATTTTTTTAAACCTAACATGACTACTTACAGCAAGTAATAGAAGGAGTCACAACAATTGGACTAATCAATATATTTATATCACTTGTTAGAGACCACATGGATATTTTTCTCTCAATTAACACAAATATAATATTCTTGAATTTCAGCAACAAGGATAAAAGCCTTTAATTTTCTACATACAAACAACCCTTAAAAAAGTTTCTGGTTATTGCTCTTGATCTCAATCACTTCTGATTATCACTTTATCAAATACAGCTGTTTAGAAGACTGATCGTAGAACTAGAAATCAGCATTTTTCAAGAATGATAACAGGATTTTATAACATGCAGAAGTGCTTTCATGCACAGTTTCAGCAAACAGCAGTTGGTATGATATACATTGTTCAGATATAAAAGAGAACTTGCATCAATACATGAATTAGCAATTCAA
This sequence comes from Nephila pilipes, assembly GCA_019974015.1. Lineage (NCBI taxonomy): Eukaryota > Metazoa > Arthropoda > Arachnida > Araneae > Nephilidae > Nephila > Nephila pilipes. Next base: position 41,834 of record BMAW01047639.1, read on the forward strand.
ACATATCTTCCACGATAAAAAGTAGTGTTCATGATTTTTTTTTAAACAACCAATTACTAACATGGACATTTTTTAAAGAATCAATCTTGAAAGATCCATGGAGACTGGTTATTTGATTTGACTATTGTTCAATACAAATATATTTTTGTCATTTTAAAGATTTCAGATTCTTTCTGAAACCAAGAGTGCCAGCATTATCCTTGACATTAAATGAAACTTATCTCTTAGGCTGTAAACCTGGAATAAAAAAAAAGGGCTTAGTAATAAACTAAGTTACAAGACATTTCTTAAAGTGAGGTAACAAACGAGAGCAAACTTCAAATCTTCTCTCTCCCAATCAGCCCTTTCGTTACCTGAAAAAACATCAAGTTACTAAAACCATACTTAAAAAATGTGTCCAGAAAAACATATAACTCATAACTACGTTTGTGAGAGTTTTTCTTTTGCTCTATTTTTAATAAGCTTGGGGACAAACAATTTACACTTCTTTAAAAATAAAGCATATTTTATAAGAAAAAAAAATTATATGTTAACCTTTCATTCATTCCACACATTCTTTCATTCATACTAGGCAGTCTAGAGTTTCAATAGCATTTAAAGATATTGGACCTTTTCACTCAAAGTTCCATAACGTATCAAGTATTTAAAATTTGAAGAATGCCTAGCAATTGGTTTAAAAATGATCTTACATATGCCAAATTGGAGGCTAAATAAAGTTTACTTGGAATGAACTTAGTAGTCAATTATGGAAGTCCAAAAGGAAAGGTTACTTATGTCTCGGTAAATTTCCTGATGCAAATTGATAAAAATGTTCAATAAACTTTTGCAATTATTTAATAGAAATAACAACTAATTTTAAAAAATGAATATGCATATGCTGTCAAATTCTCTTATTTTTCACAATTTGAGTAAAGAGGTTCATTTATAACAATACATAAATTATTTTAATATTGCATATCACAATTAATCTAGTTTTATTTTTATACATTTATAAATAACAGCCATATAGCACCTCGAAAAAAATTCAATTAATTTTTCACTAACACTTTTATAAAATCTAATTAAAAGAATCAGAAATATCTTCTTTTTCTTAGAATATAAAGAATAGAAGGTGAAAAATCAGCTTTAAAGAAAGAAGAAAATGCATCAAATTAGAAGATAAATATTCAATTACAATAGTTCCATTTTATTATAGTGCTTTATAAGGGTTTTAAATCTGTTTTCCTTTCTCAACTTCAAAAAACATGATTGAAAATAAAACATTCAGCAAAATATCAGTTTTTTTTTAAATATATGTGGGTTAACAAGCTCTTTAAGTACACTTAAATCTTCAGTCAAGATATTTGTTTTCAAGGAAATTTCTCAATTAGATTTTATAAATAACTAGTATAAGTATTTCATATTAACTTTTCATAAAAACCAAAAGATTTCTTATCAGATAAAAAAAATATCAAACATGTTTGTTTATAATAAAACAATTTAAGTATCCTCCAACAGGAAATAATTATAGACTTTTTATAAGTGGAAAGAGTAATATACAACTTCTTTCAATCATGGAATACGAAAGTATCAAAATATTTTAATTTTGACATGACATAAAACTGGGAACATAAGGTCCACCAAGTAGGCATTTTCTCAAATTTAAAATACTATTAATACAAAAGCATCAGTAAATATTTCCATGAATATTACAAAATATTTATTAATTTTAAATTTAAAAATAAGAATCTGTGAAATGAAAAAATCAAGTTTAAGAATATATGAAATTTTAATAGAGATAAAATTGCCATTTAAGAAATTAAAAATTAGAGTGAGATAGTGATGGTGGAGTTTAATAGTACAAGAGCAAGATGTGGTTAAACTGCGACAAACAAGATGTGTGTTTTAGATATTTCATAAAATGGAAGTAAGAAAAATAAAAATTGGTACAGAAAGGTCAAAAATAGAAAAGGACTACTAGGGTATCCCAGGGGCACTTCATTTTATTTACTAAAGACTGTAAACCCATAGGTAAGAAAAAGATTACTAGGATATCTCAGGGTCATGTGCCTATACTAGACTAGACAAGCACCTGAGGAGATAAAATCAGAAATAAGATGCTGAATATTTCTGAAAGTTAAAAATTTTCCTAGTCATATTTAAAAAATTATCATAACATTTTTATATTATAAACAGCATACCTCAACAGCAGATTAAATTAATAAACATAAAAATATTAACAGAAAATATTTACTAATGTCGATTTTCTAAGAAACAAAATTACATCCCATTAGTTAAATTTGATACAAGTTCATTGAAATAATTACATTAGGAATAGGAGCTTTTGATTAGCAATAGAAACAATAGACTGCCGTTAGAAACTATATAAACTACATTTTACAAAAAATAACATATCAAAAGGTATATATGAAAGCAATGACTAACCATCTGCAAAAGGATCCAATCTTTCAGGTGAAATCATAAACTTTCTTCTCTGAGCACGATACTCATCTTCACGATCCACAATGCGGGGAATTTTTCGGTCACCAAACGGGTCAAAGTCCTGAAAAAAAAACATTAAAAATTTAACCAATCATACAGACTTTTTTTCAGCATATCAAATTGCTCTATTCTTGACAAACAAACTTTTAACCCAACTGCCCATTTTCTACAAATACATACAGAAATAAGATAGTATTTCTAGTCTTTTTTATTTTGTGAACATATTCTACAATGTCTTTGTTTACTGTTCGAAGGCCAATGTGCCTTGTACAGGCCACCACTGATTTATCAATTCCAAGGAATGAGCTTAAACGATGACATTACAACATTGTTGAAAACTATTAAATTATAAACTTTATCTGATTTAAGTTGTTGATATTGCATTACTTTCTGGTAATGTTTAGAATTCATGATCCTAATAGTCTAAATCTATTCATTCTTAATAGAAGCTTAAAACATGGTAGTGCTCTTGCAACTTCCTGTAGCCAATGAAAAAAATCCTGTCTCTTTTTAAACAGTATCACATTACCAATAAATGAAATCAATAACATCACTGCTTAAAACAAACTTCAGAATGTGTATTGAATATGGTGCATTAGTTCTTTTAACATTTCCCTTTCTAAAGACAGTTTGTGAGGATCCGACATAAAATCACATGCTACACATCAAATATATCAAAAATTTGTCCTTTCAAGATTCACAAATTCCACTCTTACACCCTTTCCATAATTTCTAGAAACAAAAAAGATCCACAACCTGACTAACAATATTCCTCTTTCTTAAAACTCTCTCGCCCTCCCAGCCATTTCTGTGAATCCACTGATCTGCTCAACAAATCCCACTCTTCAAAGCACCCTTTGAAAAATCAGAATAATAATGGGACAGATAACAGAGACATCATCTCATTTTGCACTCCTTTCTATTTCCAGTCACTGTTTTCATACTCATATGAGCTTTCTGAACTGAATAGACATTTCACGATTAAAAAATATCAATAAAATTAGATACTCTCAATTATAGAGCACTTTTTATGGAATCATTACAATTCACTATAATGGTCTTCAAATGTATAAATAAGCAGTAAAACATTTAATATTCAGTTGGGTACTCTTCCCTTTGCCATATTTTGGCACACATTCTTTTGTCTTTTTTTTTTTTTTTTTTTTTGAAAAAATAAATAAGATAATGCACTTTTAATAAAAGTTTTCAATCAAACCTTTAAAGAAATATATGTTCTTAAATTTGGAATTAATTTCAATGTTCAATAAGATTTATGTCCAGGTAACAAAAAGGAGTTGTTTATATACATCAATATAGAGATAGAAATTTTGCAAATTCAATGTTACAACATATTTTCAAGTTGACAATAAGAATAATCGAGTCCAGTCAATAATTATGTTTTTATTCCAATTTCATCAAATCCTGATGTTATCAATAAAAACAAAATTATCTACACCAATATCTTCACACTACTACATATCCAAACAGTATTTAAAAATAGGCAAAATATCTTTCTCCTTGTAATAATTTTTTTTAGTAAAATTGAAATATATTTTGTTTCTACAACTGCACATCTTTCTAACACAATAAATTTTAGCAGGATATAATTTTTAACAATTATTTCCTTTCATTGCATTCGATTTTTCTTTTTGAATAGACCTCCAATTTTTTTACCATGGTCAGACAACGAGAAAGATGAGCAGGAACCCAGGCCTCAATACTTCCACACCATATTAACATGAGGAATTTGGTATCGAACTACACAACAACTCATTAGTAGCAATAGGATTCATACCCATTACTTGACTAAAACAACACTGGGCATGAACACACAGCTACTGAAGCTGCTGAATGTCAAATGGTTTAATGGAATAATATAAATAAAAACACTATACAAAAAACCAGAAACTCCAGGTCCACTGCATTGCATAAAAAATTATCAACACACATTTTTCTTAAAAATATTTAACTAATTTACAAATATTTTCCTCTCCATCATAATATATTCATTGCTTAATAAATTAGCAAATAAAAGCTATTTTGATTGACTACAGTTATCTCATATAGCAAATCAAGAATACCAATCTTACGACTGCTTTTTGATTTGCAATATTATACCTTACAATATTATTTTACTTTCATTAGAAAAAAAAATTAGTCTCACATTTTCTTGGAAAAACTAGTAGTGTGGACTTAATCTAACATGCACAAATACATTTAAATAAAGATAAAAATATTATTGAATATCTTGCATTTAACAAAATCCTTTATTTAAAAAAGCAAGATAAAACTTGGCATATTATCTTTACATTATTCATCATTGCAAAAACTTACCTTGTCTCCTCGCAATTCTTGAAGAAAAGCTGCTGGAGCAGTGAAGCCAGCTTTCTTATTATTCATGAGTGTAGTGGTTTCATAGTCATCGTCCTACACAGACATAAAATGCAATGAAATAAAACACATAAGGTCTTCCAAATATAGCTAAATCATTTTCATTGAATTGTATAAGGAGAAAAAAAAGTACAATAACATTTTAATAACTTCAAAAAAGGATTTTATGACATTCTGAATTTTGCTCAATAATTGTTTATTAAATGCTTCAATAGCTTACATTTAGTACACAACATTAAAACTGAAATATTTATTTAGAGAGATATATAATCCCCCCTCCCCGAAAAAATTTTAAAGGACCAAATAATTCAATGCTTTACCAAAATGATTAATCATAAAAAAAATATTTAATTTATTGAGCTTCTTTGAATAGATTATGAATGACACGACTTTTAACATATATATATAGTCAAACTTCAATTACTTGAATGAAAAATTCATATTTTTGAAATAAATTTGTTTTAGCTTATTCACCACTAGAGTTAATGTTTTTTAGTCAAAACTTTGCAGATACATTTAAACAATTTTTTTTCTCACCCCTTTCAGTTGCAATTTTTATCAATTTTTGTAGTAATACAATTGGTATTTTATGTTTAATACATAAAGATTATTCTTAAAATATTAATTTAAAAATATTAGACTGCTCATCACATTTTTTTTATACATGCAATAAGTCACCCAATAAATATAAATAAATAGATGGCCTTTTTCAGATGAATCAAATTCTTAGTCTAAAGCAATTATATGAATAGTATCTGAACCATTGCAAATAATAAATTTCATATTTAGGGGTATCAAAACATGGAATTATTACTGATATTTTTTTTAAATGTTTTAAACCCTCTCACTAAAACTCAAATATACAAAATTAAATATTTTTTAGCAATTGATATTGTCAATGGAATCACTTAATCAACAATTCAATATCTTTTACAAAAATACAAATGCAACTTACATCAGCATCAGCTTCATCATTGGCAGCAATAGATGTGACATATCCTTCATACTTAGACTTAGCACCTCCATAGATATCCTCATCCATGTAGATGCCAGCAGATGCAGTGAGAGGAACACCATCTCCATTTTCTTCCCCTTCTGCCGACAGGTTTGCCTTTCTGTTTTGAAGCTCACGAATCTGAGCTTCAAATTCTACAAGAAACAAATGGGAGGCATTTTAGAAAAAACATGAAGCATTTAATAGAATGATGTAATAATCAAGAGTATATGATACCCTAATATGATTACGATTTGCCGAACTGATTTGTTAGAAACTTTAAGTTTGTAAGGAAAGCCATGTTATGAGCAATTGCTTACTGAAAAATGTCACAATAACTTAAAATAATCCAAAATATCAAAAATAAATTTTATATATATCCACTGTTTATTTTGGCATATGAGTATATCATGCATCTGTAATTTCAAGGAATAATTTTTAATTTTCAGATATATTCTCCAAATAAAATATGCCCTTTTCTTTACGAATGTACATGTGTAATGCTCATATTTTTCGAAGTCATTCATTTCAAGTATTTTCCCAGGTATAATGAATTGACACACGTTAAGGGAACAATATATATGGAAGGGAAATGCTAGAGAGGATAAATAAGATTCAAGCAAAGTATTGGTGCTCCATGGCGATTTTTGGGAGAGATAACAATTTAGGATAAGGTAACCCTGATACTTATTTTGATAAAAATTAGCATAAGTACGGTGTTTTCATATTGATTGCTATTTGTAAAAATCGACATGCGATTTTTAAAAAACATGACATTTTTAAAATATTTCTTTTTGATCAAAAATTGATTGATAATTTTGCGGATTGTTGGCAAAATTGATTTCAAAATGTCAGGAAAATGAATGTGCAACAGTAGTGCATTGATAAAGGAAGTAATAGGAAAAAACGTGGAATGTTTGGTCAGCAAGAATGAAATGTGTTTGGTTGAGGAAAAGCAAATGCATGATGATTATGTTTGGGGGTGCAAAAAGAGAGGATTGAATATGCATCAGATTAGAAAATCTGCAAGAAATACATTTGAAGAAAGTAAGTTGAGCATAATTGAGATTTTGGTGATGATGAATTTGTGGGTACAAAAGGCCAACCTAGTTTTCATTTCTTTTGAAACAGGTGCATCAAGAAGAAGTGTCATGGATTGAATGAGTTTTTACCGAGAAGTGAACATCAATAACAGGTCAATTGAAAAGTCCCTGGCCTGACACATTGATGACGCTACTAGAATTAAATCCATGTGCTTTTTAGTTAGCCCTAACCCTCAAAAGATGCGTTTATAAATTTGACAGCTGTCGGATCATTAGTTTGTGAATTATAGCATTTTGAGTGAAGCAACTTTTGTTATTGTGAAAAAAATGGATAAAAAGGAATTTCGCATGTTGATAAAATATTGCTTTTTGAAGGGAAAAAATACAGTTGAAGCAAAAACTTGGCTTGAGGCCGAGTTTCCGGACACTGCCCCAGGAAAATCAACCATCAATGATTGATATGTTAAGTTTAAACGAGGTTAAATGAGCACCGCAGACGGTGAACGCCCAAAAGAGATTGTTACCGACGAAAACATTAAAAAAATCCACAAAATGATTTTGAATGACCGTAAATTGAAATTGAATGAAATAGCAGACACTCTAAAGATATCAACTGAACGTGTACATCATATCATTCACGAATATTTGGGTATGAGAAAGCTCTGTGCAAAGTGGGTGCCGCGCGAGCTCACTTTTGACCAAAAACAACGACGAGTTGATGATTCGGAGCAGTGTTTGAAGATGATCAAGCGTAATAAATCCAATTTTTACGTCGATACATGGCTCCATCATTTCACTCCGAAGTCCCATCGACAGTCATCCGAGTGGACTACACACGATGAACCCGCTCCAAAGCATGGGAAAACGCAACAGTCGGCTGGCAAGGTTATGGCGTCTGTATTTTGGGATGCGCATGGAATAATTTGCATTGACTACCTTGAAAAACGAAGGACCATCCACAGCGACTATTACATGGCGTTATTGGACCGTTCGAAGGACGAAATCGCCGAAAAACGGCCGCATTTGAAGAAAAAGAAAGTGCTGCTTCACCAAGACAATGCACTGTGTCACAAGTCAGTGAAAACGATGGCAAAAATCCATGAATTGGGCTTCGAATTGCTTCCTCATCCACCGTATACTCCAGATCTGGCCCCCAGCCACTATTTCCTGTTCTCATATCTCAAAAGAATGCTCGCTGGGAAGAAATTTTTGTCGAATGAAGAGGTGATCGCCGAAACTGAGGCCTATTTTGAAGCAAAGGACAAATCGTACTACAAAAATGGTATCGAAAAGTTGGAGAGTCGCTATAATCAGTGTATCACCCTTGAAGGGCATTATGTTGAATTAAAAAAAAACTAATTTTGCCGAAAAAATGTGTTTTACTATGATAGGCCGGGGACTTTTCAATTGATCTGTTATGCATGTTCAAAAGTAGTATGCTTGGGGGTCCCATATTAAATTGTGAAAATAGATGATAGTATGTTTGGGAAGCACAAGTGCAATCGTGACAAAAGAGTGCATGGAATATAGGTGTTTGGAGGAGTGCAAAGGGTTTTGAACAAATGTTTTTTTCCCATAGTTGTCACATTGAAACACTATTCTAATCTCTCAAAGGAGACATGCCTGACGATTATTTCGGACTGTTGAAAATCATACGATTGTTTACAGGATAAAGATTTTACTACCCAAGGTTTGTTTCAAGGGTCCAAAAACTGGATCTCACACTCATTCTTTGTGGAGCTTTATAAAAAAAAATACTACATAGACGACACAGGTGTACAGATTTATTCAATTCATATCATGTGGAGTTCATGCATTAATCCAGCAGTCCACATGAGCTTTTTAACATCTTTTTGGCTTCTGCAGAAAAAATTTACCCACCTACCAAAGAACTCTGTTAAAAAGGTAGATGAATTTTTGTCAAATTCTCTTCTTTCAAAGCATTCATCCTTATGGAAGAATGGGTACTTTTCCATTTCTCCAGCACAAACCTCGCCAAGCAGACTTTATTGGCGACAACTCGCAGTACACACATATTCCGTTTGGTGTTGGATGTATCATTTTTGATAACTTTATCGCCTGCGTCGGCAAAATGGAAAAGTACTGAAGAATAATCACTTAAAGTTTGTGGTATAAGGGATATGTTGATTAACGAAGGCTTTAACATTTCTCACAAGATGCATTACTACAAAACAAGAACATTACCCAATCTTTGGACGCTTTAAAACCACTAGTACATTTTTCAGATTTTGCTATTTGTGTTCTTCCAGGCCTTTTCATCTGCTGATCTACATCTCCATTACTTTTACATAGTGAAATGTGTCTCTTAGAAAACCTGTCAGCCAACCCTCAGTTGCATTAAATACCAGTTTCTTTGTTGCCTAAAGACTTGCTGATAGTTCCAATTCCTGAAGTTGGTTGTATATTCTAAGTGATTTTTCTTTTATAATTTTCCCAATAGGTATTCTTTAAGTTAATCTTCTTTCTTTTATTCACCATGTGTTTTCAATTTCTCTAAGATAGGATTTCAACTATAAGATGTTTTGGAACTGAGTTTCAATCCAGAAATTATTGATTGTAGAAAGGAATTCTCATTTTTTAAAACGTTTTTCTGAATTTCACTTGGTGTGTGTGTGTCATCAAATCTTCGATCGTTAATTTAACCAACTTCCCATTAAGCTAGAGCTCTGGAACTTTGGGAATCTTTCTAATTTGCCTAACAATGCAATATTTAAACATTTGTGACAAGTTTTAACTAATATTTCAATATTTTTTTAGAAACGTAATTTTTGTAGTAACCTGGCGCCATCTATGGGAGATTTATTGAATTTTGCAGAGAGAGTGATCTTAAAGACAAGGGAGATAAGAGGTTTTTTACAAAATTTTAACTAATATTTAAATAATTTTTTTAATGAGCTTTGCCACCATATAAAAAAAGGTTTTTAAAAATGTTGGTTTTTATCTTGTTTTAATTGTTCTTGTTCAGTACGGTTTGGATTGGCACACACCAAGTGATTCTCATTCATTTCCGCTGCTCCTGTAAAACGTAAAGTCTATTTTAAACATCGATTTTTATGTAGAGTAGCGTGTTGGCAACTTGTTATAATAAACATAGTTTCTTGACTGTTATTGGCATCCTTAAATGAATTTTACAGTAAAAGTTGTTTGAATGTAACTTTTGACTAGTGAGGTGAGCTTATGATAATCATGTACTATGGTGTACCAATTGGAATGCACATCAGTGCATAAAATAATAAATTTGGTTTGAATTATTAAATTAATATAATTCACTCTCCCTTATTTTTTCAATTTTTTTTAATATGAGCTATCCTCCACAACAGTTCTTAAAGTCACCTGGCTTAAACCAAAAGCTTTGCCTACTGATGCAAGACCTTCACCTCTCTTGAGAGTCAAAAAATTTTATTTTATTTTCTGATGAAATTGCTTCTCTCTTCAGAATATTTTATTATTTAAGCCTTGGGTGCTAAAAAAATGACAGAAAACAATATTGCTCATAAAACTTTTCTAAACCCTGAAAATTTAACACAATATTACCTTTTTTAACTTATTGGAGATGGGCAGTTTCGAGAAGAAAATACTGAGTTGAGGATGGGACTTTTCATTACATTGCTTACCCCTTTTCTGTTAATAACTGGCATTTCTAAGAATCATCTGACCAAAGAGCCAGATAGAATGTTGGAGATACCCACGACGACTTTTCAAGAAAAGAATTGCACACACATCAAACATCAATAAACTATATAGAAATTGAGAACGAATAAGACTTCTGCTCCTTGAAAGCAATTGTCTCATTTTCCCTTTGATCTTTTTTAAGGTTTTCTTAAGGAGATTGCGCCCAGCATTTTCTGAAAACTAGCCTTTAATGTTTAATTGAGCATACAAACATCCAGATGAATAAAATTAGAATGATTGAACACAAAAGATTTACAGACTTTTTATCTGACACATGAGTTTCAACTCTAATGCTTGCAATGAAAGAAAAGAAAATGCAATTACATTTTTAAGAAAATGAGATAGAAAAAAAAGCGATAATAAAATTCAAGTATTCCCCATGATCCTAAGAATACAAAGTTAACAAGCTATGAAATAAACCAAGTCAATAACACATGTATGGGGATAAAGAGACCAACTTATGATCATGCTATCAAAATTAAAAATTAAAATAAATAAATAAAAAAAAAAAAAATTTTGGATTTGTAATGGAATAAAAAATTTATGTACAAAAAGTGTATTTGTTTTTATAAGTGAACCATGTTATTTCAAAATCAGGTTTTAAAAAAAAGAGTTTGGTGTATGTGTCAAGCTAAACAAACCAAACACAGTTTTAGTTTCAAATGCAAAGTCATTCAACTTGAAAGAAAATGGATATCATGCTTCAGCAAGGCTCTTTGATGTTGGTAACAGCTCCATATGATAGTGGAAGAGCAATGAAATCACAATTAATATACCTAACATAAACAGACTTTGCGTAAAGGAGCAACAAAATGGCCTATCCTAGAAGAAAGTGCTCACAATTGGGTTCTAGAAAATCAACAGAATGGATTAATTGCAACGTAAGTTAAAGTGAAGTATCGGGTGCCCCTTGGCAATTACAGCAAAAACATCTCAACTTAGGAAATAGGTCACCAAAGTAACGATACATAAACAGCAAGGTCAAAAATGAACAGTACACCTAAATAAAACTGTGTCTGATAAAAAAAAAATGGCAAATTTAAATGTAATTAAATTATAATGTCCAGATTATAGAAATTTTATAGAACTACAAAACACTATTTAATAATAAATTATTACGATTAATTTTATTAATATGTACTTAAAAATAAAATTATAATGATATATAATTATGTATTATAACAATAGTGCATATTCATAAAAATTATTAAATGCTTTAATATTACATAATATAATTATAAATAATTACAACTATTATAATACATTTTAATTAGATACATTTGTATATTGTCCAGAACATAAAAATAATTAAAATTAATTTGAAAAATTTAAATATAAAAAAATTTAAACAACTAATAGTAACATTATGCAACAAGAATTATACAAAAATAAAGGGAAACAAAAAGGATTTTCTAGAATAATTCCATAAAGGAAGATACATTCCTTCATTGCAAAACAAACATTCAATCTTTTTTTAAATTAAATCTTTATATATGCATCACTGTAAAACATTTCACCTTTTGTTGCAAATCATTAAAAAAAAAAAAAAAAAAATCATACTTTTGAGAAAAAACTAAGAGTACAATTAAATAATTCCTCCAAGGTTGCTAAACAATAAATAATTTGAGAATAGAAAAAATGGTTTACAAGCAAAAAGAACTATACAACATATTTCTAAAATATCTCCTGCTGTTTTTCAAAAATTGTATGCAATTTTTAATTAATAGCAGTTGAGGCAGAAAACATGACTATGTAGAGATTTCTCAATAGAGTCAACAAAAACTGACATGCAAGATTAAAATCGTTATCACTTCCAAAAATCACCAATCGCAAGGAACATCCGATATTTCACTTTAATCAACAGCATATGTATATTTTCCTTAAAGTGGGCAAAAACAAATGCAAATGAAGTGAAAACTTTGAAGTAACTTTGAGTTGATAATATGATACATGGTATGGAATAATTTCGATCTACAAGAAAACAAAAGTTTTGCAAAATCTTCTGAAATATTTGGACAACAAACTGATGAATGTCGAAAAGTATGTTATTGATCTTCAAAGGTAAAAAAAAAAGTACTTATTGTCATATATTTGAAATTTGGATGAAACTCCAGCAATGTTTGATATAAAAAATAAAACAGTTCAATTTTAGTTTACAGGAACTGTTTGGCAATGAGAATTTCACTGGTAATAAATCACCAAGATGAAAACATTAGGATTACCTATTTTCTGACTGCCCTCTTTACACTATAAAAAGTAATGCAAATTTCAATTATCTTCTTTTTTCACTGGATCATTTAGAAAATTTTTGTTATAGCAAAAGGAAGAAAATCAGCATAAAATAGTATTAAAAATTTGAATGAATTCCATAAGATAACAATACTGTGCAATTTGTTTGGTAAACATGGTCCATAACAGTTTTTCTGTTGATAGATACAGATGTCTCTTCAGAATAACGTCAGTGAATTTTTCTGGTCTTTTTTAAATGCAATGCATTTTTACATCTTCATTGCAATTACAAAGTTTACAAAAACATTATTCCAACAACAGACTATTTTGTTTTCAGTTGAAACTAGTACGGGTTGAAAAATCCCGCATTTGGCACAATTTTCAAATTGTGTCAAGCACCCCCTTCCCATAGGATTTACCAAAGAAACAAATGATGTGAAAGGAACAAAAAGGGTCCTTGCATAATACAACTGCTATGAAAATCTCATTTAATTGTAGTTCTTTCTTGATTAGCAGATGGTACGAAATTAAAAACCAACGTTATTTATTTTTTTTAAAAAAAAAAAAAGATGCTAAAAACATAATTTCTCAAAAGTTATTTTAGGTTCATTCAATCCAGAGTACCGCTTAGTGACATAAAATTTTATTGTTAGCAATAAATTGCCAAAATGGTAACATTACTGCAAGAACGAACCCTGTACCTTGTCTGGGATTTTGTTTGGTTTAATTAGCATTGCACTTTGGAGCAACAAGGGGTATTGGTGATGGACCTTGTAATTTTGAAGCTCAGTCAAGTGACAAAGACAACACCCGAGTTGGCACCCCCTCTCCTAACTTCTGCACCACACCAATAGGACTTTGGACCTTGACACAGTTAATGTGCATCAACCCTAGCTACCATTCTCTGATTTTTCATGTTGGACTGGACCCTTCACCAGATGCTTGACTGGACCTTGACTGCATGCTCACTATCTAAGCAGAATATCAGTTTCCTCATTGCATAGCCGCACCAAAGGTTCGAAAGATGTTAACACAAAAGGAGGGAAAACCAACATAAATACAATATTGGAGAAATTATTTTTGGTTTAAATATGATGAGTCTTTACAGTAAATATGGTTAGCTAAAAAATGTCCATTACAAAATCAAGCTGTGCATACAGATGGAATATCAGTTTAATCATTACTAAGCTAAAAAACTTTGCGATTGTCCCAGTCAGAGGTCAGTGATTTTTTTTATCCATCTTTTTCAGTAGTTTTCAATGTTATTGTATGTGTATTTTATTTCAGTAGTTTTCAATGTTATTTTAGGTGCATTTTATTTCAGTAGTTTTAAATGTTATTTTATGTGCATTTTATTTCAGAAGTTTTCAATGTTATTTCTACACATACTTTTTTTATGACAAAAATGCTTAAGAAATTATAACTTTCCAACATGAACCAGTTTCCTATTGAAACCACTTCAAGTTTGAAAATCGTTTTTTTTTTTTTTTTTTTTTTTTTTTTTTGTTGCATTAAGTGTTTTTATGTTTACACATTTTCACCTTTTTGTCTGCAGAGAAAATGCCATCTTGTTTCCTGTTGAAATGACTTTGAATATTCATGTAATGATTAAATCTGTATTCTGCCCAGAAAGCGAGATTTTGTAATGGACACTTGACTACCTAACCATGTTTTTCATAAAAAAAAATGTTGGTGAAAGGTCCAGTCCAATGTGATAAGGCTAAGACGACGAAAAGAACAACCAAATGGTTTGTGAGAGTCAGTCAGTACGATACTTTGCTCAATCTGATTTTATATGTACATACATGAAATTTATTTATAAGTTAACCAAGCATGTTAATATGTGTATTAAGCAAACATGATTTGTCTGGCCAAAACAAGAAACAGAATCATTCACATAGTAGGGTTACCAGAAAAACAAATGTATGATTTTTGATATTTTAAGACTTTTTGGTAAGGTTACCAACTTGGCAATTTATTGCTAAAAATTTTCCGTCACCAAGAAGTACGCTTAACTCGGATCCACCCACTGTCCTAATGTACATGATAAATGTGACATATAAATAAAGCTAAAGAACTAAAGAGTATTTTGTCATATGTTATGTCGAAGGAGATTGTTTTAATGGAATACGTGTAATGTTCATTTGGTGAAAATGCAGTTTAACATAACCACTTGGTGAGATTTGAAAAATGCCAAATTTGGCAATTTTTTTTTTTGGCGGAACCTTTAAGTCCATGAGCGGAAAAGAAGGAATTTTTTGACTCGCATCATCACAACATTTAGGACATGCATAGGTGAACGAAATTAAACCTAATTTCATAACCCATACAAGTAAAGGATGCTTTCCTTCCTTCTGCAAATCACACAAAAATTGCAAAGTACATTCACTCATCTCTGTTGAAGTCATTCTCACAGCCCTGTACTTTAGAGAATAAACGGAGAATTAGTGATTGTAGGGCAGGTTAAAAATGCAGAAACAAATTAAATCCAGCAAGAAAAAATTAAATAAAAAATGTGAACAATGAAAAAAGGAAAACCACGCAAGGACAACAATAGTGAAACACGACAGAGCTGGAAAAGTTTCTAAACAAAGTAACGGACAATAAAGAATGTTCTAGAAACTCTGAGAAGTGTATGTTCAGCAAAGGAAGCGCCAAAAATCATAACTTCCGATTGGTTAAAAAACAAAAACGTGCAAAGTTTACCTTTAGAAACAGAGGCGCAAAAATCTACTGTCCATGATTGGCTAAAAAGAAAACATCTATCAATGCTCCATGAGTGCGAGACTGTGGGGGGGTAATGCAGCGAGAGGAAAAGTATTCCAGACACAGGGAGAAGAGGAAAAATATTCCAGACACAGGGAGAAAAGAAAAAAAAAAAAGCTGGTCGACTTAAATTCCGATTAATGTTGCAAATTCGAAAGAATTGTCCCACATAAAGCAACCAAAAATCAAACGGAGAAAATAATGGTCAGAGAACTGTATAACGGGAAAAAAAATATCTGGTGAACTGGAATCCATATTAGTATGACATTCGAAAGGGTAGCCCCGCTGAAAGCAACAAAAGTGAAAAAAACATGATCAGATAATTGTATAACGAAAAAAAATATATCAGGTGAACCGGAATCCGTATTCATATAGCAAATTCGAAAGGGTAGCCCCGTCGAAAGCAATAACAGTGAAAAAAACATGATCAGAGAATTGTATAATGGAAAAAAAATATCAGGTGAACTGGAATCTGAATTCATAGAGCCCCGCGTAAATCAACAACAGTGAAAAAAAAAAAGATCAGAGAGATGTATATAACCAAAAAAAAATATCTGGTGAACTGGAATCCGTATCCATATGGCAAATTCGAAAGGGTAGTCTCGGGTAAAACAACAGTAGTGAAAATAAAAGGGTTAGAGAAAGGTATATATAAATAAAAAAGCTTGTTAACTGAAATCAAAAATCATACGCCATATTCGAAAGGATTGCCACGCCTAAAGGCACCGGAGTGGAGAGAAAGCAGGGTAGCCACAATTAGCAAAATATCGCCAAATAATTCCTGTCGCCAAGGGGTGGTTATGCTAAACTGCATTCAACTGTTCATTGAGTAAGGCGATTTTTGTTTGGAAGATGCATATGAAATAGTTGAAGCGAAACGAAAATTCGGTTGTGGATGAACAGCAGACCAAATAGGAATAGTTTAACATGTTGATGTTTTTAGACACTTCATCAATGACTTTATTAGATACATGCTTTTTATACAAGGGATTTATTGGGGAAATCGGTTAGTATTTATTACATTACATTAGAATTAATGTTACTCCATAAAAGCTCGCAAATTTGGCGATAAGTGGTGGGGCTTAACTGAATATTCACCGCTTTAATCTAATCTGCTTCAATATTCCTTTAAATATATTGTCAAATAATTTCTTTCAAAGCGAGTAAGTTTTATGCAATTACAAATAATAATACTGAATAACATAAAGGATTGAGATGATTTGAGGAAGAAATTAATCTATCACAACTCATATACAAATTTGTTGACAAATAAGGTCAACCAAAAATTCTATTTACAAAAAAAAAAAAAAAAAAAAAAATCCATATTAGGCTTACCTTCATGAGTTCTTGGTGCGATAGCAGCCATTTTAAAACTCAACGAAAAGGCAATCAAGAAGTTATATTTTGATAATTATTATTTCAATGACTAAAATCTATTAGGTACAATTAAAATTACTATTCATAGCACAGTAATATACATTTGTTCATAAATACTTTTTATGATAACAAACGCTAAAATGTACTTATATTTATTTACTTCACTTCAGCTTACTGCTTTCAGCTTTAAGTGGTGTAATCGTGGTTAAATGCCTGTGAAACACGACATAATTTTTTTGAATTTTATTATTCCTAGAATCCTGATTTTCAGATGAAAGATCTATTATTAAATAGAAATATCATACAATATTTGATAACAATAATAAACACTTTTAGTAAGATTTTTCATTAAATGGCTTCTGAATCTCTCTTTGGTATTTAACCAATATTCAAGAAGTAGTAATGCGATATTACATAAATAAATTCAAATTCCCTTAAAAATTTTTGTGGAAATAAATCTTGATTTGTAACAGTTAAATAAACATTATTTAATTTAATGTAAAGAAACTTGCTTGGACAGTTTTCACGCCTGTAGAGAATTCTAATGTGCAATAGATGGAAAAGACGTCTATTTTCAATCAAATCTTAAATTCTTTTCTTTTCAGTGTGAAGAACAGATGTTGAATAAAAATGTTTGACTGAAAGTTCTGTTAAGATGTTCGATTTAAATAAATTATGTATTCTTTATTTTATATTTTGAATACTCATAAATGAAAAGGTTCTGCATTTTCTTTTTTAACGTGAATAACTGAAATGAGTGCACTGCTACTGCGATCTTAGAATAATAGCTTTTGTCCAATAATAACAATGATTGATACATTTAAAATATGAATATTGTTACAGAACAAGTATTTATAGTACAAGTACATCATTTGTTATTTCCCCCCTCCCCCGAATTCACAGATTGATTGGCTGGTTTTTTCAACTGAATTGAATTAATAAATCCATTCAGAAAAATAAATCTACTATTTCAAGGGGGAAAATACAAATGCTGTGTGTTAATACTTGTGCCTTAACAATATTCATATTTTAAATGTATTTTTAGTTATTTTAAGGATTTTAACTGAATTATTTTGATCTTCAGTTGATATTTTTAATTTAAAAAAAATAGCGGAGGAGAAAAATTCAATATTAAAAACTTTTTCATACTAAGATTTTGAATATAAATTTTGTATTCTGTATGTAAAAAAATTAGAAAGTGGAATAATCATAAATATCACTGTCATTTTAAAGTACAACATCGGCTTCTTTGCACACTTAGCGCATTGTTCAAATATTAGCGCCAGATTAAATTTATTGGGATTGGCGCTGCTGAAATTTTACAGGTCTTAGGAACGATTTAGGACGTGTAATGCTCACTTTTTTGCGTGGCAACGATACAATGGTTGCTAGTACAATATTTCTAGCCTCTTTTTGTAGATCGCCAAGTTAACCATACGGTTTGTTATTGAGCCAAGCCCAATTACAGTCAAAAGAGTTTTGATGCTGATCGGTTGTATAGATACGTGGTTGATCATTTTGATACTGAAGCTTAGTCTTATTTTCTTGATATTGTGATGTTATATTATTTTTATTTCACTGTTCTTTATTGTTGATTGATTTCATGTGTGTTTTAATTTCCAGGTTTTTTTAAACATATTTGCTAGATTATTGTTTTTTTTCTCCCAGGGATCAAAATTGACGAACGAAGTAGACCAATTACAAAAATATAAGGTAAGTGAATCTTTAGTATTATACGTATCCCTATCATCAAAAGTTGACAATAAATGTTTTAAAATTTATATAGCTGAAAGCGATATTTCAAACGAGGAGGAAGGTTTTGATTGCGATAACGTACATGAAATGTTGAATAAATGTGACAATGGTATTTATAAAAGATGGAAGTCACATTGAAGGTGCTCTTGTTTATTATGAATATTCAAAATGCTGCATATTGTGTAGAAATACATATTTTACTTTACAATCTTTTTCTAATCACTGTAAAATCTGCGAAGGATGTATATACCGCTATTGAAAATAAGAATGACAAAAAAGGGATCGGTGAAGAAGGGAAAAAAGCAGTATTAGAATGTAGTGTTTATCTAAAAAGTTTTTCATATTCATCAAAATTACAGAAACATACTAACGATGCTCAAATTAAACTTTGCCTTATTCTTGTACACATCCTGAGTGTAATTGTAAATTTAGGTACTTGACACAGTCGTTAACACATGGAAAAGAAGTTCATGGAATAAATATGACAACGAATGAAATAAATTTTGAAGATAAGTTTTCAATCACGACTAGAAAAGGAGGGTGCTAGAACTTTTTCTTCTTTCAAAAAAACTTACTGGTGATAAAACAACCGAAACAAATGTTTATTCATATTACAGTTGTCAGTGTTTTAAGTTTGTCATATCAAAGCCATTTAATAGGAAAACTAGTTGAAGATATGTCAAAGGCTTAATACCATCAAATGAATGTCCTGTTCAATGCATTGTTTTTGAGACAGATAAAATGTCATTTTTAAATCCTTTTCAAAGCATAATCATGAATTAAAGGCTTCAAAACATAAAATTTTAACTAATTAAAATGACTTGTTGGGAATTTATTAAAGCTAACCTTTGAATGGGTATCGAGAAATCTAAAGTACTGGAATGTGCTCGTGGTAACAGAAAAATGAGGAGTGATCGAGATAACTATTTTGTTAAAGAATCCTTTTTGACAAACAAAAACATGAATTCTTTGAAATTACTTTTACGGCTCCATAAAAAAGATGCTGGTTGAAATTATTAATAATAAATTGCATAATGAAACTTATAATTGTGTTCTTTTATATAAACCTAAAGGAAATTATATGGTTTCAGGTTCTAAAGCTTAAAAAAATTGCCAAATAATTCATTAAAAATTGGCTTACAAACAGCTGAACAAAAAGAAATGATGGTAAAGAGCTGTAATAAATATTATGTATTGACTCAACTCACAAAACCTATTTATTTCCTATTTAATGAATTTAATCATACCTGATGAATATAGAATAGGTTATCCATTTGCACATTTTATCACGAATAAATTAGATGTGGAAAGTATGCATTGTTTATTTGACAGCATAAAAGAAAGTGTTCCCAACTAAAATTTTAATTGCATCATAACTGATGATAAAACAACAGGTCCCGCTTTTAAACAAGTGTTTGGAGATGAGGTTTAACACCTCCTTTGCAAATGGCATCTTCATTGTGCTTTAAAAAAACCGTTAACTAATCATGTTTCTAGTTTAGAAATGAGGAATAAAATTTAGACTTTTTTAGCAGTTCTTTTAGAGGAAACAAATTCAATAAAATTGAAAAATAGTATGGATAATTTTAAAGTTGCATTTCCTGCCAAGGAACCTACTATCATTGAATATTTCGATGATAATTAGTATGGTAGAGTGGAATTATGGAGAATGTCACTTTCTGCATACATAAACCAATATGTATTGTAGGTCATTTCATAAGCGCTAATTCAATTGTCGAATAGACAATGGAATTGATACTGTATTAAAAATAGAAAATGATACATATTTTGCACATCAGTAGAGAATAATAATTCGCATATACCCAAGTGTTTATGTGAAGGCAATATATTCATGATTAGTATAATCACAAACTAATGGAGGTGTGTTTTAGGAAGTTAAAAAGATTATGGAAGGATGTTCAAACCATGATAAATGCTTCTGTAGGTGTATAAAAAAAATCATATTTACCTCTATGTATGCTTGGATAATCGCCTACTGTATAAACATATTCAAAAAGTTAACTCATTATGTGTTCAACAATTTCCATATTTTTATGTTGTTTTAAGTGATGGAATTGTTGAAGATAAAGAACATGACCGATTCAGTTCTATCCTTGGCTTGTGTAAAAAATTGCATTGATTCTGCAGTTGAAGAACATTCTGAGAAGAACGAGAAATCTACGAAACTAATATTTTACTTGCCAAATTAAGTTTCTTATTGCAAAATAAATTTGTCAGAGTTACTCTGTTATTTTATTTAAATAGCAATTTAAAAACTATGGTTTCAATGTGCGAATCAGTTGCAGAAAGAAACAGTGAATTAAAACTAGAAAATAATTTGGTTACCTCCCAATCAGCATTTAAACTAGCAGTGTATATTTAAACGTACCAGTAAAATTAAAAAATTGAAGAAGAAAGCTTTGGGATATCCTTGTTTAATTGTCAAGAAAGAAACAAAGAAGTATTTAAAAGTAGAGCAATCATTATTATGTAATGCAAATAGCGTGTTTAGGAAACCAACTGGATCTTTTACCCTAAAATTAGTTATGTATCTAATTACAGTCAAATAGTTTTACATATTGAGGACATTAAATTATATTTTTATGAGATGAAATCGTTAGATAGTTATGTATCTGATGAGGAAGTAAGTATTGTTTTAAAAAAAGAACAAATTTTCATAAAGGATGGGTGTAGGATAGTATAATTGATCCATTCAAATCAAAAGCATACAAAGTAGAGATTTCATCATGGAAAGATGTTATCACATGCAAATTCTGGAAATTAGAGGTAATCTTGTTAACTTCTTTGATTTTAACCAACTTAGGAATGCAGAATTCATTTTCATTCCCATTAATGTGTCTTGTCATTGGGTTTTATTAGTGGTTGAGTTAAATGTCAAGAAATTATACTTTTATGATCTTTAGGTTTTGGAAACGAAAGTAAGTATACTAAATTAATAGATTTCTGGAGAACTTTAAATACTTTGTTACATGAAGAACAAGATAGGCATATTTCATATCCTATTCATCTAAAACAAACTGATTGCCTGAATTGTAGTGTTTTTATATCATACTTTACAAATAGGGTATTAAACAGAGAAACGATAATTTTGATATAAATGAATTTAGAAGGCACATGTTTGATTCTTTTGCAGGTAAGTGTGTAAATAATATCTAATATATTGTATCAGATTATATTAACGTTTGTTATCAATGCAAGCAGAATTATATACACTAGGTAAATTTATTCGAGTAGCTTTTTAATTATTTAAAGTACTGTATAAAATGAATATTTTAATTCTTCTGTGTTTCATTTGTATACTATTAAAAATTCATTATTTTGTGTAATAAAAGTAATTGTGAGTTTTTTAAAGTATCTGAGGAACCTACCTTTCCTGCTGGAAAAGGAGTTAATGCATTTACATACCATATCTCCTGGGTGATGTGGAAAGTGGTGGAGATAAACCATTTTCATATGATGTATTACTTTAGGGAAATATTTTTAATAGTTCCTATTTTCCAGGCATTTATCTATTTTATTATGTGTGTCAATCAACCGAATGCTGGAGACACTGTTGTATATTGGAAGTTTTTGATTCGAAGAGAATGTTAGATGGGATTTCCATCTGTGGTGACATTAAATTTGCATCACAGTTGTGAAAGACTTTCTGAATTCGTAAAAAATAATAGGTAAGTTATATTTATGTGAAAAATATGTAATGGATCACTCTCTATACCATATGAAATGTAATTATTATAGTTGTATATTAAATATTATTACAGAAATTATATATATGTATATGTTACGTAAATGGTAAAATCAGGAATACCAAGTAGTAATTTCTTTTCCTCGAGGAGAAAAATTACAGGTTTAAAAAAAATAAGTGTAGTAGTTTTCTTAATAACATCATTTGCAGTATTGCTTTTATTTGATATAATAAGGAAAAAAGCAGAGAATGCAATACAATTTTATTTTAATTAATTCGTGTGCATTTCCTCCCACAATATATTAAATAGCTGATAGCTTATGGTAACTAAAATATGTATCAATAACTTCTGATATCTTTAACTTATTAAACAGTTACTGACTGCTAATTTTTCAGAGCCCATAGTTTTGATAAATCATAAAATTTACTTCTTTTCCTGTTTTGAACATATAATTGGATTGATACACATGGAATTTGTAAAAGCTCCAAGTCTCCTCCCTCATGGCATGGTGGGGAAGTTTGGAGAAGGAGGTGCCAGAAAAGTGTTGTCTGCGTTACTTAACACAGATTCAAAATTACGAGGTCTGTCGTCAATAGCCTTCATTTTGCTTCTGAGTGCAATGCTACTGAACAATCATTAAATCAATTAAAGTAAATGAATGGGAAAAAACTGAAATTACCATTGTATTTTTGTAATAAAAATGATTATGGTACACGACATGAGAAATTTTGAATTATTGAGTCGTTTTTTTTTTTTATTTTGGAAAGAACTTTCAGGATTTTTAAATTCATGTTTTGATAACAGGGAAAGCAATACCTGGGCATATGAGACAATTGATTTGATTATATGAGTCAGGTTACTATTGATTAACACTAAATCGCCTGCGTTGATGGAAGCTAGTTAACAAAAATTTAGCTCAAAATATTTTAGTGAGGACGAAAATCTGAAAAAAATTACATTGCGAAAATTCTGTGAAAGATGGATGAGATGGACATTTTTTTTTTACTGAAAAAAATCATATGGTTGATATCTATATGATGCCAGAATTCTTTTCGACGCAAAAGAATTTACCCTTTATTCAGCGCAATTTATATTTCAATGAATAAAACTGTAACTAAAATTAAAAGCCTAAGAGTTTGATTTACAACTCACCTTTCTCTTAAAAGGAAGGAATACTGTCATAATAGCTATTATATTAAATTAAAATAATTGGAAGCTCCATAATTAAGTAGAAAATTAAGTTTCCAGTAATTAAAATCAAATTCGCATATTCTAAATAGCTATGCGATCAATTCAAACAGTGGAAGAGTTAATAAAAATTAAAGAGAAAGCAAAATTGAATAGCGAAAGACACGGACACTAATATAGAAATTAGTAGTTAAAAGCATTCGTACACTTGCAGTGAAAATTCTCAGTAAACCAGAAAGTTGGGTTTCTTTCTTCTTTTTTTAATTTTCAAAACGTGCATTTGAAGCTAAAAGTGTTCCACGTAATTATAAACCCGAGATTTAACTAAATTTACTGTAAGAAAAAGCTGTAAATATTATTACCTATTTTAAAAATGATGAGATCTCAACAATTATGAAAAAGTAAAGTCCTTAATACTTCAAGAGTTTGAGCCTACTCCCCAAGCATATTTAGAGAATTTTAAAAAAATAACGCGTCACAATTGTGAATCATATGTACAATTTACTAGTCGATTATTTACAAATTGGGAGTACTATTTAAATTTGAGAGACGTTTCAAATATTGAATCATTAAAGGAACAAATAATTTCTGATATAGAGACCGCTTCGCATAAAAGTATTCGTCAAGAAAATAAATGATTCGATTTCATAACACTGGCGAAAGAAATTGATTTATTTTATTCATCTCGTGGCAAAACATTAAATGAATTAATTCTTACCGCAAAAAAAATAATTGAGGCATGACTAGAACATTTTTTTCGGATGTAAAGTATTCAAAGTATGTAAATCTGAAATCCATTGTGTAAGTAAATAACCACACAAGTATAACCAATTACCTGTAAAAAATAGAATTAGTTAAAAATAATTATCTTTGTTTTAACTGCTTGGTTTTCAATAAAGTTATGCAAATCAAAAATCCTTTGTGCATGCTGCCTCCAGAAACATAATTTTTCTTCATGTTTTTCTGAAGAATTTAACCTTCTGAGGGAAAGAGTTCGTTGCCCCTCGAATGGTGAACTTTGTCTTGTGACCCCGCTTCGAAACAATAAATAACGGAGGGGTGAATTTAACGACACAAGAGGAATTTTTGAGCGCAGGGGAAAGTTGTTTACACGGAAAGAGAAAAAGTTATTTTTTGGAAACTGCGCGAAACAAGAGATCTCGATGGTGGTACAATGAGTAATTTTATTTCGCAATAGAGGATGAATAAACTTAAATTAAAAAGAAAAATTATAGAAACTTTTTGAGTTGACTACTGTCACCTATAGAACAACGAGCGCGCCGTATTTGGTTACTCGAACGCTAAAACAATTAGCTTAGAATTTTCCATTAGGAGCTTCAGTTGTATTAAATGATATGTACATTGATGATGTGCTTACCGGTGCCGATACATTATTAGAAACAGAATTAGTTTTACAGAAATAGATTGGCTAAAAGTAATTGGTAAATTAATTTTTTTCCACGTCTTTCGATAAAACTCAAACTATTTGCTGATTTTCTAAAAGCATTTTATTTAAGCTTTTAAATGTCTTTTTGGTATGTAAAATATTATTAAACATTTGAAAATCTCGGAAAGCCTAATTACAAAACATAATGTAAATATAGGGTTTAATTTTTTTCAATTTGACAAATTATTTTCTACCGATTGCGTCTTAATTAGAACAATTTCAAATTTGCTTTAGTAAGTGATAATTTAATTCCCCTCTTTCATAAAAAAGTAATTACATTCGTATTTTCAATGTTAAAATAACAATAATTGATTTAATAGCACTTGATTTATTTTTACCTTCCTAACAATAAATACTTCTGAATTAATACTTTAATCAGAATGTAAATTATATTTTTGAATACGCAAGAAAATCCGGCTATTGACCTTGAGCCGTCTTAATTCATCTTTTCTCTCCTTTTAATCAAACAATTCATTTCATTTATCAGACTCTGAAGTGTAAGAATATTAAAAGAAGATAATTTTTACAAAAAAGAAAATGTATCACTATGTGAATCTTATTTTTGAAATTATTCTAATTTCAAAATTAATCTAATTTTTGTGAACAAGCAAATACAGAAAGCATTAATAAAAAAAATATATAAAATTTAACAAAACATTTGATCAAATCTTTCAAATTTTGATTAACATTTATTAAAGCCGTTTGTAGCAATTCTGTAAGATGATGATTATTTAAATATTAGCAACATTTATGCTTCACGAACTTCATTCTGCAGTACAGCTTTTCAGCAATATGTTGCAAAAACTTAACAAAGTTTTTGGAA
>BMAW01047640.1:0-11969 GCA_019974015.1 Nephila pilipes
TTTCCTTATTCAATTCCATTTGATCCTTAAATTTTTATTTTATCCAGTCCTATATTGCTGCATACATTGACATTTTCCTAGTTATAAAATAATTCTTGCATTTAGCTTTGCAGTCAGTGAAAGATTCTTCCTCTTCCAATTTATCTATGAGAGCGATGAGACATATGTGGCTCTGACGCCTGCCTCCTATTTCTCGATGTAACTATCTCTCTCCAGTATTATATTAATAAATATTTATCAACCACTCGCAACCATTTTATATCAACAATTTCATTTATCGTCGCCAAGATTTTACTGAGTAAATACGTAACAAGTGCTTTAAACTCTTCATTTTCTTTTACTATTTTTAAGTTGTCTTGGAAGTTCTTGAAGATCGTCCTTGGAAAGGTTCTTGCCGGAAACCCTCATTAACCGTTCGATATCTGGCTCTCCTACATCTCTCCGTGCCGCTTGTATCAATTAAGAGGTTAATTTCAGCAAGAATTAAGATCTTCCCGTTGAAAAACAAAAACTACGGTTGGCAAAATCTAATACATTCCATTTCTGCATTTACAAGTTAATTCTTGGGAACGAAATCAATATAATCTATGTGGCATCCATGATATTATATTTTTTCTAGAACAGCACAATTCATTCTTTATTGACGTCGTCTATTCGATAAGTTCTTGAAATGTACAACGCAAATAAAATTTGATGAAAATGTGCGTCTTAAAATTTGATACTATCTTCTGATTCATCGAATGAGCCAATGACGTGGTGTTGGATAGAAGGAAAACTACTTTACACGCATTTCAAATGCTTTTGAGTACGATTATGTCAAGTTGATGGAGAGGCTTCGAATATTGCCAAAAGTAACAAAATATTAAAATGGAATTATGTAATGCTCTTGAGCTACTTAATTAATCTAAGGAAAACTATTTTTACATAAAACAGGAGTATCCAACTATTTAAACTTTGGAGAACCCTTTGATCTTACCATTTTTTTGAAGGAACCTTTTGAACAAAGAGAAGAAAAAAATAGAATATCAAAACCTTGTCTCATTCAAAATCTTTGGTAATATAAATCCAAAAATGCATAATATTAATTTGACTTAAATTTAGTTTCAATTGAGTGTTGGTCGCTATTTCAATTTGTTGATCTCTTTCTTCCTTTTTTTTTTTGGATGTTTGTTGGTATCACTGTCTTGAAGCAAATATTCAAGAAATGTTTTGCAGATTTCATAAGTTTCTGACCAAACTAATTTTTGTAGGGATTAGCGTCTTATAAAATATTACGAAAATTAGGAGAGCTTTCAATAATAACTTTCAAAATGCAATATGACAAAAATATCAATTTTTTAAGAGTGACTTCAATTTTACTTTATACCTTAAAAATAGGGAAGTAAGAAGTGGGCAATTCTTCACCTGAATCTAAGAAGGGAGACTCCTTTGTGTTCTTATGCGTCTAGATTATTGTATTTGAAGAACATGACTTTTACAAAATTTAAGAACTTTTTGATCTATAAAAATTATTTATATTTATTTTTTCAAGTTTACTTCCCTTAAGAATTCGACCTATCACAATAATTTAAATTTTACTAAAATTTTGGCACTTTGATTAAGCAAATAAAGATCCTTTGTGGAACCCTTGTCAAAGTTCCAGGGAACCCTAGGCTTCAGCGGAACCCAGGTTGAAGACCTATGACATAGAAGAATCAAAAGGTTTCCAGATTTGTGTAACAAATTGTTCAATAATCCAAAGTATAAAAATCCATGTAAAATATCCTACAGTTCCAGGCATATTATAAAGGAAAAGAAAGAAACAATTACGTGACGAATTATTATATCATTTTTTAAATATAAATAAAAAATATTTTCTCCATTTTAACAGAACGTTTGGATAGAAATTAAATATAATAAATTTGTACAAACTTCAGGTTTCTTGAACACCAGGTTTCGCATAAAAATTTTTAATATTATTTTTTAAATCGCGTGAATGTTTATTAACGTCGCGCTTAGAAATAACATGAGAGCCATTGGCGACAGCCAACGTAATTTGTAACCAAGCCCAAGTGATCTGAATCACGAATCACGAATCCCAAGTTCATGAATTTGTTGTGTTACCGTCCCTCTTAGAAGCAACACGATGGCTACGAGTGATGGACCTCATTATTTTAAACCTTGGTCATATGACGAAGAACACTTTAAATAGTATCAGTATCTAAAGAATTCCGCATTACGCTAAAGGGAGGACATAGCACCTCAATAGATTAAGCTTGCATCATCTACGTTACATGGTGGTTCTCTAGTGAAATCAGAACTAGAACACAAGACACAGCGAAACAACATTGACGCGAGTTCGTGAAAATGATGATAAGATTATCTCGACCACATGTTTTCATTACTAAGATCCAAAATTTTAATCCAACCTTTAAATATCTTTACTCTTGTTTCATAATATTCAAATGAATTATATTAAAAAATTCAAATAAAATTCAGTTTTTTCCCTTTCGAATTTTTCTTGAAATATAAATGTGAGAGTGAGAGAGAAATAGAGAGAAAAACCGTTATGATTTAAATTTTTTCTTTAGGAACTTTTTTTTCTCCTCTGAATAATTCAAACCAATTTCTAAATCTGTATCAAATAATTTTCATTAGATCAAATTGACCAACGGATAAAAGTTATATAAATAGTATTGCGCAGTCAACAAGTGAAACGTTTCAAGAAATCTTACAAAATTCAGATTAATTCAAAAAGGGTGAAGCTTTTTATTTTGTAAAGATAATAACATTTAATTTTGCTTTTCGAAAACAATATCTAACCCTTTTGCTGGTATCGAAAATGGAATTTCCGATTTTTTTGCTTGAAAGAAATCTCTTCATCTATGCTGGTCAAGGTTTTGGAAGATCTTTCACATGTGTTTCAATCCATTTTGAAAAATAAAGCACTTTTGAGAATGTTGTGAGCAATGTAGGATTGCATTCAATCTTGAATTCGTCTTCTTGTTGTATATAAGACGAGACTCCGAGATCGTAGAATCTGTTCTTGAACTTGATGAAAGTCGATGAGCCAGAATCACCCTAAAACCGAAAAAATGAGCAAAATTTTATTTTCGATATCTTTATAGCTCGTAATTCATAGAATACTCATTTAGATGAATCAAAATTATTTATTGATGAAAAGAAAAGTTCAAGTATCGACACCTGAACAAAACTAACAAAGTTTTATTTTAATTTGAATTAATCGATATTTTCCCCTTGCTTTTTATGTTGCGTTTTTTCTATTTCTATTTAAATGTTGGCGTAGGACGCAAAATTGCAAAACCTCCAAATTTTTTCCTAGTCCTCCCGGAACGCAGTTTAATGATTTTCT
The DNA here is from genome assembly GCA_019974015.1 of Nephila pilipes. Classification (NCBI taxonomy): domain Eukaryota; kingdom Metazoa; phylum Arthropoda; class Arachnida; order Araneae; family Nephilidae; genus Nephila; species Nephila pilipes. The sequence goes on from BMAW01047640.1 coordinate 3,353, forward strand.
AATAAGTATTAATGAATAAAATGTTTGTTACATTGAACATTTTTCACTGTTCTGCATAATTATCGTAAAAAAATTCATTCAAGAGGTAAAAGTTTTTCATATTAAATTGTTAAGTTGTGACGACATGAGTTGTAATTAAATTCAGCACAACGCTTAGTAAAAATACCTCTCAAACATACCAACTGATGAAAAGATTTTAGTTTAATTTATTCAATACTTTCTTTGGGCACAACCTCGTTTCAGATGGCAGAGATAGGTAAGAAAAATAGAAGTACTCTAGGAAACCAATCTCTGGTATCTAGGGCACCCAGAATATCAATTAGTGCTTTATTTTAACAATTTACATGCGTTCAAGAGTAGGATTGATATGCATTGTATCGTCAACAGAGAAACGTTTCGAATGTTTCTGCATGAAGATTTATGCAAAACTAAATTTTATAATAAGTTCCCACATCACAGAAATCATTTTATCCACTGGAAATTATTCCAGCTTCTTCAAAGGGCAGAATAGAAGTAAAAATACTCTCAGCACAAACCAAAAAGCACAAAAACTTTTCTATTCGAAATGCAAATAATTATCGTTATTTTTGTAGACAGTAAGGATCTCGAATAATTCATAGAATAGCAAGACAGCTCGAAGAATTCATCGCATAAGAATGACCTCGAAAGTCTCGTGATAATTGTCGCCAACTCAGGCCGAGATTCCATTCGTTGAGTTGTATGTTCCCCGTCTCATTCCATCAAATATTCGTTGAGTTGCTGAGCTAATGCACTTTTAAATCCTGTCGAAATCTACAGTCCTTCTGTTGATGTGATGTAGAAGTTTAGAGTCGTAGGTGTCCGTTCACCTTACTTGACCGACGGTCACAATTATGAGAACAACGCTATCGTTCTGCTTCTAAGTCTGATGTCAGTAAACATTCAGTCAATCATTCAACACATAAGAATATAGCGCGTTTAAATTCAGAGCATTTCGAAAACAACGTGGTACCGTTTAAAGCATACTTTACGTAGAGAGTTATTTCATCAAAGAAAAAGTTTATATTTCAGCGTGTAATAAATTCACTAAAGTACAACTCACATTAGGTCAAACTCATTGGGTCACTCTAACCAAGACAACACAAATCCTTGATGTATTTAAATGCAAAATAAAAAACCTATTTTTACCGTATTCAGGGCAATAATGATAATAATGCAAGAAATGTATAATATTTTAACGTAAGTATTTATATGACATATAATTTTATGATTATTAATATGACTAGAATATGGTTTATATGATTATACATTTATTTTCCTTTATTCGCCTTACATAATTTTTGATGTGATATTTAATCATTTATTTGACACCATTAGTAGTAATAAAAATGCAAAAACATTTGAATTCAAACCAATTATTCCCACAACTAATGCAAAATTATGCATAAATCCATTTCTGATATTCCTATTTCAAGCTTCTCAAGAAGTTGCTCCCTTACAAATTACAAGGTTCTGCTACCTTAATAATCAATTGTAAGTTTTTAGAAATAAAATCCCAATCCATTGTTTTAGAAATAACAATTTGGAATTGAAGTAAAAATTGTCATATGAAGGCAAAAAATATCAATTACACCAAAAAGCATTACTTAATATAAAGAAAGATCTTGTAGACTCGGCTTGCATCCATTGCAAAATTCTTGTACACCTTGCTTGTTAAAAATCAGAGAGAGTTGTTCTAATATGTTTTAATGTAAAAAAGAGTAAAATTTAAATAAATAATAAGGGAACTAGAAGCAACATTTTATCTTATTTCAATTTTTCGACTAAAATGACACCTAAAAGCCCCATAGTGTCCGACACGTAAAGCTAATTGTATGCCCAGACATTATTCTACCTCAATCATCAGTTAGTATACATATCAAACACGAACATTTTGTAGATAACACGTGGATCAATAAGTTCCGAGACTAACCCAGAGATGGCACTCGTAGTAAACCAGTAACCAGGTCTTTCTAGAGTACTAACCTTTGCTTGAAACGTGTCAAAATTTTAAGTCGATCGGACCAGAAACAGCTGAGTTATCGAGGTTGCAGTAAAGTCGTTTTGTAGTTTGTTTAAAAAATGGAAAAAACCGAGTTTCGTGTTCTGATAAAACATTGTTTTTTAATGGGTAAAAACACCGTGCAAGTGAAACAATGGATTGAAAAATGTTACCCGGACTCTTGTCCATCAAAAGCAACGATTTGTCGGTGGTTTGTCGAGTTTAAACGTGGTTCTACCAACACAAATGACGTGGAACGCTCGGGTAGACCTGTGGAAGACGTTACACCGGAAAATGTGAGTGAAGTGACAAAAATTATAATGAAAGATCGTAAAGTGAAGCTCCGTGAGATTGCTGAGATGCCACAGATATCATATGGAAGTGTATTTACTATCCTTCATGAAAAATTGAGCATGAAAAAGGTTTTTTCCAAGTGGGTGCCGCGATTGCTTTCGATGGAACAAAAACAGCAACGAGTCGATAATTCGGAAAGCTGTTTATCGCTATTTACTCGCAACAAAAAAGATTTCTTGCGTCGTTACGTGACCATGGACGAAACATGGATACATCACTACACTCCAGAGTCGAAGCGGCAGTGGCGCACAGCTGGCGAAAGCCGTCCGAAGCGTCCGAAAACGCAGCAGTCAGCTGGCAAAGTCATGACGTCAGTTTTTTGGGATACGCATGGCGTGATTTTCATTGACTACCTCGAAAAAGGTAAATCGATCAACAGTGATTATTATATTGACTTGCTGGTGCGTTTGAATGAGGAAATCGCAAAAAAACGACCGCACATGCAGAGAAAAAAAAATCCTTTTTCACCAAGACAATGCACCCTGCCACAAGTCGATGAAATCAATGGCAAAATTGAACGAATTGGGCTTTGATCTGCTTCCCCACCCCCCATACTCGCCAGATTTAGCCCCCAGTGACTACTGGCTCTTTGCTGATCTTAAAAAAATGCTCCAGGGAAAAATATTTGTCTCAAATGAGGAGGTCATCGTTGAAACTGAAGCTTATTTTGTAGCGAAAGATAATTTTTTTTGAAAAATTGGAAAAGCGTTGGAACGATTATATCACCCTAAAAGGTGATTATATTGATGAATAAAAAAAATTTTGCAAAAAAAATGTTGTTTTCAATGTCAGTCTCGGGACTTATTGATGCATGCGTTATAAGGATCATTCAATAAGTCCTTAGAACATCCAAAAGATGGCGATAGTAGCATCGCAATGGTTTGTTTTTAATAAGGATCATGACTAAACAGACAGCTGTCTAAGTCTCAATTGCTTGTATTTGCGATCATGACGTCTCTCGTACCTAAAAAATTCTTCTTTGTAACATTTCCGGTAGACAAGATCATCTTCCCCTTCCTTAGGAAAAAACACACATGTGAACCAGCACCATTATTTTTAATTGTTTCTCGGTTTCCGGTGTATATTCATGAATCAAAGCCTGTGGAAACTTGACGCAACATGACGTCATCAAATCGACGCGTACATAAACATCAATTAATATACCGAATAAATTTTATACAGATACTCCAATTATTTTTAGTAATAATTAAATCATTTTCCATTGATCAAATCATATGACTTTTGAAGTCGGTATAGGTTTGTCGCATACTGATCACAATTTTATCGTCTACTAATGATTATCTTTCCATATTCTGCCTTTTTTCAGTTTTCTAGTTTCTACATCAGGTAGAGAAATTCATGACTATCGATCCAGAAGTCTATCGAAATTCAATGTACATGAGCTACGATAAAAGTGAAGAGCATACAACCGAAAAAAGAGAGAAATGAGAAATATATGAATTGTTCTAATTATAACATTCATGTTTCAAATTATACTTGGTGTTCAAATGAGTATTAAAAATGAGATAAATGAGTTTTTCATTTATCTCGTTTCGGTCTCTTCTCGTTTTCTTACACGTGTTCCACCTTCACACAGATTCCATCTTCGGTGTCACTAAAAATACAGTGAAATTCTACTTTAAAGAAGCTATAAAATTTTAGTTCTTAGTTTCTATTTATTAAATAAATTATTATTAAACGAATAATAATTTGTTAATTCACAACGATTCTTAATTTTATCAATTAAGACATCCGACAAAAGCTATTTTCGTGAAATATGTTATGTATGGCTTTATAAATAAATGGCCCAAATACCATGCATATTGACTGATTGGTTCCAGTAGCACAATGATATTGGTTCACTGTTTCTATTGGCAATCCTTCTCTCATACAGTTTTGCGCTGAGACTTGCTGCATTACTCCTTCTCTAAGTGTCACTGGAGAGTCTGGAAGTTAAGAAATTCAGTTTTAGATAGAGGTATGTTAAAGAAGATCGAATTTATATAAAAAAATAATATCTTTTCAGTTATTAAAGATATGTCAATATCCCTGTGTTTCAAAGAAAGTTGTACACACAATGATTTCACACACTTTGTTGGGAAGCATAATTTTTCTTGAAAATTCTTATACAAAATATACGAATGTAAAACTTTATTACGCCCTACATTAGCACAATTTATGTGCAGCCACGTTCGCCTTGTGGTCATAGTTGCTGCCGAGTGGCCGGCGGTTTCTGTCGAGCCGAGCCTTCATATCATTGAAGACCTACCTTGTAACCGGGTCTGATGAGCGTATAATTGGGGGAGAATCAAAATATTCCAGTTGGCCTAATGTGGAAGTATGAAGGGGGAGGTGCCAGCTCAGGCTTTACCTCGCTACTTGATCAAAGTTCAAAATTACAAGATCCACCAACAATAACCCAGAAAATAAAGAATTATGTTCCTGTGGTTCTGTAAGAGATGCGGACCATAACGTTTTACTTTGCCCTTTTACTAAAAGCTTTCATTTAAACTATCCTGTTAAAGAAGAGGAACCTATTTAGCTGAAGTCCGTGTGTGAAAATCCGAATTTGCATTTTAAGATTAAACCCTGCATTCTCCCTTCTAGTAAAATTACCAAACAAATTTCATGATTGTTTTAATATCTTATTACATTTCTAAACTTTCCTTATTGTGTGCTTATAATTCCTTTCCTCGTATAAGTATATATTTTGTGTAGTGTTCATTTCTGAATATTTCAGATTTCCTTTTTGTGAGTATTAATTGTATGAAATCTATCGCCTGTAAACTGAGTCAAATTATCAGCATTCGTTATTAACAGGAAATCTATGGACGTCAATGGAATACAGATTGATATGCATCCCAAAAAAGAAAAAAGGAAGGAAAGGAAATTGAATTATTGGAAGTATTGGAACTATGAGTTCTCCCTCTTTAAATACGTAGTTACTTTTTATTTTCTTTTGCATTTCGAAATTATATATTACCTTCTGTTCTTCATCCCGATATGTATTGTTAATTTTTACCCTTTACTGTTGTACAAATAAGTGTAAAACAGATTTCTTTTCGCCGATAAATACCGTGGGAGTTTTGCATTGTGGGAACGTCATGAAATTCCTTCAACGTGCGACGTTATTAAATTACAATCAATCAATCTTATTTTATGCGTAATAAGCGAATAGGCAATGGAATAAGGAAAGTTGTTTGTGATGTAAAAGAGTTAAGCTTTTGTTGTAGCTACAAACCATAAGAAATATTATAAAGTATACTATATTATATAATGAATTCTGAAAATATGTTGATTATATTTTCGTTACTGCAGACACTCTTAAATTTTCATTCGCAATACTTTGGTAATTTCAGCAAAGTATATGTCTTCTGGGTGAATTATATATCCTTTGATAGGTGAATTTGCAGGATAGAAATTTAATGCCGAAGAATCCATTTAGATCTTCGATTTAAACACCCCTTTTAATCTAGAAGGTTGCACTGAAATGAGAGAAGGTAAAAATTGATTTATGAAATAGAACATGTTAAAAAGATTTTTAAAAAATTCATATCAAGTTTCTCAGTTTTATTTGCAAAGTTTTCGTGAAAATTGAGTTTGTTATCTATAAAACGATGAAAAAACAAGTTCTCCACACATTACCCTTTTAATTCCAATATCGATTTCTTTTTTACCTACTGAAATTTATTGAATTCCATTGTTATATAGTTTTATTCCACGTTAAGTTTTTTTTTCTAGCATAAAATAATCAAATATGAATATTATTCCAAACAAAACGGGTTTCAATGTCCTTTATAAGTATTTTCCATAGAGTTTCCATTTAACTCTTTATAATCCACTTTTTTATAATTTTAGTATATTTAACTAATTATTTTCTTTTGTTTTAGACTTCGGTATATTAGAGTTGTATATTAAAGGACAATAACCAAGATTTAAAACACTTTGAAAATTTATTTCAAGTCTCAAATTCTATTTTTTCGGTTTAAAGTGCTTAAGACAATTTTTATTATAATGTCTCGCTTTACAGCATTCGAAAGCAGAAAGTATTTTTTTTAAAAAAAATTTCTGCTACAAACTAACAGATTTCACAGTGAATCAAAATCCTTAAGTCAATTTTATGCATGAAGATAATTATTTAAAATTATTTTTTCAATAATATTAAAATAAATTGTTTGAATTTTTTTTCGTAAAATTTCAAATATTTTAAGAGGGTAATCCCTTTATTTTAAATGGAATTCGTATTATTTTAAAATTATTTATTCAAAGAATTAATTTACATATGATACAATTCAGAAATAATTTGTTAATTATTAGGTTTTTTTTTATTCCTAAAGCTAATTCTTTTTTGTAAAATGAAATATTGCATTTAAATATCTACTTTAAGTAAATTTAAAATTAAGGTTTTAAAAACGCTATAAGCTACATTTGTACTGATGTGTCCGAGCAAGATTAATTTGTAAGTTTTTCGTATTCCAGCGTGACATTTAAAACAAGTGAGCATTCAAATTTAGTAAGTAGTATTTAAATAACCAATTATTTTGCTAATCTAAAATGTAATTACATTTATGTTTTCATTCATAATTTTGTTTACTTTTGATTTTCTGATTTTAAATTTAAAGTATTTATTCCATTCCATTTGCAGTACCCTGGCCTTATTTTTCAGCATGATAATGCCAGACCACATACGACGCGTGTTGTTTTACCTTTTGAACTTGGTGAGCTTCATGTCCAATGTCAAATTTTATATCGGTGTTTCTTACAAGATTCGGTTTTAGTAATCAGTACTGAATGAAAATACAAAAGAAATTCATTTCTTTATCCAATAAGATGGATGCTATGATACTTACTGTAACCCGTTGGTGTATTCCAGCCCCATCCTGCAACGAGGATTATCTGATCATCTTTGTACATTTCCTCATCAGTTGCTAAGCATATAGGATATATCTTTGAACAGCATTTCAATGGCTGTGCCAGTTCAATCAGAGCAATGTCATTGATAACAGGATTGTATTGAAACATGCCATGTGGAAGAAATCTCTTAATTTCCAGTTTTTGTCCAAATTTTTCGTTTTCCAACAAATAAATGGAAAATTCCTCTTCTGAAAAGTAACATTCATTTGCAGGTGAATATCCTATACATTGCGGGAGTTTCGATTTCTGTGCACTAAAAAAATACAATAACAAACATGTATCTCAATTGAAAAGTAACAAAAAAAATTATATAATATTCAGCGATGAAAGATATTTTGCGAAAACATTTGTGAAGCCGAGAGACACGAAATTCAATTTCATTTAAAACTTTTAAGATTTTTTTTTTTTTTTTTTGAAATATTTCGACATTTCAAAAGAGTTTTCTCTTTTTACTGCTTTTTCGAATTAGTATTTCAATGAAGCAAGCAAAAGAATCCGAAAAATAAATTTTAAATTTTTTATTGCTTTTACTTGTTTCTGGAGAATGCTAAGACAATATTCCTAAAAAATATCTGAAGGGACAACATGAATTTTTATCTGTAGTGGAAGAGGAAAAAAAATATTAGAAACGATATGATTTTAAAATGAAAATGTAATTGGAGATGAGCCAGGTTATAAATTATAAATAATCTTCTTAAAAAAGTATGTTTTTATTCCAAGAATACCTTACAGTCAAGCTAACATCAACATAAATCGATAGTTCGGGAACGGATTCCAAAATAATTATTGAAATAATTATGGTAGAGTATGTGGTGAGAAACAATTGCATTTGCTTATTTCTGGAGAATGCTAAGACAATTTTCCTAAAAAATCTCTGCAGGGACAACATGATTTTTTTCACTTGAGGAACAGAAAAACGAAAGCATCATTAGAAACGATAGATTTTGAAATTAAAAAGTAATTCGAGATGAGCCTAGTTATAAATTATAAATAATGTTCTCCAAGAAGAATGAGTTTATTCAAAGAATAATTTACAGTAATGTGAACATCAAAGTAAATTGATAGTTCGGGATCGGATTTCAACATAATTATTGAAAGAATAATGATAGATTATGTGGTGAGAAATAATATAAAATAACCGTAGGCTATTTTAAATACAATTGTCATTGGTTATATTTTAAAATTTTAAAAATGACGTTTCATTTCAAATATTTAAATAAAATACATTAGAATTTAAAAATATCTGTGAACTTAAAAATTAATGATATACATTATATTTTCATTCTTGACTTTTTGTGAGGAAAAAAGTAATTTTTTTATAAATATTCC